>OY856409.1:3753400-4353400 GCA_963693085.1 Alisma plantago-aquatica | reverse complement strand
ATCATAGTGGTCTTTGACTAAGAAAACCCAACGAAAATCAAAAACATAATTTTTAGGTGGTGCACTGTAACACCCCTCCCTAGGGTTACATACATAACCAGCGGAAGCACATCCTAATCCCCAACATTATCCATAATGTGGGGTACTTGGCATTTCAGGGAGGAATTATCACAATTATGACATTCATTGCACAAAATAGAGTTTAAATAAACCATCACAGGATCAAGATTACAATTTTTCATTCTCAAACCTTAACTGAGGTTACATGTACATAATCATGGTAAAAGGAGAAAAAGTCTATAAAATGGGTATGGTTGGCACCCCACCAAAGCTCTTCTCCTTGTAAGTCCTTGAGCTAGGGTTTCCTCCTTAGATGTACTTCCCTCCTTAGCTTTCTTCCAACTTGTGGGCATCATGCCCCCATCCATGCATCAAACAAATGGTAAGTGGATTGAACATGTTATAATATAAGAAAACTTGAAAACTGAAAATAAGCATTAACATTGAACATTGAAAAGACATGCATTTTCCTTTAGATCAATTTCTTTTATCTTAACCTATATAAGTAACCTCGGGTTGCACAAATGTGCCACTTCTCTTATGCACCGAAGTGCCTCTTAGGTTGCACTGAAGTGCCTCTTCTCCTATGCACCAAAGTGCCTCTTCTCTTGTGAGGTACTTATATAAGCTTAACATTTACATTTTCTTCTTTCTCCTAAAGCTCTTAACTTTACACTTAACTTTATTTGCAGCTTTATCATTAAGATTCATGAAGATGATACTATACATAATATGCAATTCAATTTATCTCAACTTTACTGACTTTAGCAATTAAGAACAGTAAATAACATAAACATCACATTCATTGAAATTCATGCATGCATAATAATTCAAAACCAGATAGTTATATGTTCAATTGCATGGACCACTTACGTTTTTCACTTGGAGAGTGAATTCTCTCTCTTCCTAGGTTGAGTGAGTCTTAACCACTCTCTGGGTCTAAAGAACCCTAATTTCCCTATTCATAAGATATGTCACATCAAAAAAAATATATATTATTCATAATATTAAACCCTAGATTCATTTCTACAAAATCAAGAGATGTAAATTTATAATCAGACTCTAAAAACCACATATTCAGATTCCTATCAAAAAACCATTTTCAAAACATATTTTTGCTCATTTTTTTGAGCATTGAGCGATGTACTATGAATTAATGAAAATAGACCAATCAGAATTAGAAATATGCCACATGGGCCAATGAGAGCCTTCCATCTCAACAGGGGTCTCTCCCAGCCGGATTAGTTGCCAAAGAAACGGGAAATACATGAATGTTCAAAAATACCCATCCAGTTGAACTCATCGAATTGAAACAACGAGGAGACCTTGGTCATTTAGCGGCCTGGATTGTTTCTACTTCAGGCCCTGGCTCACGAGCAGCGACCACAGATGATCCCTGTAGGTGATCCCGCGGGGCACTGTGGCTCAAGCCAAATGGAGAGGGGCATTAGCTCCATTTTGTTCTTACGAAGCCAGAGACCTCTTATTGGGGTCTACCTGTTGCTGGTGCGGCGAGCTCGGCTTACCGAAAAGGCCAACAGACCTTGGCACGGCGAGGGAAAACAAATGAGAGGGAAGGAGGGAAACTCAAGTCCTCAAAACTCGGTAGGAGGGATTACGAGGCCTACATGAAGGCAGGGTCTGGTAGCATGGGAGCGAAGAGCCTTCGGAGGCATTGCTTCACTTCCACCGCCGAAAATAGGGGAAAGGGGATCCAAAATCGAAAATATAGATGCAATCAACGAGGTGAGGAACCAAGCAAGGAAAAACATTCCATAGCGTCTTATGAAGTCATGCGATGCAGAAATGAGGCCGCGGAGGCCCTGAAGGCCAAAGGAGACATGTATTGGTGAGGGAGGGTGGTTGGTCCTATAGGGTACAACAACCAAGGGCATGGTGGGCCAAAACAAGGGTAATGGGATGAAGGAAGGAGGTTGAGGATGCTCACTACGCTCACGATTGAGCCGACGTGGACCGAGAAGGCCAGGCTAAGTCGAGGACACCGGAGATGGAGGCAGAGTAGGTATCGGTGCTAGGAACTAGTGGGGACCCAATTGGTCATAAAAGATGAAGATATCAGGGTTGGTGATGCTTCTGGAGGCTTGAAAGGGCAAAGGAGAGAGCTAGGGCGGCGGCTGCAAATTCTCGTGGAGGGGAGAAGAGGTGCCCTATTAGGCACTTTATGTGTAGGGCATGAGAGGGAGAGTTCAAGGGATCAGGAGGTGCGCGGGAGTGAGGCGGATTCGGGGGAGAAGAAATCATGAGAAGAGAGTGATTGGAGAGAGAGAAACCAATCACGAAGTAAATCACAGTGTCAGCGTTTGTCTTGCCTAAAACGGCCAAGGAGGAAGATGACTTCTGAGTCATCTGATCCTTGATGGATGGTTGGCGATGCACGCATAAAAGGAAAGAAGGATGAAGCGTGTGCGGGAAATAAATCCCGAAACCTTAGGGAAAAGGAAGATATTAAATGTAAATCTTATCAAATCAATTACAAAACTTCCCCATTTTAGTTGGTGGGCCAAACGAACTCCAAATGAGTCCAAATTTGGACCATTGACTAAGTAAATGGTCTAGAATATTCCTAGACACTCAGATTTAGGTTTTCACAATGTTTGGTCCATGTTTTCTATTTTTGTTCTGTATCTTAATTTAAGTGTACAAACTAATTAAATGAAAGAGGAGGAACTTTCCTTTGTGGTTTTTACTCCATAAATTTGAGATAATCATTATTTGTCTATTTCCAAGTCATGGAATACTTAGTTATTGCCTTTTTATGCACCTTTCTTGGATGAGAGAGAAAATGAACATTAAAGGTTTTTATCTTGAAATCTATAAAAAGGAAAAGCATGCTTATTTCCCAAGTCTCTTATATTTCGAATTTCTTTCATCTTTATCTTTCTCTTTCTCTTTCATTTCTTTTTGACTTATTTAATAAATGGAAAACATATAACTATTATTACACAACTATTTGCAACACATTAATGTAAAAGAAATTTATTTGGAGCCCTTTCTTATTTCTCTTTGTATTAAAATCCTAGAAATAAAACTAATTTGGACAAATTGCATTAAGACCCTTAACAAAATATTATTTGAAGAAAACCACACAAAAAAAGGTTTTATTTTACTCCTGAAAATAGGGATGTGACATCCACAAATTAGGTTCATGTATGATGGTCTTACAGAACTAGAATTTCTTCGAGCATAGCATATTTCTATCCATGATTATGTAAATCATGTGCTAGACATTTAGGGAGTGGTACCCAAAATGGTGGCAAAAGCAGAAGCAACACGAGAGATGAGCTAGACAACATGTGTTATAAATTGATTATTTGATGGTGTAGTAATGTACACATTTGCAAAGAACAACAACTTATTTGGATTAGACTTGAACATATGATGCTTGTGGAGCTATTGTTTGAGGATCAAGTTCAAGTGCTGGTCAGAGTCTTGTGTTGTTGATGATGGGGTTGGAAAAGGGGTTTAGGAAGAGAAACCATTTCATTTGTAGTATCACAAGGTGGTGACAATGAAGAGATGAAAAACTCATACTCATGAAAGGTAACATTATAAGAATCATAAACATGATAGGATCTTGGATCAATTTATTTGTATCCTTTTTGAGAGAAAGGGTATACTATAAAAACAATAGTCTCTATTTTCTATTTCATAGAAGTATGTTGCTAGAGGAACTAACTTCAAGAGTGGATTATACAACTAAAAAGATTTCTTATGTTCTTTTTATTCCATACCTATAGGAATTCACCTTGCTTTGGACCCGCCTATATTCAGGTGCTAGTGGGATATAAAAGATTGAGTTGGATCATCCTCTTATTGGACCAACAATAGACTTCTAGTTTTTTGGTAGGGGTATGTGGAGTGTTAATCATTGTCACCCATGCCTTCTATTTCTCATAAGTATACCAACAATAATCTTATATGTAGGTCAGATTGATTCCTAGCATAGTGAAAAGCCCACTTTTAATTATCATAGTGAAAAGGCCACATTTCTTTGCACACATGCAACTTTGTTTTCATACTCAAACTAAATTTTGTGCTCAACCCCTATCAAACAAATGTCCATTTTTAGTTGCTTTCTAAATCATAGTCTGCAAAAAAAGTCAATTAACTAGAAGATGGTAAATACCAATATGTTTATGCACATGTATCAATGATATCGATGTATAGCTCCACCATAGTGTTTTTCTAAGATGTGTGAGTATCTTCATCCTGAAATATCCATCGCAAAGTCATGGTTATTCAATCAAACCAGCACTAAAGTGAGGCATTATATCTCCATTGGTATGCTTTTTAATTTCTTTAGTATGAGTCTTGGCCTTTAAGAACCACAATCCTTTTTTTACGAATTTCTCTAGATTACCAATGCTATCAAATATGAGCAAGTTGTAGCTTCTACGTCTCTCCTTCAGATTTTTTTCCCTTTGATGCCTATATTATTTGGAGATTATCTTCATGTAAGAGGAGGTGTACATTTAGTCCAACTAGTTGACCCATTGATGTCTTCTCCCACTTCTTAGAAGTGTCATCTGCCTCCTATTGTAGGTAGATCAACTTACTATCTAGGATCTTGATGTATACCTTGGCAACCTCTTGTGATGAATGATAGTGTTGAATATTATTAGATGCAATATCTGAAAACCCTAGATACAAAGATCATGGGAAAGAAGTATATGAAGGACACAGAAAATAGAAGCTTGGACCTTATTGAAATTTAAAGCAAGTAGTATATCAATTGATGAACCAGTTTTGATTTTTCTATTATGGAAGAGGTATATATAAATATACAATTCTCGTCCTATTATGACGTGCTTTATTGCATTATAAACCATTGGCTTTGGGTTGTTTTGAACTTTTATTCATCCAATAAATAGGTCACACCTAAATTTAGACTATGTAGAGACCCCTATTGTCATAATTCTAAACTCTAGGCGTGGGGAATGAGGTCATTATCTCAAGCCAGCTTATCCCACCACACTTCCTCCTATTGCCAATGGTAAAACTAAGTATCAAATAAAATCAAATATGAATTAAGTGCTTATGCCATATCAATTGCAAGTATGAAGTGAAGGGACAATTTCTTCTATCCAATGTAGGGAGATCTTATCTACACCATCCTTTCCTTAGAGGAATTTATAAAAAAGGTACATATCATAGAGTAACCAACTATATTACAAACTAATAATGTATTTACTAATTTATGACATTATAATGTTGAAGTTGAATCACATCAACATCATTTGTAACAAGCAATCCATCTTTACAAGACCATAAAAAACTTGACTTCAAACTCTAAAAATTTATTGGATTTTAACTATCTAATCTTGTGGGATAAGACCCTTGACAATTTAGAATACTCAACTTCTTGTCATTCCTTGACGTGTATTTGCCTCAAATAACATCATACATGCATGAGAATATATTTCCATAATTGTGCATTTGCACCCCTGATAACACCAATTTTTGTGATGTTTTTGCCCTTTATTCTGTTATCAAAACTGCCCTTTTCTGCTATTTTCCTCTCTTTTATAAGAACTTTTGTAATAATTGGCCAAATCACGCTCTTAATCCAATACTTCCATTTTTTGCAGTGTTTTTCATCATTTTGGTTTGTTTTATCATCAATAAGGCCGTCTCGGCCCACAAATAAGTCCAAACTGCATCGGCCTTCTTGACGCCCGATACAACCTCTGCCCGACAGGGCGGAGCAACACAACGACGTGCGATATGGGGATGCCACGTGAGAAGAAACTGACGGACGACACGTCTTTTACCCGACCGGGAGCCGAGCTCGGCCACGACAACACCAGCTTGTCGGGCGACACAGCCACCCACCGGCAGGTACGCCGCCCGTCACGTGACCAATAGCCGACACCCCGTGCCGAGCGATACCAGTATCGGTCGGCCACCGACCCACGAATAAGGAGGACATGTGGAGCTTCGAGCACCATACTTCCCCCACACACTGCCTATAAATAGCAGCTACAGGAAGTTGAAGACACAGTTCGCACAGTCGCAACCTTAAGCAAATCTTCAGAGGAAGCTGCGAGAGCAGAAGTATCGCGCATGCGTGTTCGTGTCGGGAAACTCTAGGTGAGCTCTTCCCCGTCCCGAGAGGGAGGGGATAGTTCACTTAGGACCGTCCCGGGAGACACTGCAGGCGGGTATCGGCCAACGTGAACGAGCGACACAAGTTCCCGATAGTAGAACACGTCGCCCCATGCCCGACACGATATCGAACCCGATATGCTTCGCCCGTCATGCATGCCGCCCGACATGAGCGTATCGGCCAGGGTCCTTGAGCGATACAGTCGGCTATCACGTTGTCCCACCCAAGAGGGTGTGTCGCCCGACACTGATGTATCGGGCTAGGCCCTTGACCGGTATCGGGCTGGAGAGCCGCAGTAGCCTGTCGTCCGTCTACATCAAGAAGGCGACATCAATCTTTAATTCTGTTATTTAATTCCTTACTTACGCAATGTATTAAGACCTTTATTCTTTATGGGAATGGAAAAGCTTAATTACTTGCTGCTCTATGCTTGGGGTAAACTGTTGGATGACTGCTATGTTTGATATCTGAACTCTAGCTTGCATGTCGGATCGCGTTTCACTTAGCTACCGAATCGCGCTTTCTCGTCGCAACAGCTTCGAGAGTTGTGTTGTGGCTCTAGTGTTTGGTCCGATTCTGGAGTACGAGAGTGCTTGGAACAGAGTTGTTTCAATAGCATTTCACTCTAACTTACGTCCAACAACCTCGAGAGGGGTGTTGACGCTTGGTTAGAGGTACCCGCTCTGAGAGGAGGGGTGTAGGATGTTACTGCTACTGCTTGTTTTACTAAAGTCTTATCCTTCGTACCTTGCTCTAGCTCTAGTTTTATCTTTCTGTTTATGTTGCATGAAAACCCCTAAAAACTGCTAAATGACTAAAACCTTAAATCTTTCTTGTAGCTCCAGTTGGAGATAGATTTCTTTACTTATGACAACTTGTTGTTTCCCTTTTGGGAATTTATTATCTCTTTACACCTGCCGGAGAGTAGCGTGTCGATTATGGGTTCTCAACACTACCACCCTTGTCCCTGTGTTTGACCCCGTACATCTACTTCGACCCCGTAAACAAAGTTGTTGGGGCCTAGAAGGATTCGGGTTATAAATATGAAAGCTCGACTACCTCCAATCCACCTCCAAATTTAGGACGCGCGATTTAGGCCGGTCAACTTTCTGGCGCCGTTGTCGGGGACAAGGAAAAACGGCACTATTGACGAATCCGAATCCACTAACTACACTCCTGTGCCTCAAGCTTAGAAATGAGTTTGACAGCACTCCTTTTCTTTTTCTTATTATTATCCTTTGCATAAAAATTTATAATTCTATTTTCTGACTTTATCTTTCGTGCCATTTCAGGAACTCTGAAGTACGGTAATCTAGTCCGCCAAACACCAACACCAATATGCCTCCTCGCGTCAAACCCCAACATTCTGGAGGCGAACGCCAAGGGAGGAGGCCTGACTCGCCGCCACTCGAAGGCGACGACTGGTACGACGACGACGCTCAACAGGAAGATCCAGAATCGGGAGAGCACAAGGAAGGACATCGCCACAATAGACGTCATCGCCACTAGAGACACAGAAGGAATCATGACAATCAGGAACAGCGGCACGATGCCAGCGACAACAACGAATCAGAGGAAGAAGAGAAAATGCTGAGGGAGTTGGCGTCCATGAAGGCCAACAACTCCCGATGCCCCGTCGTTGTCCCACGTTTCAACGCGGCAAATTTTGAACTCAAGCCGTCCGTTATCTCAATGATCTAGAACAAGAGCTTCAGGGGGAGTTCAAAGAACGACAACCCCTACCACCATCTGGATGCATTCAAAAATATATGTGATACCATAAAGATGAGGGGGGTCCCCCAAGAGGTGATTTACTGTAAAGGCTTCATTTTCTCCCTTGAGGACAAAGCCCTATCCTGGTATCTTGGGTTACCCCACCAATCTTTAAACAGATGGGGAGCTTTGGTCGACGCGTTCATTAACAAGTTCTACCCCACTGAAAGAACTATCAGAAACAGGCAAAAAATAACCTCTTTTGTACAAAAGCCGAATGAAAGCCTCCATGACGCCTGGGAGTGATTCCAGGAATACCAGAGGGATTGCCCCCATCATAATTATAAGAAGGGCTTCCTCGTCACCACCTTCTACAATGGCTTGACTCCCGATGAGAGGGTGTTACTGAACGTGGCAGCGGGCAGTGACTTCCTAGGGAAGAAGCCAAAGAAGTCTGAGATGATTATCAAGAACATGGTCGAGCTAATGGTCGGTGCTGAGTTTGATCGATCTGATAGAGGATAAGAAAAGAAGATAGGTGATGGGTCCACCCTTGAGTCTAAGGCACTGGAGTCAATTACTTCGTAGATTCTGATAATTGCTACTGATGTTAAACAATTGCGAGAAGCTGGCAGTAAAGGTAAGAAGCCAGTTGAAAAAGTGATGAAATGTGTTACGTGCGGAGAGGGAGGTCACGGGGTGGAATGTAGACGAAAGGATAGAGAATGTCTACACCCAACCAGAAGCGGACAGTGACTCCGACTTAGAGACAAAAGGATAGAGAATGTCTCCTACATGAACTTCAAGAGGCCAGATCACCCTGGCTTTAATTACGGTAACAAGGATGCATCCGAAAACTCGCATCAGCTACACACCTCGGCCAAGCCAGCGCAAACTTTTGAGAAGAGAGGAGGATCCGGTCAATATACCAAGAACAGCCAATTCCAACCAGCAAAAGGCAATTTCCAAACACCGGGAAAGTACCAAGGCCCAAACTGAGAACAAGACAAAGGAGCAAGCCAATCTGATGTGATTGTCTAGTTGTTTGATTTTGTTAAGAAACAGGATACCATCAATAACCAACTAGCGCAAAGTGCGCTATCCAATTCTGGTGTTTTGAACTCGTTGCAGGTACAGTTGGCAGACATGTAGACACATCAACGCCAAATTGACCAGCAGCTAGCTCAGCTCACCAAGATCGTAAAGAACCCATCAGGGAATATACCATCGAATACCGAGACTACCAAGAAGGTAGGTCTGTGACCACAGAGGCAAAGATGAAGATGCAGGAAGAAGAAGCTGAATGCGTCCAGCTGAAGACGGAAAATGCAGTGCTTCTCGGGAGGCAACCTGAGCTGCCTTTTAAATTCCTAGAATAGGACGCTTTTATTTTTCTGCATGAAAAACACTACAAACATTTTGGGATGTAATAAGGCTCGATTCAATGCGTGCGCCACATGCGCTAACTCTGTTTTATGGGCCACCGTAGTATTTTATAGACCGGGATGGGTAATACTATCTAAGGCCGAAGTCTTAGCTCTGGGCCAATGATGTTTTACCCATCAGCAGCAGTTTAAACCGCTTTGTTTTCATGTTGTATCGGGCAGCAACCCAACTGGTGCTATGTATGCGCCCATATCGGGCAGTGGAATTTCGGGGATCGCAAGGGTCGTGCCGACGGATGGACTTCCCCGACTTACGATCTGCCTTAGTGGCCGACATGCGCCCCGGATTTACTTGTTTCACCTTGGTTGAGTTTGCTATATAAAGGGGCGAGTTTTTACCGTGTCGGGCTCCTTTCCTTACTGTTTTCACGCTCCCGTATCGTGCTAAGACCTCGTGCTTTTGCTCTCGTATCGTACAGATGTTCAGACCACAACAAGTTATAGCCCGAAAGACCCTATCGCCCGGAAGAACGTGCCGCCCGACACGCTCCTTTTCTTTAAGCAAGCAGCTTATCGATCTTACAGTTCCTGCACTAAGCAGCCTTGTATCGCTCGATACGGATGTCGCGCAACATACCTTTTTATTCACAACTGCCCGATACACCATGTCGGGTGATAGTCGTGTCACCCGTCTTTGCACCTCCTCGCCTATTTTTGTTGTCGGGCGACACGCTATTTTCCTTCCAAAAAAAAACCTTAATGGGCATCTTAACCGACACACCCGTATTAAGAGACAGACCTAACGCGTGTTTATCACCTTATCGCCGTGTTCATATCGTGTGTTTAATCTTCTGACGTAACGGGCGATACCCATCTCTAGTATCGGGCACAAGATTTCACCTTTGAAACCCTTGTGTCTCCCGATACGGGGTGCGAGATAGTCTTTGTATAGAGAATTACCTGGTTGCACATTTATTCTTTACTTTTTCAAAGCATCAACATATTTAATCGAGGTATTTTCTTATTGTCTTACATAAATGGCCCACATCAAGACAACTGCTGTCCCTGTTGATGCACAAGGCAGGAGAATCTACCCAGAGACTGCTGCTGAAGGGTGGACTGCCAGACCTAAGCGCCCGAACCCAGGACCAGCTAGGGCGTCGACAGTAGAGAAGAGGGCTAGGGTTGGAGAAGTGGCGGCTCCAACTCCAACACCAACACCTCTAGCAGCAGCCAAGCTCCCGGAATTCTTGTCGAGAAGTTTCGAGCCAAGGGACGATGAGCACGCTCGCCGATATACTGAACTAGTGAAAGGTCTACCGACCGAGCAGATCCTGCCATCATGCCTCATTTGCTGAACTAGGGATCATGGCGAGGCTGAAGGGCATCCTCACTGCGGCAGGGCTGAAAAAGATCTGCTTCAGTTGATCTTCTTCTTACACCAAATTGACAATGGAGTTTATATCTTCTCTCCACTGGGTGAATAATTCTGCGGCGGAGAGAGAAGAATTTGGCAGGCCAGACAGACTCCAGGCTCGACTTTACAACTCGGAGCACCCCATCTCTGAGAAGCTGCTGAATAAGATCTTCTCTTCCAATGAGGAGGAGAAGAATCTCATGGACAACGGTGAGAGAATCACTGAGGGAGACGGGTTCAATCCCGTGGAGCTCTGGAGCAAGCTAACCGGCAAATATTCGTTCAAGCCAGGAAGAAAGGTAGTGGCACTGCACTCCTGCTTTTGGTGGATAGTGCATAAATTGGTGGCATGCTTGCTGTTCAGCAAGAATGAGTCCAGTAACATCTATACAGAAGAACTCCACGTCATGTGGCACATAATGGAGGGCCGAGTGATCAACCTCGGGCGGTTCTTGCTGAACAGACTACATCCGATGAAAGAAGCCACAAAAGAGTACTGCATGGGTGGAATAGTCAACTTAATCACAGTAGGGCTCGGGTACCCAAAAGAGCCGAGTAGCCTTTCGAGGACGCAAGGCGATGAGGTGATCAACACCAAGTACCTGATGAGGACCAGCATCATTAGGAAGCAGGGGAGGAACTTCTTCTACAAGTTTTCAAGGACGGACATACTCCTCCCACTCCCTCGCTACGCCGCCTACGACACAGAGAAACTGGTCTTCACCGCCGCCGAAATTGAAGCTGTAGCGAACAACACAGCTTACGCCACCACCCCATGGCCCCGAAAAGGGCAATTCCAGAGCTACCGACGACAACTGCTGATAGAGTTGTCATCGCTCCGACTATATTAGTCACCGCCACAACAAAGACGGTGATAGCTGAGAAAAAATCGGTGATCATTGAGGTCAACGAGATAGAGACTACAGGAGCTGTCGTGGGAGAAACGACCGCAACCCCCGTCTTTACTTCAAATCCTACAGAGGCAGAAGAGGAATTTCAGCAGGGCGATAGCAATGGGATGTTCGACGAAATCCTGAGGGAGCTTGAAAGAACACCGACACCGCCGCTAAAGTCCCCACATGCGGCAGTTGAGGAGACCGCCGACAGTGAAGAGGTGGAGCAGAGTCCGCCCTCACCTCGACCATATCCACCTAGACGAGAAGGCAAGGTAGTGGCACATGAAAAAGTACCGACACTTGGCCTGGCGACAGCTGGATCGCGAATGATTCTGATAGATTCTACCTCGCCTGGCGGACCATCACGCGAGCAAGATGTCGCGTGGATGGAAGGGAGACCCACCGGAACTCCCCTGTCGCTCGGAAAGATGCTCAGGCATGAGCTCGACTATTTGCGGGAGGTAACGGATACCAACTCTACTACTTGCATTTCCCTAACCTGCAAACTTGCATCTTTCCAAGACATGCTGAATAGCCAAGAAAGAGAGCTGCTGACTCTAGCGAGCCTTCCCGGCGGACTAGAGGCCTTGAATGCAATGATGCAGCAAGTTCTCTAACGACTCGACAAGATCGAGGAGAGGCTAGACAGAAGCGACGACCATCCACGCCGAAGGCAGCCGAGACGGTCGCCGTCACCCCCAGTCGTGGCTCTCCTCCTTCTTTGTCAGCTTCCCCTTCGGGATCAGCATCTTCCTCCTCCTCCAGCGGGCGGTCCTCAACGCTCGAGGGAACGTAATAAAGGTCATCCGAAGGAGCTCCAGCAAGACAAGAGAGCTCCCTAGGCTTGGGAAAAGCAAACATCTCCATCCCCCTAGATGAAGTCGAAGATGATAGCGTAGATATCAACATCGGGGGAGACTCTTCGGATGAGTCTGAGGGAGAGAAGGGGGATGTCTACACAGTCAATAAGAGACATCTACCCCGAGGATGGTGCTTGATGGCAGATAGATTCTGTGAGCCATCAGAGATACCCTCCTTCGAGATGGCCAACTTTGACAGAAGAGCCATCGGGTACCTGACGATCAGAGACCAGAAGCTGCTGAATAAGGTCTTGAGATCGCAGGCAAATGAAGACAACGTCGTCTGGACTGACGGATACCTCTTTGTGTGACGGGGAGTTCTTCGAAGCATGTTTCGCACGCCGACTCTGGTTGGCAAAAGACTGTTCAGAGTCCTGAAGATTGTGATAATAGAAAATAATGACAGTAGGACAGGTCGGAGGGCACTATACACAGCCACCCCGACCTTGGCAAGAAGGCTGATGAAGGGAGATCCAGACTCCCGTGCGGTGGCCGACATGTTGCAGCACATTGAAGAGCATAGGCCGAACCTAATGTTGGCACCATACAAGCACTGGAATGTGTGGTTTCTTTGCATAGTAGACCTCAGAAACCGCGACGTCTGGTTGTTGTGTTGCAGCAGTGACGAAGTGCCACGCTCCGGGGGTGTTTTCTGCCGCTCAGAGGATAAGAAGCTGAGACTCCTGCTACTACGTCTGCTACGAGCTATAAAGCAAGGAAGCAAACGTCACCAAGGTCCTTGGAACTTCTTTACTCTCCAAGACCTCCCTGTCCAGGCAGAAGAGGGGAGTGGAAATAGCACTTTCGCCATCCTGAGTGCCATTGAGGTGCTCAATACATTTGGAAACTTGGGAGCCCTCAAAGGCTGGTGCTTCTATCAACAAAGGGGCATTTACGCCATGTTGCTGATCAAGGACAAGTGCTATTTCTGAGATGCAGGGGTACCGGAGTAGCTGTTGGACAGTGACCTGGAAGAAGACTCTTCTCAATCCAGCAGCTATTTGGAAAAAGAAGAGGAGATAGCTACCGACACCTATGCGGCAGGCAAGAAGTTGGAAGTCCTGAAGAAAGTGCACGGGATGGAAGACGCTGCTTCGCCTGAAGCTTCAGAAGGGTTGATCAAAAATTTCGACTGTTTCTCGTGTGCAACTCTCACACAGGAGTAGGTCAACGTAATCCAGCTGAAGCTAGCTGATTCTACCCCATCGGTTGTTGCCTTTAAGGCAGGCGATGTCGTAGTCCCGGTCGATGATCTAAGGGACATGGTAAAGGAAGGAGGATGCATGGTTGTATATGTGGCAGCCACTTACATCCAATATATACAGCCAAGGCTAGAACATGCATACATAGCCCATCCTATGTTGTTCAACGACATGTGCCTCATCGATGAAACAGGAGCGAAGCAAGCATTCCTACAGGAATTGGCGAGAAAAGTTCCTGGCAAGATCTTCCTCCCTATCCTACATTACAATCAATGGACGCTCCTAACAGTGTACACCCGGCAACGAGCAGGAATCTTCTACAATAGCTCGGATAGCAACAAGAACCATCCAGTGCCGTGTACATCAAAACCTTTGACATCCGTCGAACGCTTGGTCCGAAAATACTACGAAGAGGTGGCAAAGATGATCCAACTATTCCTGGATACGCAAGAAAGCAAATGGCACAAACTCCAATTCTACCACCACAGTCCGTAGCAACTTCCCTTATCCAACGACTGCGGCATCTACGTTCTGGAATGGATGGCAAACAAAGAAACGCATGACCAACTCCACCACACCTTCTATCACAATAAAAGGGGGGAATATGTATGGGAGCTTCTGTCTGACACAGGCGCAACCTCACTAGAATAAACATAACCTCACCTTATCTACTTCACAACTCTGGGACAGAGTATGGAGTAAGTTTGGGGGGGTACCATGTACCAGTGAGGGAGGTACAAATTTTTAAAAGTTCTAACTCTATTTCTTTATTCTTTTGTCTCATACGCATTATTCTTTTGTCTCATACTCGTTATTCTTTTGTTCCTTGTGTACATATATATGTTCATACCAAAGCTTTGAAAGTTCTTTTTGCTTTTATCCCCATGCACATGTACAAAGTTGCTATAATAGTGAAAAACCTGATGCACCTTCTTGCAAAGTTTGTTTTCTATGTGCTTAACGAGATACAAGTTTGGTTATATCTTTTTGATAATGCTGCCTCAAACGAATAAAAGATTATGTTTTTCCATGCCAAAAATTTTGAAAAATATAATAATCTCGCAAACAGCTAGGAGACGAGTATGGAGAAGGAAAAAGCTACCCAAACAGCAGAAATCTCTTTGTTTTCCCTCACCCAACGAAAATCCCAAAAAGAGAAAGAAACCTTATGAGTCTGAATAAAAACATGAGAGTTGTGCCCAATAAAAGAAAAGAAAAAAATATATATACACACTTGTTTTCCAAAAGTACCCATCTTTAGGCATGGTAGATCTGGGGCAGTGGTACGTAGGATGTGAAATCACTGCTCCAAAGCCAACTGGCTTGGACTGCAGGGACCACTTGCCCGCTAACGGACCCTTACCTGGATGGACTGATGGGAAACAAGAAAAACCCCAAAAAGCCTTAGCCTACCATATACACAACTTTCTGCCCCAAAAATAAAGCTATATGGTGTGTAAGCTAACTTCGGAATCATACAACAAAGTCTCGCCGAAGTTGTAGAGAAGAATCCTACTTGAACAATAAGATAGGAAAAACAAAGTCTTTTGTTCGAAGTATGACAACATTATCTCTAAGGCATTGCGATTCTTGTTTCACCTCTTGGCCTGAAACGTGCTCCGAGCAGAAGAAGCATCAATAAACAAAGTTTAAATATTGATTGAGGACAATCAAAATGCTAAGTTTGGGGGAGTTGATAACACCATTTTTGTGATGTTTTTTCCCTTTATTATGTTATCAAAACTGCCCTTTTCTGCTATTTTCCTCTCTTTTATAAGCACTTTTGTAATAATTGACCAAATCACGCTCTTAATCCAATACTTCCATCTTTTGCAGTGTTTTTCATCATTTTGGTCTGTTTTATCATCAATAAGGCCATATCGGCCCACAAATAAGTCCAAACTACATCGGTCTTCCTGACGCCCGATACAACCTCTGCCCGACAGGGCGGAGCGACACAACGACGCGCGATATGGGGACGCCGCGTGAGACGAAACTGACGGACGACACGTCTTTTACCCGACCGGGAGCCGAGCTCGGCCACGACAACACCAGCTTGTTGGGCAACACAACCACCCACCGGCAGGCACGCCGCCCGTCACGTGACCGATAGCCGACACCCCGTGCCGAGCGATACCAGTATCCTCCGTCCACCGACCCACGAATAAGGAGGACACGTGGAGCTTCGAGCACCATACTTCCCCCACACGCTTCCTATAAATAGCAGCTACAAGAAGTTGAAGACACAGTGCGCACAGTCGGAACCTTGAGCAAATCTTCGGAGGAAGTTGTGAGAGCAGAAGTATCGCGCCTGAGTGTTTGTGTCGGGCAACTCTAGGTGAGCTCTTCCCCGTCCCGAGAGGGAGGGGATAGTTCACTTAGGACCGTCTCGGGCGACACTGCAGGCCGGTATCGGCCAACGTAGACGAGCGACACAAGTGCCCGACAGTAGAACGCGTCGCCCCATGCCCGACACGATATCGAACCCAATACGCTTCGCCCGTCATGCGTGCCACCCGAGAGGGTGCGCCGCCCGACATGAGTGTATCGGCCAGGGTCCTTGAGCGATACAGTCGGCCGTCACAGTGTCCCACCCGAGAGGGTGTGTCGCCTGACACTGATGTATCAGACTAGGCCCCTGACCGGTATCGGGCTGGAGAGCCGCAGTAGCCTGTCGTCCTTCTACATCAAGAAGGCGACATCTATCTTTGATTCTGTTATTTAGTTCCTTACTTACGCAATGTATTAAGACCTTTATTGTTTATGGGAATGGAAAAGCTTAATTACTTGCTGCTCTATGCTTGGTGTAAAATGTTGGATGACTGCTATGTTTGATATTTGAAATCTAGCTTGCATATCAGATCGCGTTTCGCTTAGCTACCGAATCGTGCTTTCCCGTCGTAACAGCTTCGAGAGTTGTATTGTGGCTCTAGTGTTTGGTCCTATTCTGGAGTACGAGAGTGCCTGGAACAGAGTTGTTTCAGTAGCATTTCACTCTAACTTACGTCAAACAACCTCGAGAGGGGTGTTGACGCTTGGCTAGAGGTACCCGCTCTGAGAGGAGGGGTGCAGGATGTTACTACTACCGCTTGTTTTACTAAAGTCTTATCCTTCGTACCTTGCTCTAGTTCTAGTTTTATCTTTCTGTTTCTGTTGCATGAAAACCCCTGAAAACTGCTAAATGACTAAAACCTTAAATCTTTCTTGTAGCTCCAGTTGGAGATAGATTTCTTTACTTGTGACAACTTGTTGTTTCCCTTTTGGGAATTTATTATCTCTTTATACCTATCGGAGAATAGCGTGTCGATTCTGGGTTCTCAATACTACCACCCTTGTGCCTGTGTTCGACCCCGTACATCTACTTCGACCCCGTAAACAAAGTTGTGGGGGCCTAGAAGGATTCGGGTTATAAATATGAAAGCTCGACTACCTCCAATACGCCTCCAAATTTAGGATGCGCGATTTAGGCCGGTCAACTCCTTCTTCCAGAACATTTCCATTCCTTGTAGAATCTCCCAGTAACTCAACATTCTGAAATGAGAAGTTACCAATGTTCAACAAAAAGATTCCCACCTTCGTCCTAATATGTAAGTGAGAAAAGCATATTACTCAAGCTCTGTTAGGAATTCTACTATAGGTACGATCAGTGTCCAAGTTGTACCATTCACTCAAGTCTTCTATAGATCCCACTTCTTTGACATGTTGTTTCATTCATGTTTTTTTCTCTAGTGCAGCAGGGTGCCCTTTGTTGGCTATTGTATATGACCCTTCTATCAATTATATTTACTAGAACACTAGGTCCATTATTCTTATGATTGTTTTTTGTAATATGTCATAGCATTGATATATAAATCGGCATACATCCCCATACTGATTGTGGAAACATTGATCAGGCCTAGTCACATGAATCTACGAACAAATTGCACCGGAAGTACTAATGACTCAAAGATACGTGGAGGAGGGTACTAGTAGATAAAAATCATAATGAAATAGTTCATATTGGGGAGGCACCTTGAAAATTAGGCCTCTACATGATATAAAAACAAAGTAAAAGATGCAATCCATTGTCACTCTCCATCTAAGATTGTGGATGTCTAACATAAGTTTTAATGTATTAGACTTTTTGTTATTAAACTTCATGTTGTTTTTCTTAGTCATATGATCCAAAATATGGTGGCACTCAATATTTTGATAATGTATGATCTTTGAATAAATGTAAAATAAAGTCATGACAGTCTGTATAGCTATTTGTGAATTTTATTAGTTGGCGGTGGAAATTGGATAAGTGAAGAAGAGGTGGTGTGTGTTTTCTTTGTGAGAAGCACATAAAGAACATATAGATGGCCTTGAGAATCCACTCTTGTGCAAGTTAAGATTTGTTAGTACTTTATCATGCCATACAAGCCACATAAGGATATGAATTTTGGTGGGACGTATGATATTCTATATTTATGTTGTTGGGCAAATATAGCCATGACAAAAGTAAAACCCGTATGCTTGTTTTGAGGTACATTTTGTGCTCCCATCTCCCTATTATATATTTTCTCATATCTATCTTTAGTAGGTGTAATATCTCTTCTTGGATCTAATGGGAGAAGGATGTGGTGATGGTTCTTTTGAGTTTGTTTGATCTATTTGTTCTTAAGAGATGTAGTGTTTGTGTTGTAGTCAAGTGGATTAAATCTCTGATGATGATGCTTATGCAAGTGTGCTTGAGAACGATGATGACCAAGATAGTTGTTTTGTCAGCTTTGGAGGTAGGAAGAGGGGAGGATGGGATCGATGAGGAGTTTGTTAGGGGTATCTTTGGTTTTGAGAGGTTTGTTGATGAGGTTTGAGTACGATGACGAGTTGATGAGTTTCTGTGCGCGTTTGGGTGCTGTGAGGATGTGCTCTTCGATGATTGGACTTTACTTTTCGCTTGTGAGGTGGTCTAACGTAGCCTCTCATGATGAGAACTTTGGCCTGCGTCAGGTGCAAAAAGTGGAATAAGTCTTTGAGAATGTTGGTGTTGAGGGTTTTGTTGTTAATACTGAGGTCCTTCAAAAACAATCTTCTCGGGCCGGCGAGCAATAACTCAGCTGGTCGCAGCTCGAGGCCCCTCACAAAGGGTCTCGGGTTCGACTTCCACTGGAAGCACTACTCGGAAATGAATTTCCCGCAGCGTCGGCCGGCCTCTGATGCGACTTATTGAGATACCGGTGTGCGGGCGCACGGGTCTCCCGGGTTTATCATCCCTGCTATCTGGGCCTCCGCCTAAGGGGGTGGATTTCCCCCGAAAAAAAAAAAACAATCTTGTCCTTATGATCGTTAGTGGAACACTATATCCTTCTTAAAAATCTTATTGGTGGGTGTCCTTGAATGGTTTTCATAGCCTACAACACATGCATCAAAGGTCTTTTGTAGAGTAGCGGATCACTCGCTCTTCTTATGATATCTTTAGTAGAACACTAGGCCTTCTTTTGGAAAATATTCTTAAGATCATGACAAATCTTGCTTGTTGGGATTGATTCTTCATTGTCAGCTACTCTGCCCAGATTACAGACTGAGCTGTTCTTATAGTCAGCTTTAAGTTTGTTCCAGAGTGCTCGAGCCAGGCAGCATCATGTAGATTACTTTTTGCAGGTTGCAAAATGGACAAGTTGCGGCCCCCTTTGCATCCATGCATTAAAATCCACACTGTTTTCTTTAAAGTTCCCAATCAAGGTTGAGCTTACTAAATGAGGTATTAGTATACAAATATATGTGCTTAACTTAGATACAGCTTGGCAATCGCATCTTCTTTGGGTGGTGGCACCTGCATGCGTGACAAATACGAGTCGTTATTCAAACAAGAATCCCAAGTGTTGGAATTAAGAATAATGCACTGGCAAACTGTAAATGAACGAGGCGGAAAACCTGAACCGTAGCTAACTAAGATGCATCCTCCAGCAGCAGTTAGTGTACTAACAACTCAAGTTGACACACAGCTGACAGCTCTCTCTGCTTTAATCCGATCGCAATGTCTATGGAAAGTATCTTCCGTGTGAATGGAGGCTGCCATGAGACGAGCTATGCAAGGAACTCATCCGCTCAGGTTTCATTAAGCTGCTAAATTTCTCTTTGCTATACCCCTTTATTACACACTTTCAATTTCGTTTCTTTTCCACCTGTTTAGATTGATTAGACACACAAAGCACATACCGTAGTTCACCAGCCGTTGAAGTTGTAGCATATACATATAGACCCAGTAGGTCGTCTTCTAGAGCAAAGGCGCACACGCTCAGTCCACAGTAGAGCTTTCTCCATCTTTTGCGCGTCTCTCTTCCTCAGGCACTCAACCTGCCTAGAACTGTGATCAATACATTCTTCAACGGCTAGTAATTAAGATACCTGCATGTAACGGCTGATGAATTGAAGCGATTGATGGGGTGGGGAACTTAATATCACTGCTACATCCAGTTCACAATGGGATTCAGACAAAAAATTAAGAAAATGTTGTCATGTCAGTGTTTGTGGTATCCAGGCGGAATATGAACCTTATGCAGTCCGATATCTACCTTGACAACAAACTTCAAAATTCACGCCCATATTTGATGAGCCATGAGCAGGACAAAATTGTATGGAGGATAACTGGAAATCGCCGTGGTTTCTTGATACTAAAATCCCCACCTTAAATTCTTTAACTTGTGTTTCCCAGTATCTCTGCTATCTCACGCATGGATCTACTATAATTATACCATTATACTTGGTTTTTAAAAAAGACAACCAACTTCGAAAGCCATCAACAACTTTGTTCCTTTCTCTAAACATGTCTTTAAATTCCAATATACAGTCTGTTGTGACGAGGCTCTTGCTGCTCTCAATAGTGTCCTATGATAATTCCTTCACAGGTATTTGCTTTCTATAGAACCGATAAACATCTGGGAATATCTCTCAGTAATTGTATCCTAACCTTTTTGTAGGAGTGAACAGATTTGTTTACAAACGATTAACCGAATGGTTAACTATCACCTTTAATTTTTCAGACAAAATTTGGTTAATATTTTTCGGTTAATTGGTTAAATGGTTATTTTTGGTTAAAAATATTTTTCATTTTAGTTGGTCGAATTAACCTAATAAACACAATTTATTCATTGAAAACTATCTTATAATACATACATATATGTACTTTTGTTCCGCAACCTCAACATTCTTATATTTATGAACTTATCACAAACTTTGTCTTGTTTATACTGATACACAATGCTATTATGATATATTGATCATAATTTTTTGAAATCTTACAACTCAAATTGTTATAAAAGTGTTACTTATTTTTTTACCTGATTTTTCTAAAAAAAGTGTTATTTAGTTAATCAAATTAACCAACCAAATTAAACGTTAGATGACTAATCTTAACTGAGTCGAGTGACTATAATTTGATTATATTTACAGAAATTTTAAAATAACAAATTAATCGGACCGAACCGAACTAACATTTAATTGAAAAATTAACCAAACACTCACCTCTACCCTTTTGCCCTAAGAAATATCCATTATTTGTAAAATTTACTATAATCCAGAAGCTGAGCAACTGCCAAACGAAATGTTAATCACCCCGCCCCAATTTCTGAGTGAGCAATATCTTTTCACTGCAACTTTCGTCTTCCATCAATAAGTGCCATCAATGCTAAATTCTGCTCGATCATTCAAAGTTGTTGGGGAATTAATGACTATTAATTGTAGTTTTAGGTAGACTTACACTAGAAAGTAGCAATAATTCAGATAAAAAAAACAACTCGCACAATAATTGAAAAGAGATGAGCTTGGTACATGTGCGCCAAGATTATCACAGCCGTGAAGACAAATTATGTGGCCTATGTCATCTAGTTTCAATTATCTCATGGAGCTAAGGTCTTGTGTACTAGTGTCATCAACAACACACGATCTAACCAACCTTTAGCTTTTAAACATTGTCGAAGAAAACAAGTCACCGGAACACAAAATTGCAAAAATATACAAGCAGCAGCGAAAGTGGAAACAAAATAAGAAATACTAAAAGAGGAGATCAAATAGCTATTGTAGCACAAAGAAGCAACAACAAACAAGAGCACAAAAATCACAATGAAGTCACACAACACTATAAGAAAAGTTGTATACACGATATTGATGTATGTTACACATATTCCAATTGGAAACGTCTGACTCCACATGTATACAAAAATTGCTAATTAAAAGGACAAATAGATTTAGCTATTTTCATAATTGTATTAACTATCTTCTTGTTCTATGAGACATAAAAGGCTATCTAATAAAATAGAGGAGATCATAATAAACATTTAAGGTAAATAAATAAAATTGGTAAATGTGATAGATGAATTTTTATAGATATGAAAAGTTACACGGTAAGATACAAGACATTGATTGTACAACGATGAGCATGAGGGACATCTCTTATGTGGGGAGTCTTGGTTTAAGGGTTGAGCATTGTGTCTTTTAGGGGTATACGTTCTATCCGTGAAGTTTGTGAGATTGCAAGGTGAAAGAGCTAACTCCTTTTTGGGTGTAAGCTTCTTTCAGAAATCCTCAATCAATATAATTGAAGTATCTCATCGACAAGTCTTGGGGTACCTTAAAGTATATGAATTTTATTTTGATATAACACACTTATCTTAAAAATAGTATACGACAGATTAGGAAAAATATTCAATTGAATGTTGTTATACAAAAGGAACTGATACACTAACTTGTTCCATCGACTAGTATTTCATTGAGTAGCAGTCGCATTAGACTGGATGAAAAACATATCTGGTCAATAAAGGTTATATCTAATCAAATACAAGGTATTCGGATTTTGCATGGTCGAGTACGTAGTTGATCAAATGTTTTGAGTAGCTCAAGGGATTAAGGATAACAAATATTTTTAAAATGACAATCAAGAAAGTAAACAAATAATTATAATGAAGCCAAACAACTGTTATGCGCCATTGATCGGCCTAAATCGTTCGTCCTAAAATTGGAGGCGGATTTGAGGTAGTCGAGCTTTTACATTTATAAACTTGAATCCTTCTAGGCTCCCACAACTTTGTTTACGGGGTCGAAGTAGAAATACGGGGTCGAACACAGGGACAAGGGGGTAGTGTTGAGAACACGGAATCGACACGCTACACTCTGGAAGGTATATAAAGAGAGATAAATTCCCAAAAAGGGAAGCAAAAAGATGTCACAAATAAAATAAAGAAAACTATCTCGAAGTGGAGCTACAAGAGAGAATTGAGGTTTTAATCATTTAGCAGTTTTTAGGGGTTTTCATGCAACAAAAATAGAAAGATATTGCTCGAGCTAAAGCGAGGTATGAAGGATAAAACTTCATTAAAACAAGCGGCGGTAGAACCAGTCTTGTACCCCTCCTCTCGAAGCGAGTACATCTAACAAGGCATCAATGCCCTTCTCGAGGGCACTGGACTAAAATTAGAGTGGAAAGGTCACTAAAGGAACTCCGTTCCAGGCACTCTCGTACTCCAGAATCGGACCAAACACTAGAGCCACAACACAACTCTCGAAGTTGTTGCGACGGGAAAACACGATTCATTAGCTAAGAGAAACGCGATCCAAACATGCAAGCTAGAGTTCGGATATCAAACATAGCAGTCATCCAACATTGTGCACCAAGCATAGAGCCACAAGTAATTAAGCATCTTCTATTTCTATAAACAAATAAAGGGTCTTAATTACAATGCATAAGTAAGGAATTAAATGACAAAAAGTAAAGATAGGCGTCGCCTCCTTGATGTAGAAGGACGATAAGGTGTTGTAGCTCCCCTACCCGATATCGGTCAGAGGCCTAGCCCTATACAGAGGTGTCGGGCGGCACACCCTCTCAGGCGGCACACACCGACTGTCGACCGTATCGCTCAAGGACCCTGGCCGATACGCTCATGTCGGGTGGCACGCTCGACAAGCTAAGCGTATCGGGTTGATATCGTGTCGGGCTAAGAGCTACGCATTGCTGATGTCGGGCACTTGTGTCGCGCATCTACGTCGGCCGATATCGGCCGCAGTGTCGCCCGGGACGGTCCTAAGTGAACTGTCCCCTCCCTCTCGGGATGAGGAGAAGCTCACCTAGTGTCGCCCGAGACAAGCACTGGGGCACGACACGTATGCTCTCGCAGACTCCTCGGAAGATGGCTCAACTCCCAACTGTTCGAGTTCTAAAACTCGAACTGACCAAGCTGTCTTTTCAGCTCCCTGTAGCTGCTATTTATAGTCAGTTGGTTGGGGAGAAGACTTGGTGCTCGAAGCGCCACGTGGCCCCCTTATGCGCCAGTCATTGGACGGGCCGATACAAAGGTGTCGCTCGACGTAGATGGTGTCGGCTATCAGTCGTGACGGGCGGCGCGCCTGCCGGTGGGTGGCTGTGTCGCCCGACAAGCTGGGTTTTCGGGGCGAGCCGGGCTCCCTGTCGGGTAGAAGGTGTGTCGTTCGTCAGCTTCTTCTCGCGTGGCACCTCTTCGTCGAGCGTCTTTGTGTCGCCCAACCCCTGTCGGGCAGGGGTTGTATCGGGCGTCAGGGAGGCCGAGACAGGCTTGGACTTATTCATGGGACGGAGCGGCCTTATTGCCCAAAAATGAGGAAAACTCTGCAAAAGATAGAAAAATTGTATTAAGAGCATTGCTTGGCCACTTATTGCGAAAGTGCTTATAAAAGAGAGGAAAATAGCAGAAAAGGGCGGTTTTGATAACAGAAAAACAGCCTAAAATATCACAAAATTTGGTATTATCAACTCCCCCAAACTTAGCATTTTGATTGTCCTCAATCAATATTTAAACTATATTTGGTGATGTTTCTTCTTGCTTGGGAAAGCTTCTTGTTCAAAAAGTGAAACAAAGATCGTAATGCCTTAAAGATAATGATGTCTCAATACGAACAAAAGACTTAGTTTTTCCTGCCTTATTGTTTGAGTAAGATTTTTCTCTACAGCTTCGGCGAGACTTAGTTGTATGATTCCGAAGTTAGCTTACACACCAAACAACTTTATTTTTGGGGCAGAAAGTTGTGTATAGGGTAGGCTAAGGCTTTTTGGGTTTTTTTTCATTCTTGTCTCCCATCAGTCCATCCAGGTAAGGGTCTGTTAGCGGGCAAGTGGTCCCTGCAGTCTAAGCCAGTTGGCTTTAAAGTAGTGATTTCACATCCTATGTATCACTGCCCCGGATCTACCATGCCTAAAGATGGGTACTTTTGGAAGACAAGTGTGTATATATTTTTTTTCTTTTTCTTTTATTGGGCACAACTCTCATGCTTTTATTCACACTCATAAGGCTTTTCTCTCTTTTTGGGATTTTTGTTGGGTAAGGGGGAACAAAAGAGACTTCTGCTGTTTGGGTAGCTTTTTCCTTCTCCATACTCGTCTCTTAGCTGTTTGCGAGATTATTGTATTTTTGAAATTTTTGACATGACAAAACACATTCTTTTGTTCGTTTGAAGCAGCATCATCAAAAAGATATAACAAAACTTGTAACTCGTTAAGCATACAGAAAGTAAACTTTGCAAGAAGTCACAACATGTTTTTATTATTATTACATCAACTTTGTACATATACATAGGGACAAAAATTTGTAAGGGGTAGATTTTTGAAAATTTTTATATGGCATACATGCGTAGATCAGATATACAGGAAGCTATAAGAGCACATCAGATAAAAATGGAACCCTAATCGTAGAAAGCTTGAAGAGTTAAAAATTTTATACCTCCCTCACTGGCACACGGGTACCCCCCCCCAAACTTACTCCACACTCTGTCCTAGAGTGGTGAAGAAGGCAGGGTAAGGTAATGTTTAGCCAGTGAGGGTTAGCTCGCTGATGTGCTGCAATATGCTCCTACGAAGTTGCAGCATGCCATTGGGAGGTTGTCTAGCGGGTTCGCTGTGGCCAATGAGAGGTTGAGTAGGAGCGTAAACCCTCAAAATTCACTTCTGGCCCACCTTTTCTCCAGATCTCCGTTGTGAACATGAACAAAAGGATTGATTATCGGTCCCAGTTCAGTCCCAGGAGTGTGTAGTCAGGGTGGGCCCTCTCCCTTAGGAGGACGGAACCGGAATGCCCCGAACTTATTCGGAGGCCTTGGTCGTCGTACTCGTGTTGTCTCTGGAGATGGTCCTAAACCACCGCAAAGACAGGCTGATAATAAGGTGACCCTCCATTTGAGCTATCACATGAAGAAGAATCCATCCCTTTCTTGTTTGTACCGTTTCTATCCGACAGTTGTTGCTGATCCCCGCGTTGTGCTTGCTGGCGCGGCCGGTGGTTTGCTCCGTACGAGCCATACCTGTTATTCAGATTTAAAATTTATTTACACGTTAGGCAAGGAAAAATGTTAAAACTTGCCTCCGTAAAACCCCGGGTGTCGCTAATAAAAAGGGTAAGTCCAGGGCGATACGAGATCGGACGACACGAGGTTGCAGCACGATATGACTTGCCGCCCGGCACTGGTGTATCGGGCGACAAGGTCACATGAAACAAAAACCCGATAGAGAGTCGTGAAAAGCATGTCGCCCGATATGGTGTATCGGGCAAGCACTGTCGGCCGGCGTGTCGTGCATCAAACATGTTGGGCGATAGGAGAAAAATCCAACTAAGCTTGTCAACCCGGCATACTGCGCTCGATACAAAATCTGCGTTGGGCGATAGGAAAACAACATGTCAACCGATGCCCCGCGCATGATACAAAATTGTGTCGGGTTAAAGAAAACGTGTCGGGCAAACGGTGTGTCGGGCTATACCTTTGCTCATAGGAGCCATCGCCCGATACCACGGTGAAGGAAATTGGCCGACACGGGAGCAAAAGGGCGGACTACTGCATGTGTTACAGGTGGCTAAAATGAGTAAAGTGTGTCAGCTCGATGATGCACGTCGTTGTACACGCAACAATCACTAGGAAAAGTCCTAGAGTTTAACCTTCTAACCCGGTTGTCAACTTGTTGCGAACAACAAGTCAACTTAGTATAGATAGGTATCGATCCAAGGGACGGAGGAAGAGAAAATTCAAAATCCAAATCCGATTGCAAGTACAATAATTAAATTCCGATTGGAGAGAGTTGGTAAAACTAAGAACAAAAATAAAAGTGCTGAAATAAAATTTAACTAATCAAGAAATAAAGATCTGGGGTCCGGAAGATCACCACCAAAACCACGTTGCTATTCAACTAATCAAATTCTAAACTCCAAAGATCAAATTAGGACCTTGTGGTTACATGTCCTTATGGACAAACTCACAAGGGTCAGACTTCCCGTGAACCCGTTGGTCCCGGCGTTCACGGATCATTGCCCAACCGTCCAACATGCCATTATCCACGGTCATATAAAAAAGCATGTGAATTCAAACCGGCGTTCAAACCCAAGGCTCAGGTGGTTGCGTCACCAAGGATTATAACAAAAATAAGATTAAAAAGATGAAAAGATGATAATCGCAATTAAGGGACTATTGTTTCATTTTTATAGAGATCCACGGTCATATCACTCCATAAGAATATATCAGATCATCCAAATAACCACGCATAAACAGAGAGAAGACATTTGTTCGATGGGGGAATATAATTGATTATATTGAATAGAACCGGGCTAAGGGGCTACTCCCATTCCCCAGAGAAATTTACTCAGACATAACAAGACCAGAAGAAATACAAACTAAAAATCCGATGAAATAGAATGAAGAATGGAATGCCTTTACAAGTGGAGAGTCCCTCCTTTTATAGGAGGAGGAGGGGGTAGGCTGCCCTCAAAAAAGAGGGAAGAAAGAGAGGGAAAATGTTTTTTGAATTTTCTGGATCTGGTCAAATCGAAAGTTGATTGTCTTTAATTATCTTGACCATGTAACTCTTTTAATGCAGATTCTCACAGCAGTGACTTCGAATATATATTTATCTCCTGTGAAACGCACAAAAGCGGTCCAAATAATAGGATTTTATTTTAGGAAATTAAATTCCTTTTCCAATGAATACTTGTACACTCAATTTAGAGTGTGAATGTAAGAGTTACGTCACTTTTGGTGGAGGGTATATACAAATTTCTGGACTGCTGCAAATTGTGTGATTTTCCTACAAAACCCAAGAAAATGGAATTAAAACTCCAATTAAAGAGAAAAATATAAAATAACAAAACTAATTATGAAATTAAGAGAATAAATGACAAAACAATCCTAAACAAATATAAAAAATATACAAATAAAAGAGATAAATATACATTTATCAAAATACCCCGGACTTGAATCTTTGTTTGTCCTCAAACAAATAAAATCACAAATTATTCCAATTTATACTAACAACATGTCTATCCTCACCCTTGTAACATCACTTTATTCCTTACCTCAAAATTTGGCCAAGCAACCCAATCTCCTAAAACCACAAAACACAAAATTCTATATTCCCTATAAAAAACAAATATGATATCTTGTTTCTAAATCAAGATTTTGTCGAAAAACATGCTCCATCTTACTTCTGCTTTGACACTCTCATTTTTATTATTGTATTTTTTTATGTGAGTTGTTGCACAAGAACAAGATGAAATTTGGGGGTGTGAAAACAAAGAAGGAAGTGAAATTTTTTTTTTGATCCCTCCTCTATTCGACTTGGGATTTAAATTTGTGGAGTTGTGGCTACATTGGTCACAATTTTTTTCATGTGCACTTTTGCCATCTTTTGATGGTATGCCCCTTTGTGGGGTATGGAAATTTTTTTTATATGGGAAGCATGCCACCCCGGACTTAATTTTTGTCTGGTGGTGATTCTTTGCTTCTCTTTTTTAGAAAGAAAATAAGGGGGAAACAAAAGGTGTCCTTGTGCTTATAACTTCACACATTTATTTTATCCCCTTTTTTTTTTGAAAGTGTCATTACATCTGAAAGAAAATTCATGTCAATCACATTATACAAGATTTATATCAAGTTAATCAATAGTCTAAAATTAGAGAAAATTTGTTTTTGGTTTTGATTGATTCCATACGGCTTGCCAACTTTTCTAAGGAGTGATGTTATTTTGGGGTCCTAGGTGACATGGTGGTTTCAGAAATTGCAATTTGTAACAATTTTTGCAAAATATTTACTAATTCAAAGGGGTACAATGATAAATATATATTCATATTGGCCGACTAGATAAAGGCCATTTTGTATCAAAAGAAATAAAAACATGGCCGACTAGATAATGGCCATGCACAATGCAACTATATGCAAAACAAAAAAAAGTAGAAATAATGCAGAATAAAAAAATAAAAATAAAAAGATAAGGGGGTGGAATAGAAACATACCACCCACCTCCACCCCGGACTTAGATTTTTGCTCATCCCGAGCAAAATCAAAATCCGAGATGGAGGGAAGAGAAGAGCGAGGATCTCCAGGTGGCCCTGGTAGCTCAAAAAATGCAGTTGAAGGGGATGTGTATGAGGGCTGGGACCTTTATCTGAGGAGCTTCATAGTGTACCCTATGATAGGGTAATTGTAGAAGCTCAGTGGGGTGCTCATATTCTCTTTCACCTCGCATTCCCTCCAATAGGATCCAAAGATCTTCCATCAATAGAAGGGGAAGTGTTGAAGATGGATGTGGATTTGGGGAGTTTGGTGGGTACCCAACCAGTAAAGTCGCTAGAGCAGGATAGAGTGGAGGATTTGGCTCAGGTTTTCCACCATCATAACGACCTGCATATGAGAGAATTGATGGTGATGCAAAAGATTTCAAATTATTTACAAAATTGTTTTGCTTCTCCTCAAAAATAATGACATCAACATTGGGTTTGGTAGGTTTCATTGTTGATATAACATATGGCTCTAATTCTTTTGTACAAGGGGTCCCCAAGGATTTAGGAGGGATGAGGACGACTTCCTTACAAACAATAGAACGGGGTGTGTGGGCTTCTTCCAACGATGGTATCTCCCCTTCTAGATCAGCCATGTGTGGGATGGAAATTGGCTGTGACGGCTCGGGAAGAATCATAAAGGGGGTTAGATTCTCATTATCCAAAATAGACTCAAAAGAAGGGTATTGGTCTATGGTATCATTCAGATTTATGTTGAGGATGGGAGGAGTTGTTGGATCTTTAGAATGACTCTCCTGCTTTGACATTTCATATTCAAGTAATAGAGTCTCTAAAGGAAAGATAGGGATACCAATGTCCTCATCACACACAAAGTATGTCTCCATGGTTTGTTCTATTTCTTCACGATCTGACATATATGACATAAAATAAGGATCATCATCATCATTATCAGGAAGAACCATCTTGGGTTTCTCAAACTCTATAGGGGGAGTTTGTGATTGACCCTCTAGAAAGGTAGCTAACATGGCTTGACCAGATTCAAGTTTTACTTGTGCTTCTGCTACCCTCTTTTCTAGGTCCTTAAGTCTCTCTTCCAGTTCAAGATCAATTTGCATTTCACCATAGGATTTATACACCCCAAAATTTTGGTCATCCTCGCCACACTCCCCATAGTGTCCTTGGCCATAGTACTCCTCATATTGTTTTGGGTGGCATTGCTCCTCATAATAATCTCCAGAAGATGGTGGATTGTAATTTCCATTGCGTCCATCTTGGAAGGAAGATTCAATATTATAAGGTGTCACCAATTCATGAGGAAATATATTTGAACAATCTATATTTTGGGTTTGGGCTTCTACTAAGGTGGCCAATAAGGTTTGGCTAGTTAGGAGTTTTGCTGCCATATTCTCTGGGACTTAAGTTTCTCTTCTTGTTGAGGATTACATTGGGTTTCATAAACATGTTCATAACCCCTAAGGTTGTGTTGGTTACACCCCACAAAATTTTGTTGATCATATCCCCCATTAGAATACGGATAGCAAGGTTCCCCATAATGATTTTCAGAAAAATAAGGATTTGCATTGTACCCGCCATGATGAAAGGGCTCATAAAGAGGGGTGTTATGGGATAAAGTTGGACATGCAAGAGATGTGTGGTGGCATTGACCACAATAATAGCATTCTGGTGGATATTGGGAGGCCCACTCCATTTGAAAGGAAAGGTACCTGAAAGATATGTCAATCAATGAATGAGAGAAGAAAGATTACGAGATAAGAGGTTAGTCAAAAATTCCAAAGAGAAAAAATTATAAAAAAAATTATGAAATAAACTAAAATTACTAAAAAAATAACTAGAAAGCAGTACTGCTGGAATGAAAACTCAGCAGAAAGAGGAGATATACTTCCGGAATTGTGCTCGGAAGGTAAAAAGAAATTACAAAAATCTAAAAGAAATTATAAAAAAGACTAAAGTTATGAAAGTTAGAGAATATGGACAAGGAATATACAAGATATACAGGCAACCAGATCTGAAAAACAACTGTGTCGTCCCTGGAAAAGAAAAGTTGAAATCCAAATTCGATTGCAAGTACAAGAATTAAATCCCGATTTGAGAGGGTTGTTTAAAACTAAGAATAAAAAAATAAAAGTGCTGAAATAAAATTTAACTAATCAAGAAATAAAGATCTGGGGTCTGGAAGATCACCACCAAAATTTAACTAATCAAGAAATAAAGATCTGGGGTCTGGAAATTAAATTCCCTTTCCAATGAATACTTGTACACTCAATTTGGAGTTTGAATGTAAGCGTTACGTCACTTTTGGTGGAGGGTATATACAAATTTCTGGACTGCTGCAAATTGTGTGATTTTCCTACAAAACCCAAGAAAATGGAATTAAAACTCCAATTAAAGAGAAAAATATAAAATAACAAAACTAATTTTGAAATTAAGAGAATAAATGACAAAACAATCCTAAACAAATATAAAAATTATACAAATAAAAGAGATAAATATACATTTATCACTCGACACGGTAAAACCCCCATTCTTATTTATAGCCGGCTCGGCCGGGTGCGAAATGGACATCTCTGAGGCGCGCGTCGGCCAACGGGTCAGGCGGTTCCCGAGACGATGGTCATATCAGTCTCATTAAGGGCATTTATTCCCATCCATGATAGGGTGCATGCTGCCAAGGAATGCCAACCGTCACGGCCGTTGCGATGCCCGAGAGACCAAAGCCCGGTACGGGCGGTCCTGCGCGCCAGCAGAAACAGCGATCAAAGGATAAAACATCATCGGCCAAGGGTTAAGCCCCTGACCTCAGAGTGCAATACTCTTCAAAGTTTCGGAAAAATTCTGTGATGACCCATAAAATAGAGGAGTCGGCACGCTCGGCGCATGCTCTGACTCGGGCCTTATTACAATCCATAAAGTTGTTTTTACTTGTTATAAAAATGCAACCTATTCTATGAAAGGAAAGAGAACTTGGACTGCCTCCCGAGGAGCGTTGGGGTTTGCGTCGCCAGCTCGACCGGTGTAAGATCATCTTGATCAGCCCTCAACTATACCCATATCTTGCAGACTGATCTCTGCTCTCCTGACAAATGCTTCATCTTCGTAGAACCTTTTTACCCTGTGCCCATTCACCTGAAAGGCCTTGGTCGGGTCGTCTTTGTCGTAGAGCTCCATCATCCCTGATGGATATATTTTTGACACTGTGAACAGTCCAGACCACCTCATTTGCAACTTCCCAGGGAAAAGACGAATAGAGGACTTAAATAACAAGACCATATCCCCTTCGCTTACATCTTTTCTCATGAGATGGGCATCATGCCACAACTTTGTCCTCTATTTGTATATTTTTGCATTTTTGTAGGCATTCATTCTCAGCTCTTCGAGCTCTTGAAGCTGCAAAAATCTCTTTTCTCCAGCTTTGTCGAGGTCCATATTTAGGAACTTGATTGCCCAGAGGGCCTTGTGTTCCAATTCTAACGGTAGGTGGTAGGATTTTCCGTAGATGAGACGGTAGGGGGTGGTTCCAATGGGTGTTTTGTAAGCGGTGCGGTAGGCCCAAAGTACATCGTCCAGCTTCATGGACCAATCTTTCCGTGTTCGGTTGACAGTTTTCTGCAAGATCTGCTTGATTTGTCTGTTGGAAATCTCTACTGCCCTGACGTCTGGGGATGGTAGGGTGTAGCGATCTTGTGCTTCACTCCGTACTTGCGTAGGAGTGCTTTAAACTGTCTTTCTCCAAAATGCGATCCTCTATCGCTAATAACTGTGCGCGGGACACTGAAACGAGGGAAGATGGTCTTCTCAAAGAGCTTGATAACCGACTTGGCGTCGCAAGTTTGGGTGGCTACCGCTTCCACCCACTTCGATACATAATCTACAGCCCCGAGTATGTACTGATACCCCCGAGATGGGGGAAACGGTCCCATGTAGTCGATCCCCCATACGTCAAATATTTCGACTTCAATCCAGCTCGCCATTGGCATTTCATCCCTCCGCCCTATGTTCCCCGTAAACTGGCACTCTTTGCAAGCCTTCACAAACTGTGCAGCGTCTTTAAATAAGGAGGGCCAGTAGAAACCTGACTATAGCACCTTTGCAACTGTTCTTTCGCTGCCTAGGTAACCATCATAGGGGGAGGTGTGGCATTGCTTCAGGATGTCCGCGGTTTCTTCTTCTGGGATGCACCTCCTGTATAAGTTGTCGGAGCATCTTCTGAATAGGAGAGGATCATCCCAGTAGTAGTTTTTAACCTCCGCAAAAAGCTTCTTCTTCTGATTGTACGTTATGTCAGGAGGCAGTTCTCCGCAGGCAAGATAATTGTAGGTGTCTGCAAACCAGGGTAGGCTTTCCTCTTGGGCTTCGGCCAATATAAGAGCTTTGTCAGCGTAGTCATCATTGATAGGAGGCCCTCTCTCTTTCTCAGTCACGATCCTTGATAGATGGTCTGTGACCACATTCTCTGCACCCTTCTTGTCGATAATTTCGTGGTCGAATTCTTGGAGCAGTAAGGCCCACCTCAACAGTCTGGGCTTCGCGTCTTTCTTTTGCATTAAGTATTTTATTGCCCCATGATCTGTGTATACCTTGACCTTTGCTCCGATGAGATACGACTTGAACTTATCAAACACGAAGACGATCGCGAGCATCTCTTTCTCAGTTGTTGTGTAGTTTACTTGAGCCTCGTCTAACGTGCGACTAGCGTAGCAAATCACATGGTGCTTTTTGTCTTTCTTTTGCCCCAGGACTGCTCCAACCGCGTAGTCGCTAGCGTCGCACATCAGCTCAAAAGGTAAACCCCATTCTGGCACTTCAAGGATAGGTGGTGACACTAAAGCATTTTTAAGGGCCTGAAAAGCACTGAGACAATCGTTAGAGAAAACAAATTCAGCGTCTTTTACCAGAAGATTGGACAGAGGCTTGGAGATCTTTGAGAAGTCCTTGATGAATCTTCGGTAATATCCCGCGTGCCCGAGGAAGCTTTGCACCCCCATCACGGATCTCGTTGGAGGAAGCTTGGATATTGCTTCAACCTTGATTGTGTTCACTTCGATCCCACGCTTTGAGATCTTATGCCCAAGAACAATGCCCTCCCGCACCTTTGAAGGACCAATGACAGATTCTTCAGACAGCTATTGAAGTCCTTCCCATAGATGGAAAAATCGTCCATGAAAACTTCTACAATGTCTTCTAGAAAATCTAAGAACATCGATATCATGCATCGCTGGAAGGTGGCGGGGGCGTTGCAGAGTCCGAAGGGCATCCTTCGGAAGGCATAAGTGTCGTAAAGGTAGGTGAATGTTGTTTTCTCTTGATAGTCGGGCAAGATGGGTACCTGGTAAAAACCTAAAAAGCCATTAAGAAAACAAAAGAAATCGGGATGCGCTAACCTTTCCAGAACTTGGTCAATAAAAGGTAGCGGAAAATGATCCTTCTTTGTAGCCTGATTTAGCTTTTGGTAATCTATGCACTTCTGCCAGCCGGTGACGGTCCTTACCGCCACCTCATCGCCCTTCTCACCCTTAACCACCGTCATCCCGCCCTTTTTGGGAACTACGTGTATCGGACTTATCCAATTGTTGTCGCTGATTGGGTAAATGATCCCCGCATCCCTAAGCTTTATTACCTCTTTCTTGACGACCTCCTTGAGCATCTGGTTCAGCTTCCTCTGGAGTTGAACCAGAGGCTTGGCAGATTCATCCAAGTTGATGTGATGCATGCACAGGGTGGGGCTAAGGCCTTTGATATCATCCACTGAATATCCTATAGCCCTCCTGTGGAGCCTTAACTCCTCAAGGAGTCGGTCCAGCTGGTTGCTTGAAAGATCAACGTTTATGATGACGGGGTTCTTGTGCTCTTCATCTAAGAACTCGTACTTTAGACCTTCGGGCAACGCTTTTAATTCTGGCGTTGGCCTGGGTGCCTTCTCCTGAGGCTCCTCCTCGAGAGAGGCATACATCACAGACTCAACCACCTTATCCTCTTTCTGCAAGTCTTCGTCAGAAAGGTTGAGGAGGTTGAGGTTCTTCGCGACCTCAGGATCTTTGAGGTCGGGATCTTGATAGTTTATAGCCCTCAAGAGGGGGTCTACTGTCTGGATATCTTCCTCTACTGCCTCGCATAATTTATTGTAGCTATCTGCGAAACATGCTGATTCAGAGAGGGATGGGCTTCTCATGATTTCTTTCAGCTTGAAGTCCATATGGTCGTTGTCGACCCTTAAGGTGATCATCCCCTCGGAAACATCAATCAACGTCCTCCCTGTCGCCAAGAAGGGGAGACCAAAGATGATTGGGCAACGGGGGTCTTCAGCTGTGTCGATGATGACTATATCGCAAGGGATGAAGGAGTCACCAACCCTGATCGGTACATCTTCGACAATGCCGACGGGTCTCTTAAAGGTGTGGTCTGCCAGTTGAATCCGCATGTTGGTTCCAACCATGTTGGTCAAGCCCACCCTTTGCACGAAACTTAGGGGCATGAGGCTAATGCTCGCCCCCAGGTCGGCTAGACCCTTGCGCTCGACATTGTCTCCGATGTCGAACGGGATCGTGAAGGCTCTGGGATCCCTTCTCTTATTTGGCGTGTCGGGCTTCAAGAAGGTGGAGGAGGAGGAAGCTAGATGCACAGTCTCTATCCTCCCTCCCCTTCTCTTCTTTGTAATAAGGTCCTTGAGGAACTTGGCATACATATGCATCTCTTCCAATGCATCAAGGAAGGGGACTTCAAGATGCAGTTTCCTGATCGAGTCCATGAACCTTTCGTGACACTTCTTCAGATTAGCCCTTATCAGCTTATGCGGGAATGGCAGCCTTGGAGCATAAGAATTCCTCCCACCAGGTAGCTCATCGGAAGGCTTCCGTGCAGGCTCTTGAGCTTCTGCTTGTCCACCTTCGCCCTCCACTGGAATGATACTCTCCGACCTTGGTTCAGGTTCTGGTTCGGCATTGGCTGTGCGCTCCATCGTCTTTCCAGACCTTAGTACCGCCATTCTGGTAGATTCCAGATATGAGAGTGTCTTTCCCACATGGTTCTTTATCAGAGCTGCCATCTGGTCCAATCGTTGATCGACCTCCCATTGGCGCATCTACAGACTCGCCATCTGGTGTTGCATGGAATTCTGAGCTCCAGGGCTGGGAAGTGCACCCTGCACCAGCCGGTTGATGATAGAGTCTTGTCTTTTTATGAAAGCATGCAACTGGCCAACCAGGCTGGTCTTGTGCGATATCTCATCTCTGCCTTGACATTCACCTTCGAACGGAGATTGCTCACAATGAGACATGGCATCAGACCTCGAAGGAATAGGTCACCGTTCTTTAAGGTTCCTGAGATGGCACGAGAAATCAAGGTTAGAAGATAGATTTATTAATTTCTAGCAAAGAATAATAGTAAAGAAGAAAAAGAGTGTTGTCAAGCTCATTACTAAGCTTGAGGCACCATAGTGTAGTTAGTGGATTCAGATTCGTCAATAGTATCACTTTTGCCTTGTCCCCGGCAACGGTGCCAAAAAGTTGACCGGCCTAAATCGCGCGTCCTAAAATTGGAGGCGGATTTGAGGTAGTCCAGCTTTTACATTTATAAACCAGAATCCTTCTAGGCCCCCGCAACTTTGTTTACGGGGTCGAACACAGGGACAAGGGGGTAGTGTTGAGAACACAAAATCGACACGCTACACTCCGGCAGGTATATAAAGAGAGACAAATTCCCAAAAAGGGAAGCAGTAAGATGTCACAAATAAAACAAAGAAAACTATCTCCAAGTGGAGCTACAAGAGAGAATTAAGGTTTTAATCATTTAGCAGTTTTTAGGGGTTTTCATGCAACAGAAACAGAAAGATATTGCTCGAGCTAAAGCGAGGTATGAAGGATAAAACTCCATTAAAACAAGCGGCGGTAGAACCAGTCATGTACCCCTCCTCTCGAAGCGGGTACCTCTAACAAGGCATCAGCACCCCTCTCATGGTCACTGGACTAAAATTAGAGTGGAAAGGTCACTAAAGCAACTCCGTTCCAAGCACTCTCGTACTCCAGAATCAGACCAAACACTAGAGACATAACACAACCCTCGAAGTTGTTGCGACGGGAAAACACGATTCGTTAGCTAAGCAAAACGCGATCCAAACATGCAAGCTAGAGTTCAGATATCAAACATAGCAGTCATCCAACATTGTGCACCAAGCATAGAGCAACAAGTAATTAAGCATCTTCTATTTCCATAAACAAATAAAGGGTCTTAATTACAATGCATAAGTAAGGAATTAAATGACAGAAAGTAAAGATAGGCGTCACCTCCTTGATGTAGAAGGACGACAAGGTGCTGTAGCTCCCCTGCCCGATATCGGTCAAAGGCCTAGCCCAATACAGAGGTGTCGGGCGGTACACCCTCTGCGGCGGCACGCACCGACTGTCGACCGTATCGCAAAAGGACCCTGGCTGATACGCTCATGTCGAGCGGCACACCCTCTCGGGAGGCACACTCGACAAGCGAAGCGTATCGGGTTGATATCGTGTCGGGCTAAGAGCTACGCTTTGCTGATGTCGGGCACTTGTGTCGCTCATCTACGTCGGCCGATATCTGCCCGCAGTGTCGCCTGGGATGGTCCTAAGTGAACTGTCCCCTCCCTCTCGGGATGAGGAGAAGCTCACCTAGTGTCGCCCGAGACAAGCACTGGGGCACGACACGTATGCTCTCGCAGACTCCTCGGAAGATGGCTCAACTCTCAACTGTTCGAGTTCTAAAACTCGAACTGACCAAGCTGTCTTTTCGGCTCCCTGTAGCTACTATTTATAGTCAGCTGGTTGGGGAGAAGACTTGGTGCTCGAAGCGCCACGTGGCCCCCTTATGCGACAGTCGTTGGACGGGCTGATACAGAGGTGTTGCTCGATGTAGATGGTGTCGGCTATCGGTCGTGACAGGCGGCGCGCCTGCCGGTGGGTGGTTGTGTCGCCCGACAAGCTGGGTTGTCGGGGTGAGCCGGGATCCCTATCGGGTAGAAGGTGTGTCATCCGTCATCTTCTTCTCGCGTGGCACCTCTTCGTCGAGCGTCTTTGTGTCGCTCAACCACTGTCGGGCAGGGGTTGTATCGGGCGTCAGGGAGGCCGAGACAGGCTTGGACTTATTCATGGGCCGGAGCGGCCTTATTGCCCGAAAATGAGGAAAACTCTGCAAAAGATAGGAAAATTGGATTAAGAGCAATGCTTGGCCACTTATTGTGAAAGTGCTTATAAAAGAGAGGAAAATAGCAAAAAAGGGCGGTTTTGATAACAGAAAAACAGCCTAAAATATCACAAAATTTGGTGTTATCAGCCATCCCTTATCGAATAATAAAATAAACTGTCATTTCTTTTTACTTTTAGTAAGAAAGTGACACACACACATCACATTATTGGAACCAAATCAGTACGCGCGTGGCAGAGGCAACGTGTATATGTGTTATGTTTTGAAAAATCCCAATACACAAATGATTCCCATGCGCTTACCAGGTCCACATAGTCTATAGTCTACCACACACTTAAGAGGATCCCTCTTAGACAAAAAATAAATAGTATGAGACTAAAGCTGAGAAGAGGTTCATAAATAGATCAAAAGGTAAGACATGTATACAATATTGACCATATATTTCTTAAACCTTACAAATTTATAAAAGACAAGACAACCAATATTTTAGAATAAGATTGTTCCGGTCCATGTCCTAATTGAATTTGGGCTTGAGTAGGAGTTGAGTTGTGTTTCCAATCCTAGTAGGAGTATAACCAACATGAGAGAAGATGGCTCTCTATTTGTAACATTGGAATTGGATTAGGAATTAAGCTATGAATTGCAGTGAGATTCCTAATTGCTACCACATGTCATAGAATCCTATAAATAGACGCATTGGGGGAGGCCATTGAGATCATCCCATTAGTTGTTTGTTGTTGGTGCCTTTTGTGGTAGAAGAGTCAGACACTACTACAAAAATAGCTTTTTACAATAGTTCGTGTTTCCATTTTACAACAAGTGTTAACCGTTGTATTAGATCACGTGGTCTTATGAGGGATGCTTTATACAACATGTGATTGCATGTTGAAATATATGTACTTTATACAACAGTTAAAACATGTTGTCTTTTAATGAATGGCTTTTTGTAATATGGGTATTTTATACAACATGTGGTGCACCCATTGTAATATATATTATACAACAGTAGAACCAGGTTGTCTTTCAATAAACACATCTGTTGTAATACGGGTGTTTTTTACAACATGCAGAATGCCCATTGTAATATATATTATACAACAATTGAAGCATGTTGTTTTTCACTAAACACACCCGTTTTAATAGGAATGTTTATTACAACATGTAGTGCACCTATTGTAATATACATGTTTATACAACAGTTGAAGCATGTTGTCTTTCCATACATCCAACCGTTATAATAGGGTTGTTTATACAACATGTTGTGTGTCTGTTGTAATATACACATTTTATAAAACAGGTTATGCATGTTGTAGTTCACTAGAAACACATGTTGTAATAGGTATCTTTTTTCCAAACACACCTGTTGTATTAGGTGTGGATAACACAACATGTGTTGTTTGTTGTAGTATCATACATTTTACAAGATATCATTGTTTTTGTCCTTGATTAGAGTTTGGTAGGTCATATATCGAACCAATTTTATTGATCAAAGTAACCATATTATTAATCAATTATAATAAATATGCAATTATACTTTTTTCATTTCACAAAAAAACACATAATTGAACAAAATTTCCATCAAACCTTGAAAGAAACTTGTATTGAATTTAATTAATATTGAATCATCCATACAAAGATTCAATAATACAAAGTATTGAGTATCCACTCTAGAATTGAACTGAAAACTAACTAAAAAAGTTCCACACATTGGTCTATGATAAAGAACAAATGTGTCCCCCGCATGTCACATAATCTTATGTGTGCTCAAGAACACATGTCGCCCACTCATTTCGGACCTCGTTGATTTCTTCTTGGTTGAAGCAACAACCAATATACTTCGAATAATACTGCAATCATATGACAACTATATTAACATATTGTTATTTTTTTAATTTATTTAGAAATTTGAAAAAACTAAAAGAATATAATGATGAGTAGCTTACACATTCAGGAATATTTCTAATTCTCGCATCAACGATGTCTCTCATGTACTTCAACACATAATACCCACAACCTGTATTGTTTGGCTGCTTTGGACACTGTATAAAATAAATATGAATGTGTTATCCAAATAATTGTGAGAACTTGTTAGCAAATAAGAGGATGGAAAAGTATAAATAACCGGAAAATCTAATAAAAGATATGCATATATAGAATCAAAAAATGCTACAATGATAAACATCTTAAAAGGTGCAGAAGTAAACAAGAGTTTCCAAGTTAGGCATATCATGTACCACATTACAGGGAGCTCAAGGTATTGAGTATTCTTATATCTACTATACAAATACCCTCTCATGATGGACATGTACCCACCACATCATATCAATCTATATGGTGTCTCCACCGGTACCAGCAGAACTACAACTGAGGCAGTGTTTCTATCACTGAGCTCGACATTTACCTCTAACCACATTACAATGAATAGATTATCAATAAATTTGGACCTAGACATCACATTTTAAGTGTTTATGTGAACATTTGTTCCATCACGCTTGATGAACATCTATTTGTGCTTGCCACCATTGTTGGCTTTGATTCTGACCAGGTTGTTTGCACTTCTCTTGTCGACCAATACTGTAAGACTGAGCATATCATTGATGCTAGAAGGATTTTTAATGGCTTGAGAGGGCATGCTAGTTCTTTACATAACTACATGATACAGGACATGAAAAATGTAGAAAAGTACCAACATAAATTAACATGAGAAGTTCTCCCTAGGCCATTTCTTTAGAGTACAAATTTATTGCACAATACTGCTCCAAGATAGTTCAATAGGGGGCATCCTAAATAAAACATAAATAAATAGCTATTTTCCCAACCTAAACCAATACAATCCAAAGAAGATAACCTGAACCTAACATGTGATATGGAATAATGAGCTAGACAAGATAGAAATTTCTCAAACATTCACTTATATCAAGTACCTGATATTGTTTATGATGGTTGGTTGAGGTCCCTTGTACAACATAAATGGGAGAGTACTACCAAGTTCAGCAAGTGGCATATTCATCTCTTGTCTTTCACTTTCTTTGAGATGAGCATGCTATTATAGAAAACTACAATTTTGATAGACTAATAGGTCCAAAATATTGTCGATTGACACCCTCTTATATAGCATATGCTTATGTATTACGGAGCATCGTCTTTTATGTTGAGGTGGATGGATAGTGAGGGCCTACCATTGTGCTAGTTTTGGTTCTCAGGGGTTAATAATTTTCCAAACAAAATAATTTGTAAAAACCTGACTTACTAGATCACCTTAGGCTCTATAAGAACAATTCTCCAAGATAAATTAGATATTCTTGTCATTGAATGTTTCCATTCAACTCATCTTCCATTCCCTAACATCTATGTATAGTTGCCAAACTGGAGACAATGCCATCCAAAATTCCATTGTCAGGACAATTTTTTTAATTCATCCACATGAAGACCATAAACCAACAATGAAATACACCATGAGCAGTTAATAACAAATATTAGGTAACTTGGAAAAAAAGGATGAATCAAAATGCATGCTTAAAGAGAGTACGGAAGATCTTTTATGAGCATATATTTCGTGATCTTTCCTATAATGAAGTTTTAGAAGAAGTGCATAGATGTTTTTCTTATAGAATTCATGATTGAAAATGCATCTCACTAATGACCAAGTCGATCATGGTAGACATATTGGAAAGTTGATGATAAAATCATGTTAGGGGTCCAACATGATGATTGATGTTGTGAGATATTTGCTCAGAGTATATGAACAATAACAAGATGATAGCATGAATTATATGACATCTTTAATGTCACTAACACAAAAATATTGTAAAGGGTTAATTATGGAAGAATGCCTTAGAGTAGATAATTTGTCATTCTAAAAGTTGAGTTCCCGTACAGATGCCTTGCCCATGTTGAGTTTTAGGAAAAAAAGTATTAGTAAATTTGGGAAAACTCAATACCAAATAGTTGTTTCTTTTTCCATGAGACATTCTTTTAGGAGGGATTATTGTTTGATAGCTTGGGTTGAGGTTCTAGGAAGGATATTGTAAAATATTTTCCAAAGAAGCAACAAAGAGGAAGGTTTTTATGTCTCAAAGATTGGTGATGAGAATGGTGATGGTGGAAGGTTTTTCTCAGAGGACATGGTTGTGAAATCCAAAATGGGGTATCGTGACAGACTCAAGAGGAGGTAGAAAAGTTTCTTCTAGGAGTTTTTGGGGTTAGAAAGGCTCCTTGAGGCCTTACCCCATTGGACACTAGCACCACATCATTGACATGTAGTCTCATGTGCTACAATATTTAGGCGATCAATTTACTATCCTAGGGTGGTGTAGATCAATTAGAAATCTGGCATCGCTATTTTTTCTTGGAGTAATAGTGATCTCCATCTCAAGCCATATTGTCTAGGATGGTGGATGCTTGTGTGTGTAGTTATAATGTTCACACCTAGATCGGTCACTTATGTTGCCTTATAGGATAGAGAAATTAGATGGTGAGAATGTGAGGTCACATTCATGGAGGATGAAGTCAGAACAACTTCAAGGTAGTAGTTTAATAGTGGGATGTTAGAGATAAGTATATGAGGAGTCTAGAGAGCGGTATCCAAAGGTACATAGTTGCAGTCCACAATTTTGAGTATAGATGAAATAATGAATATGAGAAAATGATTCCCACCTCTTCTTTGGGCTTCTAGTTGCATTATAAGCAACTTTGAATCTGACCCCAACTAGATTTTCTACATGTTCAACCATTTCATCATCCCTACTGCAACCAAGGATACCAAAGGCTCTACTATCTTAGATATCAGTTAATGCTCTCGTTTCTTAGTAGAAATAGCTTAAAGGATTCCTTCATGGTCACAAATTATAACCCTCAATCTATAATTATATTAAAGATTTTTAACTTTAAGATATGGAAACGTAAGGGGTTAAAACGTAAGGTTGCAGGATCAATCTGGTTTATGCACTTCCATAAGTATATTAAAGATTTTTAACTTTAAGATATGGAAAAGTTGTGTTGGCTTTATGAAGTATTTGTTCAAATGATATGGAAGTAAGGAAGAATCATATATGTTAAATATAGAAGCTAGAATATGTGTGTTAATGTTATGTACATATCAATTGTCTCACATGCTCATAGTACAACATATGCAAAATAATTGAATATAAATCTATATGCATCTAAAAATATACAATAAAATATGGCATATACCTTAAATTACGTACAATCTATGTAATAGTAAAGTATACATGCATGTTCTTTCATGTACTTTACACAGGTCATTGTTTTAATTATTATTTGAGATAAGTCATAAACTTACAAAATATATGGTATTGCATAAGTAGGAGCACTTTTTATAAAGAGGCACTCTATGCATTTTTGTTGGAAATAGGATTTGGCCTATGACTTTGTACATGAGGAAATATGTGAAACTAGACAAATAGATAAGCTACTAATGCCATGTCCTTGTAAATATGAAGATAAGTTAAGTTGTACAATGAAGGAATCACTAGTACTAATACAACAACAAGCATCATGTATCAAAATTTTAGGGAAGAGTTTGAATTGTTACCAACTCTGTCACTAAAGAAAGTCACTACCTGAATCCTAGCATTGCAATATGTGTGTAGTTTCTTTACCATCACCTTCTTATGCTATAACCGTGCCTACATAGACAATTTTGTAATCAATGTAGGAGCTAAATGAAATAGTAAGAAAAATTATACGGGATAAACAAACACATTTTAGTATTAAGGAAAATCACTATTCAACCACTGCATCCATACCAATACTAAAATTCAGATGATACAGATGACTATCTTCCCATTCAGATCCCGTCTCATGCTGAAAGTGAGTTCCCTTTTATACGTACTCTCCTAGCAATACATTTGGGTAGGTAGATTATGATGGTATTAAAATCAGATGAAATGGACAAGAATAAGAATGGGCGTTGCAAATGAGTCTAAAAGGATAATTTATTTCTAAAGGAAAAATCTACTATCTATCCTTCTATTTAGATGCTCTGACGCCCTTTCTGTTCATTGCTTCCTCACCTACATGCTTGCAGATGCAGGCCGCTTAGATTTGCAACATGCAATGATTGCTTACTTCCAGATCTTAGCAAAATATAAGAGGATCATCCACATTGCCAACAGAAACTCCTAGCCTTCCCATTTCTCTACTCCTCTCTTGGAAGTCTTTGCCTACTCCTCGCGGTGTTAGATCTTCTTACCTCATTTTCCATGGACCAACCATCTGATTCTACGAATAGAGCCCAAGTGCAAGTGGGTGGTGATTGTGCAGAGAAGACGAGAAGAGAGCCACCAAGCAGAAAAGGGAAAGGGAAGAGGGAAATAACAGATTGGGAATGAAGAGAAAGGGGGAAGATGGAGGATTCGAGGGGAAAAGGGGGCAAACTGGAATAGGGAAAGAGGAAAAAAGGGGTTATCAGTTTCAAAAATAATGTGAGCCCACAAACCAGTGATTTGAGAAAAGAAAATGGAGGGGGAACACTAGTGAGTCGTGTCCCTCAACCAACCACACCCAAAAAAAAGAATGACTTGTTCTCTCTCTCACCCTTTTTAAAGTGTGGAAATTAAAGTGTGTCTATTAACAACATTTTCTAGTAGTGAATACACCCCACAAATAACAAAATTGTATACACATAAAATATAATATATCATTTTTATACAAAAAATAAAAAAAATTAATGTCTACATATTCGCCTCAATCTCTTCGCAAATAAGTCAGTGGAGACGTGGGGTAGGAGGCGGTAGAGGAACGAGGATGAGGAGACTGCGGTAGAAGTCGACGACAAAGGAAGGAGGATGAGGAGACTGTGGCAGAAGTCAATCGGCAGCGAAAGGAGTAGGAGGTGGGGAGAGCTGGGACACGTTGTGTTGCTCACACGATTGCATTTTGGGGAGAATTGAAGGAATAACGCACAGAGGAGGAGAAAAAATGTGTGTGGGGTTATTTTGTATGTATTTTAGTATATAAATATAACATGTTTATTTAGTATGATTCATGTAGGTTAATTAGTTACTCTATGATAATATCACATAGGGTGTTAGATTATTCATTTCCAGTCAGTCATTTTTGGATCCAAACATGACCTGGATTGAAAAAAATAAATTCTCAAAAGCAAACCTAGACCCAGATTTGAGAACGGATTTATAAAAAAAATTATTTGATTAGATGACCCTTATTATATTGTGTTATATAATTGGGATTTGGTTGGTTTTGGGTCAAAACATCTACCCAGAGTGAAAAACTGTCATTCCCATTACCACACAAAATTGGATTTTATTCAACATACCTCTCAAACCAAAACCCACCCATATTGCCAATGAGGTAGTAGCTCGGGGGGTTAAGATTTCAGCTCCCCAATGAAGGGACCCGGGTTCAAAACCCATGTTGTGCTCCTCGAAAACAAATTTGTCCTATCACACAGGTCGGGACACTGCGTGATTTAAATGTTCTCTCTATTGTGCGGGTAGGCGAGGGGGGGGATTGGGGGTTTACGCCGCTAGGGCCGGTCTCACTTATTCATGGCCCGTCCTTAGGGGTGGTTCCCACGTATCTAAAAAATACTCATATTGAGAAAATTAAATCCCAAAAAGAACTTGGACCCATATTTGATAATAATTTTATATAAAATTTTAATTATCTGATTACATGTTCAGGAAAAAAAAACATTGAAAAGAAATTGGGTTCGTCTCGATCCCCGATATATAACAAGAAGTCAGAGTATGTTGTATGATCTTGGCATTTAACAATAGGCTATAGCATGTTGTGTGACTATGGTCAATTACAACATGTAGCTATTACAACAGGTGATCTCATGTTGTGTGATAATGGTATATTACAATGGGTTAGTTGATGTTGTGTAATGGTGGTCTATTACAACGATTTGTTATGTGCGGATATTACAACATGTCACAACATGTTGTGTAATTATAATATATAACAACATCTTGGAGTCTATTATGTCATCGTGGTATATAACAATGAGTTTCAATATGTTGTATTATTGTACTCTATTACAACAAGTACCAAATACAACATGTGAAGGCATGTTGTATAATTACTATATATTACAATAGGTCAGTATGTGTTGTATAATGATGGTCTATTACAACATGTTATCATGTGTGACTATTACAACGGGTCACAATATGTTGTGTAATTAACGTCTTTTACAACAAGTTTAAATATATTGTGACACTACAACCTATTACAACACTTTAGTAATTGTTGTAGTATCCTCATATACTACATCGGGTTTGGCATTTTGAAAATGACTTGTGTTGTATAAAATATACAATATACAACACAAAAATAGGCTTGTTGTGATAAGTATGCTAACTACAACACAATCATTAGAACTGTTGTCTATTTCCCGTTCTAAAAAGCATTTTCTATAGTAGTGAGAAAATGCGAACAACTGGTGTTGTTGTCTTGTGTTAAGAGAGGGTCAGCGACTTTACCTTGAAGTGAAGTAGCAGCTGATAGTCAACGACACATTGGTGATACATCAACAACGGTGGCGTATCCGATCAACGAAAGACGCACATCAGTTGGTGGCACTATATTGGTGTTGCGGCAATGACTACGACAATAGTTCGTTCATTCAGCAGAGGACGCACATCTACTCTCTCAGGCGGAGAGAGGTTCTGGTTGGCGGAGAGGTAGGTGACCTCATTAGGAGCAGAGGTGGCTGACTAGTGGTCGCAGCAGCAATAGACAAGGACACCACTATGTGTCTGATCCCCTATAATGACAGATGTTTCGTGAGGAGAAAAAGATAAATGGGATACTTTGTACACGTTGGGTGTAATTCTATTCTTCTTTATCTTTGTTCTTGTATGAGGGGAGCTATTCAGATTTAGGGGTAATTAAATCTGGATGGTGTGAGTTATAATCTTGATTACATAGTACTTGTTGGATGGTATTGCCCTGTGGTTTTTCTCTTCTCATCTTGGGGAGAGTTTTTCACGTTAAATCTTGTGCTTTCAGTTTTGCAGAACACATCACTTTCCCACTACAATTCCTAACAAGTGGTATCAGACCAAGGTTGGAAGGTTAAAGTGGAAGCTACAATGATGTCTGAAGATGAAAAAGTGTGCATTGACAAGTTTGATGGAAAAAAATTCGACTTGTAGAAGATGCAGATTGAAGATTATATGTACCTGAAGAAATTACATCAACTTCTGGCGGGGACTGAGCTTGAACAAATGAAATAGGAGGATTGGGATCTCCTTGATCGTCAGACACTTGGGGTGGTTAGGTGGACATTGGCACAAAATGTTGCATTCAACATTGACAACTAGAAGAAAACAATGGGACTTCTGAAGACATTATGAAATATGTATGAGAAGTCAACTACAACAAATAAGGTATATTTGATGTGTCATTTGTTCAACCTGAAGATGAGCGAAGGAGCCTCAGTAGCATATCACATCAATGAGTTTAACTTGATAATTACTCAACTAAACTCAGTGGAGATAGTGTTTGATGATGAAGTCAAATCCCTTATCTTATTTTCCTCTTTTCCTAAGACTTGTTCTGCTATAGTGACATTAGTTAGCGGTTCGTCAGGAAGTATGAAGCTGAACCTTGACAATATTCAGGATTTGATTCTGAGTGAAGACATCCACAAAAGGGAATGTGGAAAATCTAATTCTTCAGGTTCAACTCTATATGTTGAAGGTAGAGAAAGAAATTAGAGTCGTAATCACGGTTCTAATCACGGGAAGTCAAAGACAAAGAGTAAAGAATGTTATTGTTGCAGAAAAGTTGGACACTTCAAGAAGTATTACAAGATCTGGAAGAAGGTGTCACAAGAATTTGCTAAAGAACACAAGGATGATGACCAGAATAATACAGTTGCCATTGCAGTAGATCTAATATTAACAGTCCAAGAGAAGGGTTGGAATAGAGAGGATGGTGTTGAGTGTGTTGTAGACACAAGAGCGATGTGGCATGCTATAACTCACACGAAGTTCTTCAAAAAATATAGAAGAGGGAACTTTGGCAATGTGAGGACATGAATTGATAGCTATTCAAAGTTCATCAAGATTGGTGACATCTACGTCAAAATAGATATTGGGTGTGTTATCATGCTCAATGATGTTCGTCATGTTCCAGACTTGAGGTTAGTGTAATTTCTAGTTCCTTATTGGATAGGAGTAGATATGATTTTAGGTTTAGTGGTGGCATGTGTAGGGTAACAAAAGGGTGTGTGGTGATAGCTCGAGGCAGACTGTGCTGCAATCTATATAAAACCACATTGAGAGTGAATAAAGAGAAGGTTTAAGAAGTCAAGAAGTCAACACCAGTTCATAGGAGATGAGGAGGACTTGGAAGTACTCCTATAGATAGCCACAAGTCTGAGATGTGGGATTCTCTCAATGATGTTAGCAAGGGTAGAAAGGTAAGTCTCTAAAAGCATCAGGACAACTCCTAGTTAAAGAAGGTTACTTCAAAGGCTTCTTCTAAACAGTGCACACATGAGGAAGAAGGACAATACAGTGGACATGTAGTTGATGCATGTAGAATGGAGGATAAAGGTCTTGATCTGGGGTTACATAGACAGGGGGAGCGTCAAAGGAAGGTTTTTGAGTCAAATTTCCGAAGGTCAGAAACACAATTTTCATCCAGGATGGCTTAACAAACCTTTCAAGGAGTGAAAAGAAAGTTCCAAGTGTGGGCATGGAGAGATAAGTGGCTCTACCAGACTACTTCTTCTCAGTTTCTTGGGAACAAAGTGAAGTCAGGGTAGAAATTCAAGAAAAGGGATGAAAATGACACGATGCTGACATGCTTGAGGAGAATGATCACCTATTAGAATCCATCCCAGGTGGTGATGGAATCCACAAGTTACTCTAGATGATTGTTGAAGACAACATCTCCCTTATGGGTCGGAGGGGGAGATTGTTGGAATATGATTGTTTGGACCTATGTCCTAATTGGATTTGGGCTTGAGTAGGAGTTGGGTTGTGTTGCCAATCCTAGTAGGAGTTAAATCCAATAGGAGAGAAGATGGCTCTCTATTTTCAACATTGGAATTGGATTAGGAATTGGACTATGAATTGTAGTGGGATTTCTAATTGCTACCACATGTCATGCAGGCGTATAAATAGAGGCCCTAGGGAGGCCATTGAGATCATCCCATTAGTTGTTTGTAGTTGGTGCATTATGTGGTATAAGAGCCCAAAAACCAGAACAACTAGTGGTTCTCTCTTGTGGTAAGATAAGGTCAGTGACTTTGCCTTGAAGCAAAGTAGCGGCTGACAGTCAATGACACATTGGTGGTGCATCGACAGCGGTGGCGTATCTTATCAGCCGAAGATGCACATCAGTTGGTGGCACTATGTTAGTGTTGTGGCACCGACTACGACAATAGTCCATCCATTCAGTGGAGGACATGCATCTACTCTCTTAGGCAGAGAGAACTTCTGGTTGGCAGTGAGGTAGGAAACCTTGTCAGTAGCAAAGGCGGCCCATTCAGCAGTCACAACAGTAATAGGAAAGGGCACAACTGTGTGTTTGATCTCCTACAATGATAGAGGTGTTGTGCGGAGAAAAAGATAAGTGGGATACTTAGTACACATCAGGTGTAATTCTATTCTTCTCTATCTTTGTTCTCATGTGAGGGGAGCTATCCATATTTAGAGGTATTTAAATCTAGATGGTGTGAGTTGTAATCTTAATTACATAGTGCTTGTTGGTCGGTATTTCCCTATGATTTTTCTCTTCTCGTCTTGGGAAGATTTTTCCACTTTAAATCTTGTCCTTTCAGTTTTGTAGAACACGTCACTTTTGCACTACAATTCCTAACACAAAAAACTATCTTGCAACATAGGTAGCTTGTTCTATGAACTTTCCATAGACGTAGGTTATGTACTTTAAGAGAGGCATAATTAACTGCATTTTGCATAAGACTCGCTTGCTCAGATACAAATAATCATGCAAGCATGCAAAAGGTATGATGATGCTGATATCAAGTGTGTGTGTGTTGTGACTTTTGTAGTAATCTGTGTTTAATGAGTACATTAGATATAGTACCAAACTCACAAAATGTTGACCTTATGCCACATTCATATAGTGGAAATCTTCTTCGTTTAATATCCAATCCTACCAACACTCTATGTGGCTCAATTCCATTCCAAGAGAATATTCCTCCTCGCCTGAGACAACACTAAAGAACAAATATGATAAAGAAGGATTTAGACTAAAAAGTACAAGGTTATACTTCTATCTAAGAATGGACAAAGATAACTTGTCCCTTGAAATAGATCCTCATGGGATTTGTAAATTTAGAATAACAAGGTTGCTACTACAACCTCCAAATCAAGGATGTAGAATCCTATCTCCCTTAAACAACAAAATACTATATATACATCTAGACATTTTGTGTGAAGATCTAAAATATCCCCCATAATCTCAAAAATTCTAGAGAAATCACACCTGGGGGGGTGAAACCTCTCACCTCTCCATACCTTAATATCATAAAGTGATTAGGCAGATTGTCCATAGATTAATTAGCTATGTATATGGCTCAAACCTAATCATAAAAAAATGATATAGGAGGAAATAACCTTAAAGCTATGGTCAAATCAAGAAAGGGGATTCTAAGACAATCAACATTATTGATATCATTAAGCATTTTGTTCCATTTCCATTAAACCCAGAAAATCAAATCACATATACAAGTATGAGGATTACCCTCCAAAGAAAGGAAGAAGACCTAGCTATACATGTGTACACTATCGAAATCATGCATGCCTTTACTCCAATCAATGTCAGAACTATCTTTTTTCTTTAAAAATAGGTTGATTATACACGTACCAAATGTGGTATAGAATATAATGTCCATATCATGTGATGTCCTTCCCTTCACAGTAATGATATCCTGATCAAAGGCAGGTATGACCCCTAACCCTGATCATGCGCTTTCCTAGATTTGTATTACAAGATTGCATTTCCATAACACATGTTTGTTTAATCAAGTTGCTTCTCTACACAAGCCGCATTGTGAAGTAAGGGAGATACCTCATCTTTGTTGTTGGTCATCTGTGAGTAGTAAATATTCCATACACGAAGGAGGCATTATTTGGGAACATTTGGCCTCCACAAACATGATTGACACAAGCTTAGAATGGTGGTCTTGGAAAAGATCCCACACAAGGAAAAAATTTCTAGCCCTTCTAGATAGAAACAATTCTAGTCAGAAATCTTGATGTTGTCACATGACTGTTGGAGCCTAATGGATCCTCTAGTACGTGGGATCGACCACTTCCCTTTTTGAATGAGGAATTCCAATTCCCCCAACAATTCTAGTCAGAAATCTTAATGTTGTCACATGCCTTTTGGAGCATATTAGATCCTCTAGTATGTGGGATCGACCACTTCCCATTTTGAATGAGGTCTTCTAGATCCACTAATCTAAGTTTGACAGGGGGCCTATAACTTCTTCTAGCATATGGCCATTTACCTAGGGGTTAACCCATAGGGAAATGGTATCCCTACCAACACAATACCTATCATAGAGACGAATATTCTCCGTATGTCTGATTAGATTTTTCCAAAACCGACATTCATTCGGCTTAGCCTCATAGAATCATATGGATGTCTTTAATATATATATTTATGCACCCATTGAATCCAGAGGGTGTTATTATCATTGGTTATAACCCAAATGTAATGTGTCATTCCAGTTGAACCTTGTCATGTACCTTCTTTATGCCCAAACCGCCTTCTTTCTTCGATTGGCAGATATCATCCCAAGATATTGTCTGAATGTAGTTCTCCTTTTCTAGATCATTTGACAAAAAAAATCTAATTAAACAATCTATTTCATACATAAATGATTTGGGGAGGGGGAAGTTCCCCTCCAATATAGGTGGTATGTTGATAGCATGGAAATAGTCAACTCAACTCTTCCCACCATTATAAATTATTTTCTATTCTAGGAATCTAGCTTTTTTATTTTGTCAACTAAATGTAGGAACATGTTGTTGAATTGTTCACTAAATAGGGGTAAGCCAATATAACAGAAAAGAAGACTTGTTTCTTTGACCCCAACCTTGTCTTGCATAATTGGTGATTCTTTGATGCAAAAAAATAATTGTCCTTTTTTGGGTTTCAGAGCTAAGTCTAAGAACTAGTGGAATTCTTCCATGCTATTACCTATACCTTTGAATTATTCTGATATGCTTGAGGAAAAAAAAAACAAAACTCTAGCAAAGATAATATGGGAGTTTTCAGGTACATAGTGTATAGATGGTCGATTAGTTTGTTGTATTCTTCCTTGTGTATAATTTTTGAAAGGCCCTATATATCGATTATAAATAGATATGGTTCTAAGGGTCTCCTTTTTATACCATACAAAGCATGTATGATAGGATATGTAAAACCATTGATTAAGCTGAAAGGGTGTTGAATATAAGAAGACTTCAATCCATCTTTACCGACAGGAGATAAATCTCACCTTCCTCATAATTTTTAGGATGTAGTCTCGTTGAATGGTATCATAAGAATTACTCAGATCGTCCTTGAGACACATTTTATCTTTGGCATTTTGATTCTTGAAATTGCTGACAAGTGCATTTTCCAGTAAGATAGCATCATAACATTTTGCAGCCCTTAACAAACACACATTGGTTGATTCTTATCAGGCCAAGTAAGATATCACATATCCTTTCAGCAAAAGGGATTGTATATGTGATCTTCAAGACAAAGCTGCAAAGGGATACATGGCTCCATTATGAGTTATTTGTAGGTTTCTTGACTTTAGGGATCAAATAAATATAAGTTTTTTTCCTAAGAATATACACTTTTGCAAAGAGATCAGTGATGGAGTTATTCACATGTGAAGAAATAGTTTTCCAAGAAGCTTTGAAGAAGTAGGTGTTGAATCCATCGAGACCAAGTGCTTGATCATCATTTAACTAATGTACAAATGCATAGATTTTATCATCACTAACATTCTTGCACAAATTTTTTTGTTGTATCTTTGTTAGTTGGGGGAAGTTTCAAGTCAAGCTTAAGGAAATTTTCCTATGTTCACTACTAAATGAATAGTTTTAGTGTTGCACAATGTGTTAGGATTCATCAATAGTGTGACTCTCTTCATGCTCTAGGTACTTCATTATATTTCTACTTCTCCTAGTTTTAATCTAGACAAAACAAACTTTGACTTGTTGTACCCATGTTTCAACTCATGCAAACATGATTTTTTTTCTTGATCATAGATTCTCATACATATATAGCCTGCTTTGATTCCTCATCTTCTTTTGGAAATGTCATGTAGTAGGTCATCATCCAGTTCCCTATCGACATCTAATTGAGCATGAATAAATTTTTTCTTTTTGGTCTTTGTAGAGACAATTACATCTCCCACCCAATTCTAGTTTTATAGAGTAGCTTTTGTGCATAGTTTATGGCATACACAATACATGAGGACAACCAACAACATGGGTGTGCCATGCTCCCTCAACAACTTCCTCGTACCCCATAGTGAGGCCCATGCCTTGAAGTAGAAAAAGGGGATAATTTTCCTTCATATCCCTATGATTCATATGGAGGATCTGCATATAGTGGTTGCTTAAGATAGTTGAGCATATTTCCAACCACATATTAGAAAATCTATAAGAAAAATCAAGATGGAAGAAAGTAGGTTTATGATGCTATAAGTATTGTTGTCACCCAATTGTTGGTTGTTCCATGTATAGTCAGACACCCTTGGTCGATATCTCTAGGAGGTCTATGGTAAGAATAACATGATTGAATGCATCCATGGCATGCATAAAGGGGTTGGCTCTCCCAACTCTTTCTATGGAAGCCCTAACAACATAAAACTCACCAATTAACAACAATGGTGGTATAAGAAGTTCTTATCTTAATTAAGTCATTCCATAGAGCAATCCTCCAATAATTTTTATTTTCCACATAGATGATAGTGACTTCATTATAACTGTTGGTGGTTTTAAGCTTCAAATGTATTAACTGTCAGGGTTGATTCAGAATGGCAATCTTATAGGGTGGATTATCCCATAGGATCAAAACTTGGGTTTTGTTCCAAGAGGCAGTGTTGCAAGATAATTATAACTCGATGGGATACATATAGAGCTATAATTTAGTCTCCATAATGGATCTAATTTTCATAGTCTTCTTGGACGATTTTCAAGAAAGTACAACACTACAAGACAAAATACATAACCTCAAATACACTATGTATTCATCATCTATCAACAACTTATTCACATCATCTACTCCTCTAATGCAGGTAGGAAACCAATGTATTGACAGCCATACAAAATGTTACATTCATAGTACCTAGAAACTTGAATCAAAGAATTAAAGTGATATATATTTGGATATATGATGTGCCTACTAAGAATTATGAATGTATTAAAAATATTAGGTGTAGAAAATTATTCTAGGTACATCATACTTCCTATCATTTGGGAATATGTAGTTTGATCTGCTATGTAATATTTATGTGACCATTAATAAAAGCATGAATCATAAGGAGTACTTATACAATCACAATAGCACATGCAGAACCTATTCAAGAATTTTATGGATTGTAGACAAGGTGACAAGTATAAGATGGAGATAATATTGGTTGTAAAGAAGAAGCGTTGAAAGTAACCAATGTCTTGTTTTTGTTTGTAGCCTTAGCAAACCAAAATGATTATAAACTTATATATGGAACTAAATTCCCACACATTATTCTTAAAGAGTTGTTTACATAAGATAGTTTTCTATTAGATTCACTCACATAAGATATTTTTCAACCCTAGAGGAAGATTTTTTTAAAATATGTGTGTGATTGTTCATTACAAAATTTACATGATTTTAAGTATATCATTCTAGAATCCGACACCTCTCCCATCCTAGGGATAATCTCAACTCTAAAATGATTCCTTTCTTTTTCAATAAGAGTAAGAAATCCCTAGCCACTGACTTGCTCTAGAGATTTAGAACCCCGGGAACCAACTATCTTGTATTTCCATATATCTGCTTTTTCCCTTGCTTGAAATAGCTAACTTGATCCTTTAATAGAGAATCCTTCTTGCTTTATTACTAGATAGTTATATTACATTTTCTCTTACTTTGAAAGAAAGTGAATTTCTTGCAAAACATGCTTGGGAGGCTACTTTAGGACTACAACAATTGCCATTGTTGGATAGCTTGGAGAAGGAAAGGAAATAGAAATGGTGTAGTACTACGCAACTCCAACAGGCTCAGATGGATCAAGTGGAACTGGATCTGAAAAATGATATGATGCCTTGATCTTTCTTTATTTCGAACCTCGTACCCTAATAATAATGGTAGAGTTAGGGGTGGCCCCAAAGAAAAATTAACCTGATGACTGGTGGTGGTTGAGTTATGAGGTAGGAACTGCCCTTTGTTCCCATCTCCTATGGCAATAAGATGCTCAAAAAGCAGCACATTTACACATTTTTCAAATTTGAGGAATCTAGATTGCGCTCATATTATGTTTATTGTAGGCTTAGACGTTGATACACATGCTTACTTCACCGCAACTACCATGATCATTGTTGTCCCCACTGGAATCAGAATATTTCGTTGCTCCCTCAGATAGAGGTCAACTTCCTGCTTGACTTATCCCTAAATATCCACTAAAACAACAACATTGCATCCACCTATAGGTCAATTTACTTTTTCTTTCTCTCATACAGTTGAGCTCATATATGACAAAGTATTTGATATGGTAGTAGGAATATATAACTACAAGAAAAATGTATTTGATCATGTAGATATTTTACTTAATTGGATGCAAGATATCCTACATGTATGTGACTGAATAGATGAGAAAACATTTAAAAAATGATGATAGTTCATGATTTCAAAGATAATTCATGTGATACTCAAGATAGAAAAGATTTATCGCAATTTACATAAAGAATTATTTGCATCATTGGATCAAAAATGACAAAAAATCCATGAAATGATATTTAGAAGTACCTTTTCTTTTAAACAAAAACAACAAACACGTATCACAACACACTAGGCTAGTTGTAAAATATAGTGGTGTGACGTGATAAGGTGGGTGAAGAACATGCATGTATTTTCATTTTGATAAATATCAATACATACAAAAGTCAAATTAGTCTTGAAATTCACATGCCCCTATAAGGACCACATGGACCAAGGTATTCATTGACACTTATCTTAATCCCTCTTGAGTCAAAAGTAAGCAATAAGAAACTACAATTGATTAAAAGGTAACAAATACTTAAAAAATAATGAAAGGGTACAACAAAGGAAAGGTTCTACTACCTAGACTTATTGTCCACCTACATCTTCAGAAGGGACATGTTGTGATTGTCATAACTCATCATTTATCCCTTTCTTTATGTAGGTTAGTAAACAAGAATACAATCCACATAAATTCCTTATTCTCATTAGAATGGTTCACTTTTATGTATAATATGTAAAATGTGATTTTGTTTCTCTATCAATGTCATTAATATCATAATGTTGGGTAGTCATGTAAACCCCACCCCTCGGAAACCCCCAATTAAGGAAGGAAAAGAATCTAGAGTCGTTATCCCAAAAAGGATCACATGGCTTTGCAAATAATAAAAAATGATTAATAAATTCTACCACAACTAAGCATAATGCAGGATAAAAAATTTCTTTTCACATAGCTTTCAAAAATAGGAATTCAGAACTTTACCCAAGGAAAAGAACTAGATAACTATAATCCTCCAAACATTATTTAGCTTTGCTTTTTTTTCAATGTCACTTTTAATGAGCATCCTCTTTTCGTTAAGCCTGTAGACATAACATCATATAATCCTAAAATGTTGACAAAAAAAACGTCGGTCAGTATAAGAATTATACTGGTATGTGGGGGAAACCAAAAGTTTACAATTATTATAACAACATAACAACAATAATTATTTGTTACAAAACAAAATTTACATTTTCATCATAACTTCTCAACCATTTTTACCCAACCTCTAGTGTACTCTCTCTTAGGGTTTTGTCCCTACAACAGACATTGGGCTACCTCTCAATTTGGAACTAGGTACCTCATTGGCCACCTCTCAATCTAGACCTAGGTGCCTTTTCATCTTCCCAACCTCGGGCTTGACCACTTATGACCTTCCCAAATAGGGGCTTGGTCTGACCTTCCCAACCTGGGGCTTGGTCATTTAGTCATCACCATGACTTTACTCATATTTACATTCATTAATCCCATATGTGGTATGCAGGTTCGAGCAAGTTATAAACATTATAAGGTGATAGTCATAGTCACTTTATAGGTTGCAAGAGTTAGATTTCATCCAAGCATTTAATTTCAAGAAATCTATAAAACCTCAGAAATCTCCATGAAACTAGAGAGATTAGCAATAAGAGTAACCACATACCTCATTTGGAAGTGTCAAAACCAAGTAAGACAGCTAATCCAATCAAGAAGTCCAATCAACCAAGCTAAGCAATAAATTAAGCAAGTTGATCATGAAAAATAGTCATAACACCTAATTGTTATAATTGGATCGAAACACCTCTTATTGACTTGGGATTCCATTCTAGGGTTTCTAAGCCCCATTAGGGTTTCCTTAGGGTTTCTTGGTTTTACTTTCCAATTTTACCCTTTTTAGGTCAACAAACCCTAAAAGCACTTTTCCACTCATAAAAACTCTAATTACTCAAATTATCCAAATTAAGGGTCTTTATTCACAAATTAGTTCAGGAATATCATTTTCATGCCTTATTGATTGATTTCTACAACTAAAACCATTAAACCTTACAATGATCAAAAAATAGGGTTATAAAGTCCATTAATGCACTTTTACATTATGAAACGTTAATTAGGAAAATTATGAACAATTATCATCCAATTTGATTTAATCCATCCTTTTTATGTCAAAAGATTAAACATTTCTCGTAATAGCCAGGGAACATCATTAGATCCTTTAATTTTCAAAACTTAGGGTTTTAATTTAATTAAAGCCATTAAAGGTAGCACCTTTACACACTTTTCGAGTAACAAGTAGATTTAGGCCTCAAATTTAGTTTTATTGAATTCTATGGATTTTTCTGATAAAAAACCATATATAAAATGTCCCCATCGGGTAATCCTACAATTAGTTATGATTTTAACAAGAAACTCATTTTTTACCAACCATGAGCCACCACCTAATAACTTAGGCTATTTTCAGTCGCTCCAACTGGGTTAGGCTTGAGCCAATAGTATCGTTCCATGGAAGCACGGTCTCCTGCAAGGGAACTCTCTTAAACAACAACAAAAACATGAAAGGGCAGTAATACTCTTATCTCTTCAATACATGAACGGGGGAAGAGATAGACTTTTTCTCTTTCTCTCTTCTTCAACATTGTGACAGCCAGCTACTCCCCTGGCTGAGTTAACTACCCAGTTGACTTCATGTTCTATCGCACCAGTGAGTGGAAAGGGGTTATCTTCGCCTTCCTCTCACCTCTGCAAACTCAGTGAGCTTCTCAAATACTCGGGTGTTGATCGAACATGTGGCTTGAGGTCACGATGCCTATGATGAGATGGAAACCTGGGAAGGGGTGAAGAATGGAGTTTTGAGGGAAATTGATAGTGGGGTTGAATCTGGGGAATCATGGGTGTACTTACGAGGGTATCAGTGCTCTCACAGAGGGTCTCAAGTCCTCCCTTATATAGGTGGGATTCTTCTGGTACAACTGGCTACATGGCAGTTTAGGTGAATCTTCTAGGCCCTCCAAAACCCCACAAAGTTAAGGATGAACCTACACAGTTTCTCAATGTGAATTCATTGGGAAAGTTCCTAGATTCACACACCAACTAGGTGAGGAGAAATCTGATCAAGAAAAGGTTGTGTCATGTTCCCTGTTGCCATATGCGGCTAGAGGTAGATGACGGCTGCACATCGTTGGTTCTTAGATCCAATGGCCCACATCACACATGATTATAAAAGGTCAAATAAATAAATTTCCAATTGAATTAGAAAATTGTGACATTTATTGATATTCCTCTCAATTTAGGGATTTTTTAAAAAACCATATCTCTTAATCCGTACACCCTTTTAAGCCCAAATTTTAAGATAAACTCTAGAATGAATTAATTTACTTGTACACAAAGTTTGGAACCAAAACTCAAAAGTAAAAGAGACTTTTATTCATATACAAGTCATCCACTCAAAAGGAATATTTTATGCAATTAAAATTCATATTTTCTCTTTATTTTTCTTCCATTTTCTTTGTTTTTATTTATTTTCTTATTAGAAACCAAGTGGAACCAAAACTTAATCAATAGTAGTCTTCTATACCACTTTCTAGAGAATTCTACATAATTCTCACATATGCACACCATTATCCCTTTATCCCTTTTTCCTTTCATTTATCATGATATTTCTTTTATCTCTTTTTCCCTTCAATATTGGATTTATCAAATCAGTATGAACCACAAAATCATGCATCTAAGGGAAATATTGCAAAAGAAGCCATTCTTTGTTAAACAATTCATACAATTTTCCATTCAAATCCCTTTTATTTGAAAATTTGCATTTCAATTCATACAAGTAAAATTGAGGTTATAACATCCTTCCTACCTCATAGAAATTTTGTCCCCAAAATTCAACCAATCTGACAAACAATTCAGGGTAAGCCTTTTCCATGTCCGTCTACAGCTCCCATGTGGCTTCATCCTCTCAATGGTGCTTCCAGAGAACCTTTACCATATCTATCTTTTTACTCCTGAGCTATTTCACCTTGGTATCCAGTACCCTCACATGTGACTTAGGGTAAGCCAACCTCCCTTGGAGTTCAATTGGTTCAATGCTCATCACATGGCCCGAGTCCTTCATTGCTTAAGATTGGACACATGGAACACATCATGCATCATACTATACTGAGGGGGTAAGGCTGAGAACACCCATTTTGGGGCTATTTAGGGCCTTTATTTCATTGTCAAAACTGTCTTCTAAACTGTTTTTCCACTATGTTTTATCTTGTTACTGCATAGAAATAATCTACACTATGCCCCTAACTCTTTTATCATCTTTTGTAGATATTTCCCTCATTTTTCCACCCAAAGTCCGCAAGAAGGCCCATCCTAGACCATCTACAATGAGCACCTGCATCAACCCTTTTACAGGTCGCCTGACACACCCAATTACCCGTCACGGTCACTGCCCGATATGGCAGCAACCCGATACGGGCATGTCACGTGAGGATCCCCGACGAGCGGTACACTATCTACCTGAAAGGGAGCTTTGCCTGACACGACTCATCAGCCCGGTACAGGCATGTCGTGCGATGCTAGTTACTCATCGGAAGTAGCTGCCCGCAAAGATCACCGGATACGCTCACAACCCGGCACGCGATGTCTATCGTGCCAACGACAACATGTTGACCATCCCCGAAGCCACGTAAACGGAGTCGATGAAGGACATGTGGACCCACAAGGACCGTAACCTCTACCAGTTGCTGCCTATAAATAGCATCTACAGGACTCCGATGGGACAGGTCGGAACCCCACGAGAGCTAACTTTGGAAAGACATCAGGAGCTAGTGTGTTGTGTTCTAAGGCTTGTTAGGCGATACTAGGTGAGCACACCCTAGCCTGAGAGGGGTGGGGGGAGTTCACTTAGAACCCATCCCAGTAGCTGCAATAGCACGATATGACTAGGAAGGCCACCCCTACTGGGTCCCTAGATGGGCCTTAATCCGAGACGGCTCACCCCTCTATACCCGATACAAGGAACCTGAGAACCTAAGCGATTCCTAACCCGACATGATACCGAACCCGATACAGACTAACCATTACGGCATGTCACCCGAGAGGGCTGGCTGCCCGACATGGCCATATCGGATAGGAAGTTCTAGTCAATACGCCATGGCCGTCACCCCTGTCGCCTGAGAGGGTCAGCTACCCGACATGGGTGTATCGGGCAGAGCTCCTACCCAGTACTGGGTTAGCAGTCCCTTAGGGGTCCGCTATTGTTTATTGCCTTCCTAAATCAAGGAAGTTGATACCTATCTTCCATTTTCAGCATTTTACTTTCATTACTTATGCATTGTAACTAAAACCTCTTTACATATTTATGAGTATGGAATCAGTGGAGTTTAATACTTGTTGTTTAGTGTTTGGTTCCTTTTTGTTGGATGATTTCTTTATAGCATCTGAACTCTAGCCTTTTATGCATGGATCATGTTTTGACTAGCTATCAAATCGTGCTTCCCATTTGACTCCCTTGGGAGAGGGAAGTCAGAACGCTAGAGTTTGGTCTGTCCTTGGAGTACGAGAGTACCCAGGGTCAGGGCCACCTCGGCTTATCTTCCCACTCTAATCTACGCCCACTGCCCTTGAGAGAGGGAAATGATGTGTAGTTAGAGGTATCCTCATTGAGAGAAGAGGTTGCAGGATGTTTTCCATTGATGCTTGTTATGCCTAAGTTTTCTTCCTTCGTGCTTTTCCTTAATGACAATTTTATCTCCTCAGATTATGTTATTTAAAACACCTATAAAAATATCTAAACCCCAAAACTTAAATCTTTCTTATAACTCCTTTTGGAGATAGGGTCTTTGTTTGTTTCCTTATGTTTAGTTCATGTTACAACACCCCCTTCTCTTGCACCATCCTTTTGATGTGCTTAGACAAGTGAAACACAAGTTCTAAAGTGTCGTTCTTCCTATCACTGTGTTCGACCCCGAACTACCTTAACCCTGTGCTAGTTGCAGATGTCTTAAACATTCTGGTATTATAAATTTCTAAAGTCTAATAACCTAGACATGATTCCATTCTAGGACCCACTTTTAAGGCTCGTCAACTTTTTGGCGTCGTTGATGGGGATAGGCAAAGAAAACCGTTGTACGAACTTTAGTTTCGCTTGCACTTTGCCAAAATCTTGTACATATGCATATCATACTGCAATTATTTACTACACATATTATTTAATGTTCATAATTTATACAACGCTCTTACACCTTTGCTTCTTTCCAGGTACTCCTTTCTTTCTTTCTAGGTCATCCAAGCTCTTGACAAGTCATGGCTGACCAAGCCCCTGAAGCTCACTCTCTTTGCTCGTTCGTTCAAGTTTGATCTAATGAAGAGAGAAACTCAGTTGTAACGCGGCCTCTAAATGTCACCAACTTCGAACTGAAGCCATCCTTCCTCCAGCTCCTGCAACATAACAAGTTTGGTGGAAACACCTCTGAGGAGAACCTGTATAATCATCTAATGACATTTAAGAGGACATGAAACACCTTTAAGATCAACAGAGTCCCGTTGATGCATATCTACATCCAGTGCTTCCCGTTCTCACTGAGGGACAAAGCACTAGAATGGTACACCAGCTTATAGGATGGGAACCTCCCTGATTGGGAGCATCTTGCCAATGCTTTTATCACCAAGTTCTTCCCCTTCGAGAGGACCATGACATGTCAAAACAAGATCACGAGGTATTCCCAGAAGCCCTCAGAGAATTTTCATGAGACTTGGAAAAGATTCTAGAGCTACCAGCGTGAATGCTCGCATCATGGTTTTTCATAACCAAAGCTCATCACCATGTTTTACAATGGGGTGTGCCCCGCTGAGAGGAAGTCCTTGAATGTTGTCACTGGCAGTGATTTCTTGGGACTTAGTGCCCAAAGAGTCAAGGAGATTATTGAAAACATGGCTATGAACCAACAAGATGGAGAATATGACGAGAGTTGCTAAGTCACACTACTCCAGGTGAATCTAAGGCTATGGAGACCCTTGCATCCAAGCTTGACAAGATGATGACAAATGTCTACTCCCTCAAGGAGAAAGGTTACAAAGGGAAGGTTTGACAGGAGGTCATGAACAGTTGTGTCACTTGCAGAGAGCCCGACCACATGTCAGATTTCTGCCCACACACTACACCCCAAGAAGATCTTGAAGAGGAATTTATAGAGAATGTGAGTTTTGTTCAATATCGACGGCCCGACCATCCTGGTTTCTCTTATGGGGACACTAGTGCTTCTGAGAACTCTCACCAGTTGGTGAGTGGGAAACCTCCAGGAGGACCATCAAATCAGCAACGACAGATAGGGTTCCAGCAACAGAGGGCCTTCCAATAAAACCAGCATCCACGACCGTCTTTGACGATGGAATTTATGTCCTTCGCCAAGAGACAGAATGACATCAATGAAAATATGCACAAGAGCTCAGTGGATAGCACGATTCTACTCAAACTAATGCAACAACAGATGGGTGGTTTTTCTACCCAGATAGTGGAGCTCCAGCAGCATAACAAATAGATTGATCAACAGCTGGCAAGCCTCGCCCAATCCATCAACCATCAGGTGGGGTGTTTCCTCTCCAATACTGAAGCCAACCCACAAGGACATGAGATGGAAAAAATGGCCATTCTAAGGTCAAGAATGATTGTAACACCAGCCGTTGAGAAAATAGTAACGTCAACAACAACACCCGCTGAAGGGGTTAGCACAGAGGTTGTTGAGGAAGAAGTTATGCAGAAGTCAAAGAAACTAGTCAAAGACCAGGTTAACGACGTCTTTTCTGAAGAGCGTCTAGATAAGTACACACCCCACATACCATTCCCACATAAGCTGGTAAAAGCCCAGATGAAGAAGAGGTATGAAACATTTCTGGCCGCTATAAATAAGTTGCATGTGGACGTCCCATTCCTAGATGCCCATGAAGAAATACCCACATATGCCAAGTTCCTAAAGGACCTGATAACAAGAAAAAGGAAAGGAGAAGACGTAGAGACTGTGAAGCTCACCAAGATGTCTAGTTCTTTCATCAAAACTAATACGCCTTCGAAGAAGAAGGATCCAGGGGCCTTCGTAATCCCCTTTTAAGTTGGAGATAATGTAACTCGGAAAGGTCTAGTAGACCTAGGGGCCAGCATCAGTCTGATGCCTCTGTCCCTTACCAAGAGAGTGGGGCTCATCGATATGATAAGCACCAACATGAGGATACAACTAGATGACCATACCTTCACCCCGCCAGTTGGTGTCATTGAAGATGTGCCCATCCGAGTGGGACATTTCTTTATTCTTGCGATATTGTTTTGATCGACACCATAGAAGATCTGAGCTGCCCTATCATTTTCAGGCGACCCTTCCTTTCCACCCGCCGAGCTCTTATCGATGTCGAGGCATGAATGATTACAATTTGTGTTGGCAGAGATCACATCGATTTCAACATCAATGATTGTATGAGGGCCCCCTCTTTCTTTGAATCCTCCTACTTTGTTGAGAGTTGTCAGCAGTTATGCGACAAAGTACAAGAAGAGAAGGCCATTGTAGATCCTTTGATGCGCGCCTTAACTGGCAAGTTACGTGAGATCGATGATCCTGAGGTCAGGGAATTGTTGGCCTATTTGGATACTGAAGAAACAACTGGGGATGAAGATCTTATTGATACAGTTGGATATGCCACTCTCTGAGAAGCCCCTGCCGAAGAATAGAAAAAGGAAGTCCCACCATAGCTAAAAGTCTTGCCAGAAGGCCTTGAGTATTGTTTTTTGGATCAAGAGAAGATGCACCTGGTAATCATCAACTCGGAGTTGACTGATTTCCATAAATACATGTTGCTCAAAGAGCTAAGGCTGTAGAGGAAAGCCCTGGGCTACTCAATCAGGGACCTGAGAGGGATAAGCCCTTCAGTGTGCATACACCAGATCCATCTGGAGGAGGACTCTAGGCCGTAAGGAGGTAGGAAGGATGCTACCTCTAGATTAAATGTATCAAAATTCTTATTACTTACCTTACTTTTGTTCAAACATTATAGACATGGCTCACACCAAGCAGACAGTGGTCCAGGTCGACGAGCAAGGTCGGAGGATCAATCCTGAGGCCACATCTGAAGCAACTACAGTCGGGCAGAAGTGCCCAAACCCCGATACAACGGGGCCATATAAGGCTGAGAAACGACCCAGGAATGAAGCAGCGGTAGCTCCGATAATAGTGGCATAACCCCTGGCCCACTCTCCAGGCTGGTTTGTGCCCTGAGATGCAGAGCATCAACAGTGGTATAAAGAGATGGTGGCCAAAATCTACCGGCCAACCCAGTTCTGCCACCATCCTTCTTTCCACCAGCTCAGCATCTTCAACAGGCTTGACAATTTCCTAGGAGCGATCGGGCTAAGGAACATATGCTTCAACTACACCGGCTCGTACACTGAACTCATCAAGGAGTTCATGCCCTCCCTCTGTCGGGTGCCAAACAAACCAGAAGAAGTCAAGAGATTCGGCGGGGCAGATAGGCTGCAAGGGTGGATGTACAACATTGAGCATGATATCTCAAAGAAGCTACTCAATGAGATCTTCTCCTCCACTCAAGTCAAGAAGGAGATGCTGAACATCGGTGCCAGGATCACCAAAGGCGGCGGCTTCAACCCGGTCGAACTCTAGAGGAAGCTAACTGGAAAATCATCGCTCAAGCTAGGGAGCAAGGTGGCAGCCATCCACTCCTACTTCTGGAGGATCATCCACAAGATAGTGGTGTGCCTCCTGTTCCGCGAATACAAAACGAGCAACCTCTACACCGAAGAACTCCATCTCATGCGGTATGTGATGGAGGGAAAGGTGATCAACCTGGGGCGCTTCCTACTGAGTCGACTCCACCCAATAAAGGACACCACCAAGGAGTACTGCATGGGAGGCATCATCAACCTGATTGCGGTAGGGTTGGGATGCCCAAGGGAGCCGCACAGCCTGTCAAGGATGCAAGGTGATGACATGATAGATATGAAGTTCTTGCAATGAGCCAACATAATCAATAAGGAGGGACACCGCTACTTCGATAGATTTGACAGAACCACTACTCTCATGCCCTTCCCGCTCTGCACCAACTACGACGCAGAGAAGCTGGTCTTCACGCCAGTGGAGATCGAGGCTCTACCAAACTAGATGGAAGAGGTTGCTTGCGCTGCCAACATAAGCTTCCAACAAGGGGCAGCAGCCACAACAGTCGAGCCATCCACTGCCACCACACAACCAGCGGTAGCTATTGCTAAAGCTACCATTGTTGCTCCTGTACCAGCCACAGCCACCACAACAACAATCTCCACGGATATAGAAGAAGTAATGGCGATCATGGAGGTCGTCGACACAACTGGGGCTAAAATGATGATGATAGCCCTGAGGGAAGCTATCGCGGAAGAGACGGCCATAACTCCTGAAGCGTCAACTGTGCCTTCAATGGCAGAAGCAGTGGTACAGTCAGACGCCAGCAATGACGCGTTCACTGAGCTCATCGAGACGGAGCTCTGGGCTATGCAGTGACCTCCTCAGCTGCCATCAACGTCGCCGATGGTTGCTGCAGAGGAGGTTGCTGATAGTCAGATGGTGGAACAATAGCCACCTTCCCCGCACCCTTCTCCACCACCACAAGCTGACGAGGCAGAGGCAGCCCCAAAGGAGCCGATGCCCCACCCTAAAGCAATGCCCTCACGGACGATTCATATGGATTCGGTCCCGCTTGAAGATGCGCACTATTCGGGCTGAACTTCTCATGTAAGGAGTGTTACGAGGATGAGAGCTTGATCAACTGCAACCCCTCCATCACTGGGGCAGGTCCTCGGTCAAGAGTTTGACAAGTTGTGGGAGGTAACTAGCAATCACTCAGCTACTTTTGCTTCCCTAACCCGCAAGTTTAGTGTTTTCCAGAAGAGGCTGAGCGAGTAGGAGCATCAACTTATAACTCTAGTTGGCCTTCCTGGACAACTAGAAGCACTGAACAACACAATGCAGCTGACACTCCAACGCCTCGACGCCATTGAAGAGAGGCTGAATTGGAGGGATGAACACCCTCGTTCAAGACAACCAAGGAGCTCCCCATCACCTCCAGGCCCCGACTCTCAGCCCTCATCTTCAGCGTCCTCTTCAGGAACATCGTCTTCTTCCTCCTCTAGTGGGCCCTCCACAACGCTCGAGGAAGAAATGACGAACAAGACCGCCGACAAGGCTCCAGTAGGACAGGAGAGCACCTGTGGTGTCGACATGGCTGCTCCCTTGCCCTCCCTAGAAGAAGATGAAGACATACACATATCCATCAGCCTAGCAGAGGGCTCTTCTGAAGAATCAGAGGGAGAAGGGGGAGACATATACTCTTCCAATGACAGACACCCCCTAGAGGAAGGCGTTCGATGGCAAATGCATTTTTTGCACCGTCAGAGATCCCCTCCTTCAAGGTGGCTAATTTCGACTGACGAGCCATCGGATACCTGACGATCAAAAACCAGGAGCTACTGAACAAGGTCTTGAGATCACAGGCAGATGGAGAGGACGTTGTCTAGAGCGACGGATACTTCGCCATATGACAGGAAGCATTGAAAAGTATGTTCTACTCCCCATCCGTCATAGGGAAGGTCCTCTTCCAGGTCTTGGAGAGTGCAATGATAGAGAATATAGGCACCAGGACAGGCCGACAGCCAATCTACACTGCCACTCTAGCCTTGGCAAGGAGGTTAATGAGAGGGGCATATGACTCCATCCTGGTGGCCAACATGCTACAACACATTGAAAAACACAATCCAAACCTTGTGTTGGCCCCCTACAAGCATAGAAAAAATCGGTTCCTCTGTGTGGCAGATCTCCAAAACCATGACGTCCAGCTCCTCCGCTGTTGCACTGAGGAGGTCCCATGCTCAGGACACATATTTGTATGCCTAGAAGACAAGCATCTCAGGCTTCTCCCACTACGTCTTCTTCGCACTATCAAGCAAGGAGTCCAATGCCACAACGACGTTTGGAACTTCTTCTCCCTCAGATACTTCCCCATACAAGAAGAGTCAGGAAGGGAAATAGCGTATTCATAGTCCTATGCGCCATGGAGTTGCTCCACATCTTTAGATATATAAGCAACCTCCAAGGCCAGCATTTCTATCAGCTCAGAAGCACATATGCGTTGTTGCTGATCAAAGACAGATGCTATTTCCTAGACGCAAGCATACCCAAAAAGCTACTGGACAGTGACTAAGAAACTAAATCATCACAACCCAGAATCCCTCCAGGAGAAGAAGCCGAGATGTCCACGGATGTCTATGAGGCATGAAAGTGGATGGACGTTCTACGAGAGATGCTCACCAATGAAGACTTTGCTTCGCCTGTTGTTTTAGAAATGATGATCAGTGATTTTGACCGTTCTGCATGTGCTTCACTGACTCAAGAACAACAATGAAATCCTCCTCATGCTGATGATTGTACCCCCGCAGATGTCATTTATGAGACAAACAATGTCGTAATCCCTATTGATGACCTTTGGGACTTAGTAAAGGAAGGAGGATGTCTAGCCCTATCGGTGGCGTCAGCATACATCCAGATTCTATAGAAGAAGTTTGAACACGCCTACATCACCCACCCAATGGTGTTCAATGATATCTGCCTAGCTGATGAATCAGGAGCAAAACAACTGTTTCTGGCTGAGATACAACGCAGCATGCCACATATCATATTCTTTCCAATGTTGCATTACAACCATTGGACGCTCCTAATGGTGTACAGTCGCCCATGAGAAGCAATCTTCTACAACAGCTCCAACAACAACAAAGATCATTCGGTGCAGTGTACATCAACTCTGTTGACACCCCTCGAGTGCTTAGCAAGGAAATACTACATCGAGGTGGAAACGTTGATCTGGCCGTTCCTGGAGAACATGGTGAATAAATGGCACGAGCTTCAATTATGCCACAGCAGTCCACAACAAACTCCACAATCAAATGACTGCGACATCTACATGCTAGAATGGATCTCTAGCTCGGTGATGCTACAACAAACACCCAACAAGCTCCACCACATCGAATATCACAAAAAATGTAGAGAGTATGTGTTGGAGCTTCTATCTGGTGAAGGTGCACTCACCGGGTAAACCCTCACTGACTTATCACTACCCTTCCTCATCCATCTCACAACTCTTTGGGCAGAGTGTGGGGTAAGTTTGGGTGGGGGTAGCATATCAGTGAGGGAGGTACCTAAAATTTCTCCCCCTTCTTATCTTTCTGTTCTTTCCCATATCATGTATACATAATACATACATATCCAATACAAAATAGTACATATACAATTGCTTCCCTCTCAACCATTGTACAAATACACTCTATAGTAAATATCAGATACAACTTCTTCTAGATTGTTCTTTATGTTTCTAAGGCGGTGCACATTTTTGTTATGATCATTTTGAAAATGGAATCTCAAATGACAAAAAGGCTACAACTTTTCTACGCCAATTTCGAAAAATAATCTCACAACAGCTAAGAGATGTGCATGCGAAGGAAAAACCTGCCCAAACAGCAAAACTTTCCTTTTTCCCCTATCCATCAAAAATGCCAAAAAGAGGGAAAAGCCTTATGAGAGTTGTGTCGAATGAAATATATATATATAGATATATAAAGATATATATATATACCCCACTTGTCTCTCCAAAAGTACCCATCTTTAGGCATGGTAGATCTGGGGTAGTGGTACGTAGAATGTGAAATCACTGCTCTAAATCCAACTGGCTTGGACTGCAGGGACCACTTGCCCGTTAACGGACCCGTACCTAGATGGACCAATGGAAAACAAGAAAAACCCAAAAATCCTTAAGCCTACCCAAAAACACAACTTCTATTTCCACGCTGTTTGGTGTGAAATCTAACTTCGGAATCATGCACCCAAGTCTCACCGAAGCTGAAGAGAAGATTTTTTTTGCTTAAAATAAGGCAGGGAAAAATAAAGGCCTTTGCTCGTAGACAGACATAATTTTCCTTAATACATCTCAGAACTCGCTTAAACCACTTGTCTGAGGACTATGTCTGTTATGAAGAAGTATTGCAAATAAAGTGTTAAGATAAGTACGATTGATTGAGGACAATCAAAATGCTAAGTTTGTGGGAGTTGATAACACCCATTTTGGGGCTATTTAGGGCCTTTATTTTGTTGTCAAAACTACCTTCTAAACTATTTTTCCTCTCCATTTTATCTTGTTACTGCATAGAAATAACATGCACTATGCCCCTGACACTTTTCCCATCTTTTGTAGAGATTTCCCTCGTTTTACCACCCAAAGTCCGCAAGAAGGCCTGTCCCGGCCCATCTACGATGAGCACCTGCATTGACCCTTTTACTGGTCGCCTGACACACCTATTTACTCGCCGCGGTCATTGCCCGATATGGCAGAAACCCGATACAGATGTGTCGCACGAGGAGCCCCGATGAGTGGTATGCTAACTACCTGACAGGGAGCTTTACCCGCCCTGACTCATCAGCCCGGTATGGGTGTGTCGCGCAATGTGAGTTACTCATCGGAAGAAGCTGCCCGCTAGGATCGCCTGATACGCTCACAACCCAGCATGCGATGTCTACAGTGTCGGGTAACAACATGTCAACTATCCCCGAACACACATAAATGGAGTCGATGAAGGACATGTGGCCCCACAAGGACCGCAACCTCTACCAGCTGCTGCCTATAAATAGCAGCTATAGGACTCCGATGGGACAGGTCAAAACCCCATGAGACCTAACTTTGGAAAGACATCAGTAGCTAGTGTGTCGAGTTCCAAGGTGTGTCGGGCAATACTAGGTGAGCACACCCCCAACCTGAGAGGGGCGGGAGGAGTTCACTTAGAACCCGTCCTGGTAGCCGCTGCAGCACGATACAACCAAGAAGGCCACCCATGTTGGGTCCCTAGATGGGTTTTAACCCGAGACGGCTCGCCCCTCTATACCTAATACAAGGAACCTGAGAACCTAGGTGATTCCTAACCCGACACGATACTGAACCTGATACGGACTAACCGTTATGGCATGTCGCCCGAGAGGGATGGCTTCCCAACATGGTCGTATCAGGTAGGGAGTTCTACCCAATACGCCCTGGCTGTCACGCCTGTCGCCCGAGAGGGACAGCTGCCCGACACTGGAGTATCGGGCAGAGCTCCTGCCCGGTACTGGGTTCACAGTCCTTTAGGGGTCTGCTGTTGTTTATCGCCTTCCTAAATCAAGGAAGCCGATACCTATCTTCCCTTTTCAGCATTTTACTTTTATTACTTATGCATTGTAACTAAAACATCTTTACATATCTATGAGTATGGAATCAGTGGAGTTTAATACATGTTGTTTTGTGTTTGGTTCCTTTTTTTTGGATGATTTCTTTATAGAATTTGAACTCTATCCTTTTATTCATGGATCATGTTTTGACTAGATATCAAATCATGTTTCCCGTTTGACTCCCTTGGGAGAGGGAAGTCGTAACTCTAGAGTTTGGTCTATCCCAGGAGTGCGAGAGTACCCAGGGTCAAGGCTGCCCCAGCTTATCTTCCCACTCTAATCTATGCCCACTGCCCTTGAGAGAGGGAAATGGTGCGTAGTTAGAGGTATCCTCTTTGAGAGAAGAGGTTGTAGGATGTTTTCTGTTGCTGCTTGTTATGTCTAAGTTTTATTCCTTCGTGCTTTTCCTCAATGACATTTTTATCTCCTCAAATTCTATTATTTTAAACACCTATAAAAATCTCTAAACCCCAAAACTTAAATATTTCTTACAACTCCTTTTGGAGATAGGGTCTTCGTTTGTTTCCTTATGTTTAGTTCATGTTATAACACCCCCTTTTCTTGCACCCCCCCCCTTTTTATGTGCTTAGATAAGTGAAACTCAAGTTCTGAAGCGACGTTCTTCCTATCACTGTGTTCGACCCTGAACTACCTCGACCATGTGCTAGTTGCAGGTGTCTTAAACTTTCAGGATTACAAATTTCTAAAGTCTGATAACCTAGACATGATTCCATTCTTGGGCCCACGTTTAAGGCTTGTCAAAGGATAAATGATAAGTAGCTTCACCAATTCGTTCAAAATTCTCAAATGAACCCATGTATCCAGGACTCAGCTTTCCTCTATACTTATCTATGCTCAGAGGGACCAGATTTTTAGAAACATGTGTTCACCCACTGACCGACCTAAATCACGCGTCCTAAAATTGGAGGTGAATTTGAGGTAGTCGAGCTTTTACATTTATAACCTGAATCCTTCTAGGTCCCCGCAACTTTGTTTACGGGGTCGAAGTAGATATATGGGGTCGAACACAGGGACAAGGGTGGTAGTATTGAGAAATCAGAATCGACATGCTACACTCTGGCAGGTATAAATAGATATTAAATTCCCCAAAGGGAAACAACAAGATGTCATGAACAAAACGAAGAAAACTATCTCCAACTGGAGTTACAAGAAGGATTTAAGGTTTTAGACATTTAGCAGTTTTTAGGGGTTTTCATGCAACAGAAACAGAAAGATAAAACTAGAGCTTAAAGCGAGGTGCGAAGGATAAACTTTGGTAAAACAAGCAGTAGCAGGAACATCCTGTACCCCTCCTCTCGGAGCGGATACCTCTAATCAAGCATCAACACCCCTCTCGAGGTTGTTGGACTATAAGTTAGAGTGAAATGTTACTGAAGCAACTCTGATTTCGGGCACTCTCGTACTCTAGAATCGGACCAAAGACTAGAGCCACAACACATCTCTCGAATTTGTTGCGACGGGAAAACACGATTCGGTAGCTAAGCGAAACGTGATCCAAACATGCAAGCTAGAGTTCAGATATTAAACATAGAAGTCATCTAACAATTACACCAAGCATAGAGCAGCAAGTGATTAAGCTTTTCCATTTCCATAAACATTAAAGGTCTTAATTATAGTGCATAAGTAAAGAATTAAATAATAGAAATAAAGATAGATGTAGCCTTCTTGATGTAGAAGGACAACAGTCCACTACAGCTCTCCAGCCTGATACCGGTCAGGAGCCTAGCCTGATATAGCAGTGTCGGGTGGAACACCCTCTCAAGCGGCACACCATGATGGCCGACTGTATCGCTCAAGGACCCTGGCCGATACGCTCATGTCGGGTGGCGCACCCTCTCGGGTGGCACGTTATGATGGGCGAAGCGTATCGGGTTCAATATCGTGTCTAGCATGGAGCAATGCAACTACTGTGAGGCACTTGTGTTGCTCATCCACGTTGGCTGATATTGGCCTGCAGTGTCGCCCGGGACGATCCTAAGGAACCATCCCCTCCCTATCGGGATGAGGAAGAGCTCACCTAGAGTTGCCCGGTACGAGCACTGAGGCATGATACTCTTCCTCTCGCAGTTTTCCTCCGAAGATCGCTTAAAGTTCCCAACTGTGCAAACTGTCTTTTCGGCTTCCTGTAGCTTCTATTTATAGGCAACGGTTAGGGGAAGTTATGGTGCTCGAAGCGCTACGTGTCCTCCTTATTCGCGGGTCGGTGGATGGCCGATACTGGTATCGCTCGGCACAGGGGTGTCGGCTGTCAGTTACGTGACGGGCGGCGCCTGCCAGTGGGTGGCCTGTGTCGTGCGACAAGCTTGGGTTGTCGTGGCGAGCTCGGCTCCCTGTCGGGTAAAAGATGTGTCGTCCATCAGTTTCTTTTTGCGCGGCATCCCCATATCACGCGTTGTTGTGCCGCGCTACCCTGTCGGGCAGTGCTTGTATCGGGCGTCAGGAAGGTCGAAAGAAGGTGGAGCTTATTTGTGGGTCGGGACAGCCTTATTGACGATAAACGTACCAAAATGAGGAAAAACTCTGCAAAAAATGGAAATATTGGATTAAGAGCGTGGTTTGGCCAATTATTGCAAAAGTACTTATAAAAGAGAGGAAAACAGTTTAAAAGGGCAGTTTTGACAACAGAAAAGCAGTCTAAAATATCACAAAATTTGGTGTTATCAACTCCCCCAAACTTAGCGTTTTGATTGTCCTCGATAAATATTTAAACTTTATTTTGTGATACTTCTTCTTGCTCGGTGCAGCTATCAGTTCAAAAGGTGAAATAAGAATCGTGATGCCTTAGAGGTAATGTTGTCTCACTACGAACAAAAGACCATGTGTTTCCTTACTTTATTATTTCAGTAAAATTCTTCTCTACAGCTTCAGCGAGACTTTTGTTGTATGATTCCGAAGTTAGCTTACTCACCAAACAGCTTTATTTTTGGGGCGGAAAGTTGTGTATAGGGTAGGATAAGGATTTTTGGGGGTATTTCTCGTTTCCCATCAGTCCATCCAGGTAAGGGTCCGTTAGCGGGCAAGTGGTCCCTACAGTCCAAGCCAGTTGGCTTTAGAGCAGTGATTTCACATCCTACGTACCACTGCCCCGGATCTACCATGCCTAAAGATGGGTACTTTTGGAAAACAAGTGTGTATATATATTTTTTTTCTTTTCTTTTATTGGGCATAACTCTCTTGCTTTTGTTCACACTCATAAGGCTTCTTTCCCTTTTTGGGATTTTCATTGGGTGAGGGAAAACAAAGAGATTTCTGCTGTTTGGGTAGCTTTTTCCTTCTCCATACTCGTCTCTTAGCTGTTTGCGAGATTATTATATTTTTTTCGAAATTTTTGGCATGGCAAAACATAATCTTTTGTTGTTTGAGGCAGCATTATCAGAAAGGTATAACAAAACTTGCATCTCGTTAAGCACATAGAAAACAAACTTTGCAAGGAGTCGCATCAGGTTTTTACTATTATAGCAACTTTGTACATACGCATGGGAACAGAAGAAAAAAAATTTAAAAATTTTTTATATGAGCATGGCATTTTATACGAGCATAGGTACATACACATGATATAGGAGAAGAATGAAATGACACAAAGGGTAGAGGTGAAGAAAAAGATTTTTATACCTCCTTCACGGGTACATGGGTACCCCCCCAAACTTACTCCGCACTCTGTCCCAGAGTAGTGAAGAAGACAGGGTTAGGTCATGCTAGTCCAGTGAAGGTTAGATGGTGGTTGCATTTGTGCCTTCGAGAAGCTGCAATATGCTTCTTTGCTACGACCATTTTATTTCCCCAGATGGATGCAGTCGGAACAAGCACAAAACTCTCAAAATTGTTTGGCCTCCCCTTAATCCTGGTACTTCCATTGTGAACATGAACAAAAGGATTGATCGTCAATCCTAGTTTCAGTCCATCTGAGTCCATTTTCATCCCCAGGAGGGTGCAGCCGGAGGACCTCTCTATTTTTATTACCTTTCTCTTTTGGAGATGGTCCTAAACCATCACAGAAGATAGACTATGATAAGAAATTGATCCTCCTTCGGAGCTACCAAATCAAGAAAAATTCATCCTTTCTCTCTTTTTGACCGTTGATGGTTAGTTGCCTTGGGATTCTGACGTTTCTGTCTGACAGTTGTTGCTTCAGCTGCGGCCGCAATTCTGATTCTTGTGCTTTGGTTGTCAGCTCGGCCGGAGGTTTGCTTCGTGTGAGCCATACCTGTTATCAATCCCATTGATCACTTATATGTTAGGTCGGGAAAAACTATAATCACGATGAAACTTGTCACGAGGTAAAGCCCGGTATATCGTCCATCAAAAGAAGAATCTGAGGCGATACGAAATTGGATGATATGGGCGATCAGCGCAGCACAACACACTGCCCGACACGAGTGTGTCGGGCGATAAGATCTCAGGAAGCGACTGCTTGAGGGCGCCACAAAAGAAAAACGTGTCACCCGATATGGCGTATCGGGCAAACACGATCGGCCATCGTGTTGTGCTTTCTATGCGTCGGGCGATACAAGATAAATCCACTAAGTTCGTCAACCCGATAAGCAGCGCACGATATGAAACCCGTGCCGGGCAACAGGCTGTCGGGCTATACCTTTGCTCTTTGGAGCCATCGCCAGATACAAGGGTGAAGGCAAGTTGGCCGATACACGAGCAAGAGTGGATTACTGCATGCGGTACAGGTAGCAAAAAGAGTAAGTGTAGTAGTCCGACACGCTGAGCCCTCCTTACTATATATAGCAAACTCGGCTGGGGGGGGGGGTAAAAATGGGCAGTTCTGGCGCACGCATCAGCCGTTGAGACATGCTGTTTCTGAGACGACTGTCCCATCAGTCTCATTAAGGGAAATTACTCGCAAGCATGGTAGGGTGCCCGCCGCCCCGGAATGCAAACAATCACGGCCGTTGCGACGCCTGAGAGACTTACAGCCTGATACAAGCGGTTCTGCACGCCAGCCGAGCTGCTGCCCCGATGCGGTTAAAAACAGGCGGCCAAAAACTAAAAGTAAGAGAAGGAAAAGCGATCAAAGGGTAAAACATCATCTGCACAGGGTTAGTTCCCCGACCTCAGAAAGTATTACTCCACAAAGCTCGTAAAATACAGTGGTGGCCCATAAAATAGAAGTCTCGGTACGCTCGGCGCGTGCACTGACTCAGGCCTTATTGCAGTTCATAACTTTTGTTTTTCATGGAAGAAAAATGCATCCTACTTTAGTAAAGAAAGAAAAACTCGGGCTGCCTCCCGAGGAGTGCTGAAGTTTACGTCGCCAGCTCGACCGGTGTAAGCTCTTCACGTTCAACCTTCGACATTACCCACATCCTGTAAGTCGATCTCTGCTCTCCTGACAAAAGCTTCATCTTCATAAAACCTCTTTACTCTATGCCCATTCACCTTGAAGACCTTGGTCAGATCGTCTTTGTCGTAGAGTTCCATCATTCCTGATGGGTATATCTTTGACACAGTAAACGGCCCCGACCATCTTGTTTGTAACTTCCCAGGAAAAAGACGAATGGAGGACTTGAATAATAAAACCTTATCCCCTTCGCTTACGTCTTTTCTTCTCAGGTGAGCATCATGCCACACCTTCGTTCTCTATTTGTAGATTTTTGCATTTTCATAGGTGTTCATCCTCAGCTCCTCAAGCTCTTGAAGCTGCAAAAATCTCTTCTCTCCTGCTTTTTCAAGGTCCATGTTTAAGAATTTGATCGCCTAAAGGGCCTTGTGTTCTAGTTCTAGGGGTAGATGGCAGGACTTTCCGTAGATAAGTTTGTAGGGGGTGGTTCCAATGGACGTTTTGTAGGCAGTCCGGTAGGCCCATAGTCTGTCGTCAAGCTTCATAGACCAATCTTTCCTCGCTCGGCTGACAGTTTTCTCAAGAATCTTCTTAATCTGCCTGTTGGAAACCTCTACCTGCCCTGACGTCTGTGGGTGGTAGGGTGTAGCGATCTTGTGCTTCACTCCGTACTTACGTAGGAGTGCTTCAAACTGTCTCTCTCCAAAGTGTGACCCACCGTCGCTTATTACAGTGCGCGGTACACCGAACCGAGGAAAGATTGTCTTCTCGAATAGCTTGATTACCGACTTGGCGTCGCAGGTTTGGGTTGCTACGGCTTCTACCCACTTCGATACATAGTCCATCACCACTAGTATGTATTGATATCCCCCAAAAGGAAGAAACGGCCCCATGTAGTCAATCCCCCATACGTCGAAGATGTCCACTTCGATCCAACTCGCCATCGGCATTTCATTCCTCCGCCCTACATTCCCTGTAGACTTGCACTATTTGCAAACTTTTACGAGTTGTGCGGCATCTTTAAATAAGGAGGGCCAGTAGAAACCTGACTGTAGCACTTTTGTAGCTATTCTTTCGCTACCGAGGTGTCCACCATAGGGGGAGGCATGGCATTCCTTCAGGATGTTCGTGGTTTCATCCTCTGGGATGCACCTTCTGTATAGATTGTCAGTGCATCTTCTGAAGAGGAGAGGATCATCCCAATAGTAATTTTTAGCATCCGCGAATAGCTTCTTTTTCTGATTGTACGTAATGTCAGGAGGCAGTTCTCCACAAGCAAGATAATTGCAGATATCCGCAAACCAGGGTAAGCTTTCTTCTTGAGCTTCGTCCAACATAAGAGATTCATCGGCATAGTCATCGTTGATCGGTGGTCCCTCTTGGCTTTCAGCTACGATCCTCGATAGGTGGTCAGCGACCACATTTTCTGCGCCCTTCTTGTCAAGAATTTCATGGTCGAACTCTTGCAGCAATAAGGCCCACCTCAACAGCCTGGGCTTTGTGTCTTTCTTTTGCATTAGATATTTTATAGCCCCATGATCTGTATATACCTTGACCTTTGCTCCAACCAGATACGACCTGAACTTATCGAAGGCGAAGATGATTGCCAGCATCTCTTTTTCTATGGTTGTGTAATTTACCTGAGCTTCGTCCAATGTGCGACAAGCGTAGCAGATCACATGGTGCTTTTTATCTTTCTTCTAACCCAGGACTGCTCCTACTGCATAGTCACTAGCGTCGCACATAAGCTCAAAGGGTAAATCCCAATCTGGCGCTTGGAGGATGGGTGGGGACCCCAAAGCATTTTTCAAAGCCTGAAAAGCATTGAGACAGTCATCGGAGAAAACAAATTCAACATCCCTTACCAGCAGATTGGACAAAGGCTTTGAAATATTTGGGAAGTCCTTTATGAATATGCGGTAATAGCCGGCGTGACCGAGGAAGCTCCTCACTCCCGTCACGGACTTCAGGGGAGGAAGCTTGGATATGGCTTCGACCTTGCTGGTGTCTACCTCGATCCCACACCTTGAGATCTTATGCCCCAGAACGATGCCCTCTTGTACCATGAAATGGCACTTCTCCCAGTTTAAAACCAGGCTATTCTCCTCGCACCTTTGAAGAACCAACGACAGATTTTTCAAGCAGGTATCGAAGTTCTTTCCATAGACAGAAAAATCGTCCATGAAAACTTCTACGATATCTTCCAGAAAATCTGAAAACATTAATAGCATGCATCTTTGAAAGGTGGCAGGGGCATTGCAGAGACCGAAGGGCATCCTTCTGAAATCATAAGTGTCGTAGAGGTAGGTGAATGTTGTTTTCTCTTGATCGTCGGGCAAGATGGGTACCTAATAAAATCCTGAAAAGCCATCAAGGAAACAAAAGAAATCGTGATGTGTTAATCTTTCAAGAACTTGGTCAATAAAAGGTAGCGGAAAATGATCCTTTTTTGTAGCCTGATTTATGTTTCGGTAATCGATGCACATCCTCCATCCAGTGATGGTCCTAACCGCCACCTCGTCGCCTTTTTCACCCTTTACCACTGTCATCCCGCCCTTTTTGGGTACTATGTGAATCAGACTCACCCAATTGCTATCGTTGATTGGGTAAATGATCCCCGCATCCCTTAGCTTGATTACCTCTTTCTTGACGACCTCCTTGAGCATCTGGTTCAGCTTCCTCTGAGGTTGATCCAGAGGCTTGGCGGATTCTTCCAAGTTGATGTGGTGCATGCATAAGGTGGGGCTAAGGCCTTTGATGTCCTCTACATAATATCCTATAGCCCCCCTGTGGAGTCTTAACTCCTCAAGGAGTCGGTCCAGCAGGTTTCTCAAAAGATTGGCATTTACGATGACATGGTTTCTCTCTTCTTCATCTAAGAACTCATATTTCAGACCTTCGGGTAACGGTTTCAACTCCATCTTCACTCCGGTTGCCTTCTCTTGAGGCTCCTCCTCAAGAGAAGCATACTTCACGGACTCCACCACCTCATCCTCTTCATGCAGATCTTCGTCAGACAGGTCAAAAAGGTCGAGATACTCCACAACTTCAGGATCTTTGAAGTCGGAATCCTGACAGCTTATAGCCCTCACAAGGGGGTCCACTATCCAGATGTCCTCCTCTGTCTCCTCGTAGAATTTATCGTAGCTGTCTGTGAAACATGTGGATCCTGACAGGGAAGGACTTTTCATGACCTCCTTCAAACTGAAGTCCAGGTGGTCGTTTCTGACCCTCAATGTGATCATCCCCTCAGAGACATCAATCAACGCCCTTCCTATTGCCAGGAAAGGACATCCAAAGATGATCGGGCAGTGGGGGTCTTCTCCTGTGTCAACAAATACTATGTCGCAAGGAATGAAGAAATTACTGACCCTGATCGGCACATCCTCAACAACGCCGACTGGTCTCTTGAAGGTACGGTCTGCCAGTTCAATCCTCATATTGGTATGAACCATGTCGGTTAAACCCAACCTTTGCACAAAGCTCAGGGGCATGAGGCTGATGCTTGCCCCTAAGTCGGAAAGACCTTTTCGCTCAACGTTGTCCCCGATGGAAAATGGGATCGTAAAAGCTCCAGGGTCCCTTCTTTTGTTTGGCAGGTCAGGCTTCACGAAGGCTGAGGAAGCAGATGCTAGGTGCACGGTCTCAACCCTTCCTCCTCTTCTTTTCTTTGTGATAAGATCCTTGAGGAACTTGGCCTAGGTCGGCATCTCCTCCAAGGCGTCAAGGAAGGGGACTTCAAGATGCAGTTTCCTGATCGAGTCCATAAACCTTTCGTGACGCTTTTTCAGATTCTCCTTGATCAGCTTATAAGGAAACGGTAGCCTGGGAGCATAAGGATTCCTCCCACTAGATAGCTGATCAGAAGGCTTCTGTGCAGGCTCTCGAGCTTCTGCTTGTCTACCTTCGTCCTCTGCTGGAATCACACTCTCAGGCCCTGACTCAGGCTCTGGTCTGGCTTCATCAGCGCATCCCACCGTCTTCCCAGACCTTAGTATCGCCATTCTGGCAGTTTCAGGGTAGGTGAGTGTCTTTCCTGCAGGGTCCTTTCTCAGAGCGGCCATCTGGGCCAATCGTTGATCGACCTCGTACTGGTGCATCTACAGACTCGCCATCTGGTGTTGCATGGAATTCAGAGCTCCAGGACTGGCGAGCGCTCCCTGTGCCAGCTGGTTGATGATAGTGTCTTGTCTTTTTATGTAAGCGAACAACTGACCAACCAAGGTAGGTTGGTGCGAAATCCCATCTCGGCCTTGACGTTCACCCTCAGATAGAGATTGCTCACAGCGAGGCATGGTCTCATAGCTCGATGGAACAAATCGTCGTTCTATAGAGTTCCTGAAATGGCACGAGAAATCAAGTTTAGAAGATAGAATTATTTATTTTGTGAAAAGAGTAATGATAATAATGATAATAATAATAATAATAGAAAAGAGTGCTATCAAGCTCATTTCTAAGCTTGAGGCATGGGAGTGTAGTTAGTGGATTCGGATTCGTCAATAGTGTCGTTTTGCCTTGTCCCCGACAATGGCGCCAAAAAAGTTGACCGGCCTAAATCACGCGTCCTAAAATTGGAGGTGAATTTGAGGTAGTCGAACTTTTACATTTATAACCTGAATCTTTCTAGGCCCCCACAACTTTGTTTATGGGGTCGAAGTAGATATACGGGGTCAAACATAGGGACAAGGGTGGTAGTGTTGAGAACTCAGAATCAACACGCTACACTCCGGTAGGTATAAAGAGATATTAAATTCCCCAAAGGGAAACAGAAAGATGTCACGAACAAAATGAAGAAAACTATCTCCAACTAGAGTTACAAGAAGGATTTTAGATTTTAGTCATGTAGCAGTTTTTAGGGGTTTTCATGCAACGGAAACAGAAAGATAAAACTAGAGCATAAAGTGAGGTGCGAAGGATAAACTTTGGTAAAACAAGTAGCAGCAAGAACATCTTGTACCCCTCCTCTCGGAGCGGATACCTCTAACCAAGCATCAACACCCCTCTCGAGGTTGTTGGACTATAAGTTAGAGTGAAATGTTACTGAAGCAACTCCAATTCTGGGCACTCTCGTACTCCAGAATCGGACCAAACACTAGAGCCACAACACATCTCTTGAAGTTGTTGCGACGGGAAAACATGATTCGGTAGCTAAGCGAAACGCGATCCAAACATGCAAGCTAGAGTTCAGATATTAAACATAGCAGTCATCCAACAATTACACCAAGCATAGAGCAGCAAGTGATTAAGCTTTTCCATTTCCATAAACATTAAAGGTCTTAATTACAGTGCATAAGTAAAGAATTAAATAACAGAAATAAAGATAGATGTTGCCTTCTTGATGTAGAAGGACGACAGTCCACTACAGCTCTCCAGCCTGATACCGGTCAGGAGCCTAGCCCGATACAGCAGTGTCGGGTGGCACACCCTCTCAGGTGGCACACCGTGACAGCTGACTGTATCGCTCAAGGACCTTGGCCGATACCCTCATGTCGGGTGGCACACCCTCTCAGGCGGCACGTTATGACAGGCGAAGCATATCAGGTTCGATATCGTGTCTGGCATGGAGCGATGCAACTACTGTCGGGCACTTGTGTCTCTCATCAACGTTGGCCGATATCGACCTACAGTGTCGCCCACGACGGTCCTAAGTGAACCATCCCCTCCCTCTCGGGATGAGGAAGAGCTCACCTAGAGTTGCCCAGTACGAGCACTGAGGCACGATACTCTTACTTTCGCAGTTTTCCTCCGAAGATCTCTCAAAGTTCCCAACTGTGCGAACTGTCTTTTCAGCTTCCTATAGCTGCTATTTATAGGCAGCGGTTGGGGGAAGTTATGGTGCTCGAAGCACCACGTGTCCTCCTTATTCACGGGTCGGTGGACGGCCGATACTGGTATCGCTCAGTACAGGGGTGTCGGATGTCGGTTACGTGACGGGCGGCGCCTGCCGGTGGGTGGCCTGTGTCGTGCGACAAGCTTGGGTTGTCGTGGCGAGCTCGGCTCCCTGTCGGGTAAAAGACGTGTCATCCGTCAGTTTCTTTTTGTGCGGCATCCCCATATCACGCGTCGTTGTGTCGCGCTACCCTGTCGGGCAGTGCTTGTATCGGGCGTCAGGAAGGCCGAAAGCAGGTGGAGCTTCTTTGTGGGCCGGGACGGCCTTATTGACGATAAACGTACCAAAATGAGGAAAAACTCTGCAAAAAATGGAAATATTGAATTAAGAGTGTGGTTTGGCCAATTATTGCAAAAGTACTTATAAAAGAGAGGAAAACAGTTTAAAAGGGCAGTTTTGACAACAGAAAAACAGTCTAAAATAACACAAAATTTGGTGTTATCACCCACGATGAAGTGAAAGTCAGTCCGCTTTGCAATAGCATACGACTTTCGTCGATCCTGGGCTCTCTTTATCCTTTGCTTGATCAAAGCAACTTTATCAGCATACAACTATAGTTCCTCTGACCTCAACAAGGTCCTCTCACTGACATCATCCCAGTGAAGTGGTGACTGATTCTAGCTCCCATGGAGGGCTTCATATAGAGGCATCCTGATATTGTCTTGGTAGTTGTTATTGTAAGGAAACTCAACTAGGGGCAGGTATTGCTCCCATGATCTACCTCAATCAAGCACACATTCTCTCAATAGATCCTCTAACATCTAGATTATCCTTTTTGACTATCCATCAGTCTGGGGGTGATAAGTTATGCTAAATTTTAGTCTAGTGTTGAGTTCTTCTTGCACTTGCTTCCACAACTTCGAGGTGAACTTTGGGTCATGATCAAAAATAATCAAACTCAGAACACAAGGCAGTCGTACTATCTCTATGATATAAAGATTAGCTAGATCTGACACTTTGGAAGTGGTCTTTAAGGTGAGGAAATGCACCAACTTGGTCAGGCAATCTACCACAACCATATTCAATCATGACCTCTCTTGTTCTTGGGGAGACCCACCACAAAGTCCACGGTGATCTACTCCCATTTCCACTTGGGGATTTCAATCGATTATAGAAATCCACCGGGTCACTGGTGTTCATCCTTCACCATCTAGCATGGGAGACAACTGGCCACATATGCAGCTATATCTCTCTTCATTCTAGGCCACCAAAATTAACTCTACAAGTACTTAAACATCTTGGTAGTACCAGGGTGTACTGTGTACTTAGAACCATGAGCTTCTTGCAAGATATGATTCTTCAAGGGTGAATCTTCAGGAACCCAAATACTCCTCTTTTAGCATATTCCACCATCTACTCTCACTCAGAGATGGGTTTGAGGTTTCTCTAACAAACCTTTCATATCATCAAGATCTGGGCTGGCTAACTGGGAAGCTACCAAATTGGTCAGCATGTCTAGCATTATTTGGATATTAGCCACACATATCTGGTCTTTTAATGGATGCGGAGTGTACCTAGAAAATCGTTCCAATTCTCTCCACTGGCTTGATAAGACAGTTGCATGGCTGAGTTGTTTTTTACTAAGAGCATCTTCTACAACATTAGATTTCCCAAGGTGATAGGCAATGGTGAAATCATAGTCTTTCATATACTCCATGCATCGTCTCAGTCTCAAGTTTAAGGCCTTTTGAGTGAGGAGGTACTTCAAGCTCTTGTGATCCGTGAGGATTTTAAAATTGGCTCCATACAGATAGTGTTTCCAAATCATCAGGGAATGTATAATCGTAGCCAACTCTAAGTTGTGTGTTGGATAGTTCACTTCATTGGGCTTCAGGTGTCTAGAGGCATAAGAAAAAATATGCTTGTTTTTCTCTAGCACACATCCAAGCCCCATCTTTGATGCGTCGGTGAAGATCATAAAACCTTCATTACATGACAACAGAGTTAACACCAGAGTTGTGGTCAATTTTTCTTTTAGCTCCTGGAAGCGAGCTTCACACAAGTCTGATCACACAAACTTCTCGTCCTTCTGGGTAAGATTGGTGAGTGGCAAAGCATTCTTTGAGAAATATTTTATGAAAGATTGATAATATCCAACCAATCCTAGGAAGTTGTGAATCTCAGAAGGGTTCTTAGATGCTATCCAATCTCACACGACCGACACTTTAACAGGACCGACTGAGATGGTTCCTCTGGATATGATGTGTCTAAGGAACATGACACGGTCTATCCAAAACTCACACTTCAAGAATTTCCCATAGAACTTTTACTCTCTTAGAATATTAAGGACTCTACCCAGGTGGTCCTGGTGTTGTTCTAGGTTGTTAGAGTAAATCAAGATGTCATCTTTGAACACTATGAAAAACAAGTCGAGGAAAGATTGGAACACAATGTTCATGAGATTCATAAACACACCCAGGGCATTGGACAAACCAAAAGGCATAACCATAAACTCATAATGGCCATAACAAGTTTAAGAAAGTGGTTTTTCAAGATGTCCTCACTCTTGACTTGCAACTGGTGGTACATGGACCTTAGGTCAATCTTTGAAAAGATTCGAGCAGACTTAAGTTGGTCAAACATGTCATCTATACTAGATAAAGGATCTTGTTTGTAGCGGTAGCCTGGTTGATCAATCAATAGTCTATGCACATTCTGAGCGATCCATCCTTCTTCTTCACAAATAGGACTGGTTCTCCCCATGGCGATGTGCTAGGTAGGATAAAACCATTGTCTAGTAATTCCTACAGTTGCTTTTTTAGATCAAGCATCTTAGTGGGGGCCATCCTGTAAGGTGCCCTAGAAATAGGGTTTGTCCTAGAAGCTACCTCTATTGAAAATTCTACCTCTCTCTAAGGAGGATTCCCATGAAAATCATCTGGGAACACATCTGTGTAGTCCTTGACTACCTCTATTTCCTCTAGGGGTTGCACCTTAGGCTCCAACTTGATAACTAGTACTAAGAAAGCTTGACAACCCTTGGTTATCATCCGCTTTGCCTATAAGGTTGATACATTTAAGCTAGAGGTAGCATCCTTCCTACCTCTAATGTTGAGCCAATCCATACCAAAGATCACATCAAAATCATTCATGTCAAGGGGGATAAAATTTGTAGGGATCTCATTATCCAGGAACTTAACAAGTATCACTAGGGTTTTCAAAAGAGATGTAAAGATCCGACCACTTGGGGTTGTGACATCCAAAACATATCTTAAATCCTTGATGTTCAAACAAAGCATAGTTGCAAGATTTCTCAAAATAAAAGTATTAGTAGAACCAGAGTCATAAAGAGATTTTATATTGTGTCCCATGACCTCAAGCATGACTACATTATTTTTCATAACATGTCAGACTATTGCATGCTTAGCTTAAAATAGGAAAGAAAACTATAAAGGTTATTACCCTTTATCAACTGATTAGCATTAGCTTGAGCCTCTTCATTATCGATGGTTAAAACTCAAGCTTGTTTTTGTTGTCCAGCAGGTGGGGCTATGACTATCGTCTGTGCTGCTATAGATTGGATTACTACAGGTTGGGCTGCTATAGGGCCCAAACTTATTGGTTTAGGTAAAGGAAAGTTGGCATGGAAGTGTCCCTCTTGTTGGCAATGGAAAAACACCTTCTTCTCGAAGCGGCACTTTCCCGAGTGTGACCTTCTACAGTTATGACACCTCGGGTGGCGATTCTCATTATGGGGATTCCATTTGCCTCCATGTCTTCCTTTGGTATGGTTGCATCCTTGTCCTTTCTAATTATCATTCCTTGGGCCAGAGGTACCTTCACTATAACCCATATACCCCTTTCGTGGGTTTGATGTAGGCATCACCATCTTCTCCATGTCTAGGGTGGTGTTGTAGGTGTCGGTGAAGTTGGTAGGCTTACTTGCCATCACATGAGGTCTCATGGCAGGATGGAGACACTCCACAAAGTGATCTACTCATTTTCCACATTTAGCATGTATCTGAACTTCTCTAGAAGGAAGAACTTGCGGGCAAAGTCTGTGACAAATTGGCTATCTTGGATTAGGTTGGTGAACTCCCTTTCCTTATCTTTCTTGGTTGAGCTTGGGATAAATCTGGTTGTGAAGATGGTTCTAAAGTCAGTCTAGGCTATCAGGTATTCATTCAGATCTTGACCCATGATGCGGCTCTCTCACTAGATCTTAGCTTCTCCTTCTAGAAGTTGAGCGAAAAATGGGACCTTCTTGCTCGACATCACTTCTAGGATGCATAAACCATTTTCCACTGCTAGAAGCCAGGAATCCACTTTTTCAACCACTTCATTTAGATCTTGACCAATGACGTGGCTCTGTCACTAGATCTTAGTTGCTCCTTCTAGAAGGTGAGTGAAAAATGGGACCTTCTAGCTCGTTTGCACTTCTAGCATGTAGAAACCATTTTCCACTACTAGAAGCCAGGCATCCACTTTTTCAACCACTCTTGTCTTGTCTTCACCCCATAAATTCTCAATGGTCAGCTTCACAAAGTTCAAAATGGTGGCTCCAAGTCATGGATGAAATGGTAGTGGCTCATCATCTTCACCTCTGACTATGTCCTTGAGGGCTAAGGCACTAATGAGCTTAGTCAGCTTCTTCTACAGTTCCATCCAAAGGGAATTGGGAGTATGGACCATGACATCTAGTCCAGAAGTAGCTACTGGGTTGACCTTAGACTTGTCTTCCACCATCGTCTCCCTCTTCTGGTCATTCTCTTTGTTCAGGTTGTTGAAGGTAATGGGTTTTGGGTCTGCATCATCCTCAAAGGATGCATCAGGTCTCTTCCTAAGCTTAGAAGCTTATTCCTCCATAGCTTTCCTTCTTTTCTCTAGAGACCTTCTCTTCCTGCAAGAGAGTCTAACCTTGGCGTTCTCCTGAGAGGTTTCAATGGGGATGGTGATAGTCTTGACACAAGCTATGATACTACACATAAGCATGTAATTAAAACCAAATTAAGCTTTATATCATTTAAACTTATGTCAATGACATCTTTATTTCATGCTTTTTATTGTTTGGTGGAGGATTCCTTAATCTTTAACATTCTTAACCCCAAAACTCAAGAGAAGGTGGAGAGAGAGAAAAACCTAAGCACTTAAAGTTTCTCCGGTGAAAATGGGTAAAGAAGGGATGAAAGTAGATGAGAAGACCTAGAGGTATCTTATTTCGAGTCAAATCCTTATATTTTTGCCAGGCGGTCACAAGGCTTCTGAGAGACCTCATAAACACACTAGAGGGGTGGGGGAAAATCTTGTCAGCCCCCAGATCATGATCCTTTTCTAGAGACCTCTATCTTTGCAAAATTCAATAATAACTCCCTTAGGCTCTAAAGACTTTGTAAAATTTAATAATTATTAGAGATCATATGGAAACTCAAGCTCTGATACCAAATATAATGACCCCACCCCTCGGTAACCCCCAATGAAGGAAGGCCAAGAAGTTGGAACCTTTATCCCAAACACGATCATATGGTTTTGCAAATAATCAAGAATAATTAATAAATTCTACCACAACTACGCTTAATGCGGTATAAAAAATTTCTTTTCACATACCTTTCAAAAATAGGAATTCAAAACTTTACCCAAGGAAAAGAGCTAGCTAACTATAATCCCACCAACATTATTTAGCTTTGCTATTTTTCAATGTCACTTTTAATGAACATCCACTTTCTGCTAAGCTTGTATAGATAACTGCATATAATCCTAAAACATCGACAAATGTCGATCAGTATAAAGAATTATACTGGTATGTGGGGGAAACCAAAAGTATGCATACACTAAAACAACATAAATACAACAATTATTCATTACAAAGCAAAGTTTGCATTTTCTTCATAACTTCTCAACCATTTTTACCAAACCTCTGGTATACCCTCTCTTAGGGTTTTATCCCTTCAGTGGACATTAGGTTACCTCTCAATATGGAGCTAGGTACCTCATTGGCCACCTCTCAATCTAGATCTAGGTGCCATTTGGTCTTCCCAACCTGGGGCTTGACCGCTTATGACCTTCCCAGACCGGGGCATGGTCTGGCCTTCCCAACCTGGGGCTTGGTCCTTTAGTCATCACCATGACTTTACTCATCTTTACATTCATAAATCCAAAAGGTGGTATGCGAGTTCGAGCAAGTTATGAGAATTATAAGGTGATAGTCATAGTCACTTAATAGGTTGCAAGAATTAAAGTTCATCCAAGCATTTAATTTGAAGCAATCAATAAAACCTCATAGATCACCATGAAACTAGAAAGATTAGCCATAAGTGTAACCACATACCTCATTTGGAAGTATCAAAACCAAGTAAGACAACTAATCTAATCAAGAAGTCCAATCAACCAAGCCAAGCAATAAATTAAGCAACGTGATCCTGAAAAATATTCATAACACCTAATTTTTATAATTGCATCCAAACACTTCTTATTGACTTGGGATCACATTGTAGAGTTTCTAAGCTCCATTAGGGTGTCCTTAGGGTTTCTTGGTTTTACTTTCCAATTTTACCCTTTTTAGGTCAACAAATCTTAAAAGCACTTTTCCACTCATAGAAACCCTAATTACTCAAATTATCCAAATTAATAGTCTTTATTCATAAATTTGTTCAGGAACATCATTTTCATGCCTGCTTGTTTGATTTCCACAACTAAAACAATTAAACCTCATGATTATAAAAAATTATATTTTTTAAGTCCATTAATACACTTTTATCATTATGGAACCCTGATTAGGTAAATTATGAACAATTATCATCAAATTTGATCTAATACATCCTTTTTATGTAAAAATATTAAACTTGGCTCATAATATTGAGGGAACATCATTAGATCCTTTAATCTTTAAAACTTAGGGTTTTCAATGAACTATAGCCATTAAAGGTAGCACCTTTACAAAATTTTCTAGTTACAAGCAGATTTAGCCCTCACATTCATTTTTATTGGATTCTATGGATTTATATGATCAAAAAACCATAAATAACATGTCCCCATCAGGTAATCCTACAATTAGTTACGAATTTAATAAGAAAATAATTTTTTACCAACCATGGGCCGCCCCCTAGTTACTTAGGCTATTTTCAACCGCGCCAGCGAGGCCAAGCTTGAGCCAATAGGCTCGTGCCACAGTGGTATACACACATGTGAGGGAACTCACTTAACTAACCAAAAAATGTGAACAAGCAGTAATACCCTCACCTCTTTAACACATGAGCGGGGGCAGAGATAGACATTCCCTCTCTCTCTTCTTCAACCTCGCTACAACTGGCTACTCCTCTGGCTGAATAAACTGTCCAGTTGACTCCACGTTCTAGCACACCAGTGAGTGGGAAGGGGTCATCTTCACCTTCACAAACTCAATGAGCTTCTCAATTGCTCGGGTGCTGATCAGAATAGGTGGGTTGAGGTCATGATTCCTCCGGTGAGATGGTGACCTACGCAAGGGTGAAGAATGGAATTTCGAGGGAAATTGATAGTGGGGTTGAATCTGGGGAATCACGGGTGTACTTGCGATGGTATTGGTGCTCTCATAGAGGGTCTCAAGTCCTCCCTTATATTGGTGGGTTCCTTGGGTAGAACTTCATGCATGGAGGTTGAGGTGAAACTTCTAGGGCCTCCAAAACCCCAGTAAATTAAGGATGAAACTACGTGGTTTCTAGATGTGAATTCTTTGGGAAAGTTTCCAGATTTAGACACCAACTACGTGAGGAGAAATTCGATTGGGAAAAGGTTGTGTCATGCTCCTTGTTGCCATATGCGGCTGGAGGTAGAGGATGACCGCACGCTGTTGGATCTCAGATCCAACGATCCACATCACGCGGGCTTATAAAAGTTCAAACAAATCAGTGTCCAGTTGGATTAGAAAATCGTGACATTTATTGATATTCCTCTCACTTTAGGAATTTTTCAAAAATTAATATTTCTTAATCCGTACACCCTTTTAATTGTAAAGTTTAAGGGAAACTCTTTAATGACTTAATTTACTTGTGTGCAAAGTTCAGAACCAAAAAATGAAAATAAAAGAGACTTTTATTCATATGCAAGTCATCAACTCAAAAGGCATATTTATGCAATTAAAATGCATATTTTCTCTTTCTTTCTCTTTGATTTTCTTTATTTTGATTTCTCTCCTTATTAGAAACCAAGTGGAGCCAAAAATTAATCAATAGTGGTCTTCCATACCACTTTCTTGATAATTCTACATAACTCTCACATATGCACACCATAATCCCTTTATTCCTTTTTTCTTTTTATAATGGGATTTATTTTATCTCTTTTTCCCTTTTATCAATATTGGATTTATCAAATCAGTATGAACAAAAAAATCATCCATCCTAAGGGAAATATTGAAAACAAATCCATTCTTTGAAAACAATTCATACAATTTTCCATTCAAATCCCTTTTATTTGAAAATTTGCATTTCAATTCATACAAGAAAACTTGAGATTGTAACATCCTTCCCCCCTTATAGAATACCAGTCCTATATGGATTCATATACATGATCTGTCAATGGGGTACATAATTATAGATTCAATAAAAGTGGTGGCAAAGAGGGTGCACTACAAAAAAAACTATGATTTAACTACATTTAATGTCGTTACATTTCTTTTATATGTAGCCAAAACATGTTTTCCTTTACAATGTATTAATATGTAATTAAAATAAATGTAGTTAATGTTAAAATTATGGAATAGATAGAAACTGCCTTTTACTTTTTCCTCCCTTTTCTTCGGTGGGTGTTTTTTTAAGAAGCATGCCTTGGCGCCTACCCCAAATTCCATCTAGCCCCATTTTCCTTGAAAAGTATCTAGGATCCAATTGACCCATTGATCCCAATTTGAAATCTCCTCGCTTGCTGAGACATTCATCCACTTCCAATTTCTTCTCTTCCACACGAACTAGCGATTGTGGCATCTTCTCTTACATTGTCACGCTCATTATGCATGTATCCTTGACTGGCCCCAACATTGATCTCACTTTCCTTCTACAAGTGACCAACATCGCATGCATATGGCTCACTGGTGGCAGGGAAATGAAGCCCATCAAAGAATATGTTGGCCTAGGCAGTGGTAGTGGTGTAATCCTTTGACATTCTCTTTCCAACATCAAGGTGGAGAAGACAATGGCATGCCCAAACTCTATTGCAGTACGAGCACGGGAGGAGGTAGCAACTAGCCATGGCATCAGGGGGATGATTCATCTATGCTAGAGGTGTGCTTTGTAGCTTTGATCTACATTCATCGATTTCATATCAAGTAAAACTTTAATTTATGCTTTCTCGTTCACCATACTGGGGGTTTCCCCCATTTTTATCTTTTGTGTTCACTATCCTATTTGGAAGTCTTGTTTTCTTCCAACTTTTTGTTAGTTTTCAATTCGTATTTTGTTTCTCTTCATGTTTCTTTAATTTTTTAATAGGGTGTAGGGCTAATTTTATTTCTGGTGGGCTCTATTTATAGTCTTACGTGTTTTATATGTCTACTCGCGATTCAAATCTGAAACATATAAATAGAGAATAGAAAAATCAATGCCATTTTTCATGTTTAGTGTGGAACCTATAACTGATTCAAAATGAGGAGCTTATTTAAATTGATGTCTTGTTCAAGCAACTTACGTGATCATCTATACAGGAGATAGGCATCCAAACAGAGTGGAAATTCTACAATGTACAACTTCTAGCCTTATACACTTTATGCTTGGTTTTGAATTTGCTTACTACTTTCATAGTTTATAATGCTTAAGGAAAGAAGTTTTTTACATTTCAGAACATGTCCATTGGGTCCACATGGTTACATTTACAACCAGTTCCAGAACACATAAAGGCTGCACAAGGCCTATCCTCACCTAACATTTTAGTAGAAATGATCTGGTCAGGTGAATGGATGACAAAAATCAGGCTGCCCAACTACATAGAATCATATTCCCCATATGTATAATAATCACATTAGTCTTTTCCAATATTGGTATCTGATGCCCTTGTCATATGTTGTGGTGCACCTTCAAGAATTGGACTACTCCTACCAGGGGACACAGCAGCACCAATAGCCAAGGACATGGACCTGACTAGATTTGTATACAACAGTGATCTAATTTTCCTTGGCATGAACTCAATTAAAAATGACGACGGGTGAAGGACTGTAGGTGTTTAGAATTTAAATTTTTTAAATTAGATAATGTTCAATTCAATTCAATTTCCATTCAAAGAACATGGTGATGCATATAGCAGTATACTAAATGTGTAATTGATATAGTTGTTACTAACAACTTCAACCTTTGTTTTTTAAAACATGTTGAATGTGTTATATATGTTCTGATTAGTTTTTTCATCAAAGATAATACAAAGTAGAGTGTAATGTTGAAATAAATTTGTGAGAGAGCAGGATATAAGGGGTTTCTTTTCCTTTTCCTATGAAATCACATATTTAAAATTTAAATGAATGTAATTTTTCTAGACAACTTAATTTTTTTATGGTATAAAATGTTATCGTGCTTCCTCTTTGTGACAATGATTCATAAGGGTCACTACTTATGAGCTTATTTGGTTCTAGCTAATGAATGGGTGCTTGTAAATATGACCTTTTTGGTGTGGGGGGCGATTATGTGACTCCAACACACCACTTAAATATGATCCTAAAGTTTTGGCATCATTCATGGTATATGACATTTTATTTTATATCTCAACCCAACATGACATAAAACTCCATCTACCTCATGAATAACTTGCGATTAAACTTGAAGCAATTATACGGAAAACCTACTTCTGTAATTTATCTGACCATTGATTATGCAGGAATAGATGATCGTACAAATACTTGTGTGGATTAGTGTACCATTATTCTATGACATGCTAAGTTAATTTAACATCCCAATATGATCTTGTAAATAGAAAATGCTCTTTGCAACAATATCTACATGAATCCCATAGTCCATTTGGTCATCAGAGTCACAAATCTATTTGCATTTAGCTATTTCTGTCACAAGCTTGGCTAATCTTACCTAGAAACTTGTTTCTCCAGTTTGGTGAGAACTGCAATATGTGCTGACATTTTGGATCCTATCACTCTAGGAACTAAAAAAATTATAAAGCCTATGCTAATGTTATGTTTGACCTCCAATTCTGTCATACAGTTTGTAACTGCACTTTGTATATAGATATGTGTATTAAATCAACACTCTAATGATATTAGTCCCATAGTTGTTGAAAGGTTGAGCTTTTCCACATGTGCTTTACTGGAATCGACCTTACATATTGTGAGTTCAAATGAATGTAATTCGTTTATCACTTGTTATGTATATTTTCTTCTACCTAATTATTTTTATAAACGGCATGTGTAGGTGTTAGGTACAATTTTTATAGATTTCTTCAGGAAAATGGCTACAATGGATAGAAGAAAATCAGACCAGAAGTTAATTAATGATTTAAATGACTGGGTTTTGGCATGTTGAAATAAGAGTCACCACAACATTGGGATGTCAGGTTTATTGTCTTAATAAGATATGTTTTGTTTGCATTTTTCTATCTCGTCATGCATGGGTGACAATCAACCCAATTTATTCCTTTCCTTGTTGCATGAGGCTTTTGATATGTTGATTGTGGGGGTATCTTGCTCTCTTGCAAAAGAGATTCAAAGTTCATTCTTATGTCTTTACTTTTTAATAATTCTTGCTTATATTATATTTAGGAAAAAGCACATCTTATGTGATTGCAAAAGTAGTACATAATCAATTCTTAAATGTTTGATATGAATTTGAAATCATCGCAGTAGATGCTACTTGAAGTACTTGTTTTTGAACTGGATATTATGATGATAGGAGTTGCTAATTTTGTAGTGTATCCTATTTTATATTTGCAATTCATCTTTCTTGTCTCAGTTATTCATCCAGAAAAGTGGGTTTGATGTGACAATATTCTCACCTATTGTGCATACAAAATTCTACCTTCACTATACATAAGGATGGACATGAGTTTCTAAGTATATTATGACATGTATGCCCTTATACCTTCATAATAGTATTCATTGTATTCCTTTAATAGATTTTGATCATTTTTCTTTTTATATAATTATTATATGGTTAATAAAAGCTAACATTATCATTGTCTTACTACTGTTAAGCACTCACGGATCAACACAAATTTCTAAAGTGGACACCCATATTGTTTTCTTAATAGAGCTAGACAAGAGCAATGGAAAAGGGCTATTGGATCCTTCAGAGTGAACAAATCAAAAGCCTCTGCAAAGACTAATATGAGTTGAAGATGTTGATGTTGATTACTACTTGCTCTTATGAAGCTTCTACTTTGGCATTGATTCAAATCTTTTGATTTAGCTGGTAGGTGTAAGCTTTTCCAAGCCACTATGAGATTATGTTTTCCAGATCTCTTTGAGCTACCTCTACTTTCAGTTACTTATAGAAAATATGGAGATGCTTGATGAATACAATTTTAGATTGTCAAATTTGGTTTCTACTATTTGATCAAGACGCTTGACATTCTCCCACGAGCTACTACTGCTTTCAGCAAGCTTCATCTGGAATTATACTTCCATATGGGCACGATGCTTTGCAATTTCTTTCTCAGCATCATCCTTTGCTTGCGGCTTGCTTCAAACTTTATAGATTAGCATTTCTGGAAGCAATGATGATCTATTGTGTCTGTTGTTCAGTGGCTAGCAACTGCTGACTTCAACCCTGATGTCTTTAGCTTCCATCAGATTCTGAGGTTGCATCACTGGATATGGAGGGAAGTTGTGCAGCTTGTTTTCTCCTTTCCTTTTCTATTTAGGTTATTAAGAATCATTGGATCTATGTTAGTCTTAACATTTGCATATTCTCACTTGGTACTTCATACCGATTGGTTTTCTTGTTAGAATCTATTTTCCTTGCTTCTACTACAAGTTTTGGTTTACAATAGATCCTTCACAATTTCTCAGGTTTCTTCTTTTAATTGTTTATCTTCTCACATGGATTAAAGGACGAACTGTAGAGTGACCATATTAGAACTATTAGATCACATTCATCTAGATTTCATTCTTCAAGGTCAAAAATATGTGTATGGGACTGCATTTCTTCAAGGTTGTCATATTTCGAAAGCATTTAGTTTATATAATATATCTTGTGTATCTCTTTAGCACTAAAATGACTCAATAAGAGTAGATTTATTCACTTTCTGATTTATTTTAGTATGTCAGATTTTGAAAGCATTTAGTTATGATGCTTGGTATTAAACACACATGGAGATTCGTTTATACAGAAAAATTGGCATTATAAAACCAAATATTTGGCAAATATGTGGGAATTCATCAAATTTTGTACTAGGTGACTCAGAACTAGATGTCACTCGGTACCTTTGTAGAGCATTTTTGTTTTAGGCCACGTGGTGTGTGTGGGTACTAGAGGTTATAATATAAGGGCACAGTGCATCCACCTATCATTAGACTATTGATTCCTTTTTCTGGTAGAAAATACAGACATAGTAGGATTGTCTATTTTTCATATGTATATCACTTTATGCATGTAGAGTTTCCATCACTTCAGTGCCTCAATTTCAAACATGTATTTCAGCTCATCAAATGTGGCATTCCCACTAGCAGGATTTGGATACTCGTCATCATTATAATGAGCTTCAATTGTCGTATTTCTTCTCATTAACTAAGACAAATGAATCATAGCACATACTTTCTGAATTATCATTAATTGCACTCATTTCAACATCTTGGCCACTTTTTTCCAATGAATTGTTGAACAGATTGGCTGAACATGAGCTAGATTCTAGGGGAGTTGGAAGGAGAACTGGTTTTTCATTAGTAGGATGCACTCGAGTAGGATCAACCAAACTATCACACAATATGGGATTCTCAACGTCTTTACCTATCTATCATTACCATTATCATGCAACTCTCATCATGTTCAGTTCTATATCCCACAGTCTTCTCAAGTTAATCTCACTACCAAAACTTGTAGCTCCATTTGCTAGTTGTTAAGTTAATAGCCTATAAAATGTCATATAGTGTGTTTTTTTACAACCAAGCAACCTTGAGATACAAATGACTCTCTATGTATAGGAAATATGTCAAAGAACTGATGTTACATAACAGATTCTTGTCTGGAACCATCATATCACTCAAAGTCTTCTTTTCTTGTTAGTGGAAGGTAAAAAATGTGAAATGGAAAATGCTTTCACTCCCATCAAAAATGCATATTATCACATGTTTCCAATGTACAATTGTTGATTTTTTTGTGTGTACTACAGCTACTACAACCTTCTTGATCATTGAGGAAGCAAGGAAGGCAACCCCCTCAACCTCAAAGGCTACTTTTGAGAAAGGCTAGTGTAGATGAGCTTATCATGTGCTCTGTTGTGTTCTGAACTAGTTGGACTATTTCTTGTTTAAAATAAATCTAGCAAACTTGTTTTTAATAGGCCTTTTTAGGGAACTTAACTAATACTTCATATTTCCCTAAATCTCTGTAAGTAGTGCACTGTGTTTGATATTTTGTAGGCGCATTTGGTGGTGTTGAGAAGCTTTTTGTTTGAGTCAAGTGAAGCATGTTTGAGGTTTTTATCATGAGGAGTCATGAGGTATGGCGGACTGATCAAGACATGGATACATATGTGATGCCCCTATATTTCTGTAAGTCAGCCCCAGTACAACATGTGGGATGATCTTACATTGATATCCTTCCTGACACTTTTTTTGTGATTGTGTTAGAGATGTTCTTTTTGATGTACTCAGATGTGCAAGTATTGCTGCTAAGAAAGAGGTGCCTATGAATTTTTTAACTGATCCACAAGAGGGAAGATCGACACTTAGGCCTGCTGATGTCTTGATTTTTGGGTGGATAGGAGGGAAACATGCATGTGTGGACCTTACAGGAGTTTCTCCACTGGTGGGATTGAGGAGTGGAGCTTTTACAGTGGGACATGCTGCCCTTAAAGCTGCTTCAGCCAAAGTGGGTAAGCATGAGAAAGCATGTATTGAGAATCAACATGCCTTTATTCCCTTTGGATTTGATACTTTTGGATTCTTAGCACTAGAAGTTGTGGAGCTTCTTAAAAGAGTCCAAAAATTTATAAATAGTAATGTTATGGCTCCCAAGTGTATGGATGTTGTTTTTCAGAGGATTGGATTTGCTATCCAAAAAGGACTAGTGGCGCAGCTTGTTGCCCGCCTGTCCTCTTCTTCAATGTAAATCTTTTTATTCTTCTAAGAAAATAATATTTTAGTGTTTACTATAAAATTCTAGTAATTATATCAAAATCTATGTTAATTAGTTAGCTAATATGTTTTGTTATTTACCTAATTGTCATTGTTATTTACCTAATTGGTCATTGCTAGTGAATAATATATCTAGCTTTTGGTATACAATTAGTTGCTTTCTAACTTTTAGATCCCTCCCTTAGCTGTAAGGTATAATATGACCATTCCAAGGTATTTTCTTGTTCTTTATTATATTGAATCTACTTGTTCGTGATGATGGAATGAAGTATTTTAGTATGGAAAACAAGATGGCATTCAAAATTTACCTCCCATACAGTACAACCTGCATTTGGAAATGAATATACACTACTCTTGCCTACTCTAGCATGCCCTGTGCCATTCTTTTTCAAGGGTCTGACTAAGATGTGCTAGATTTGATTTGAGGCATGCCATCTAAGTTCTAGTATTGTTATGTGATATAAAGTTTGAGAATTCCAATCACTTATAATACATTCTTTTAACTTTTTTTCTCCAAGAGTCTATACCAGTATAGTTTTTCAAAATTCTATGAAATGGTTTTCAAGTTCAACTTTTTCTTGATTATTAGCACATGCCCCATCTTACTTTTCAGCCTACTTTGTAGATTTCAATGCACTAGACTTCAGGATCCTTGTCTGTATGCACATATAGTAAATTCAAGCTATATGCAACTGTTATGAATAGAATTCAGGGTGCTTCATTCTATTAATAGCTTCTGTAATTTTTCGTTGCACATTATGATGAAGGGGTGTTGGGTGATTGTAAAAACTTGTCCATATGTTAATTGCAGAATTGCTATGGATGTTTCCTCTTAACCCATCTAGGAGGTTGGATTTGGATCCCCAAATAATTCACCAAGTACAACTGGGGTCAAAACCTCTTGCAACTTGCAGTAAGTTAGTTTTTCTATGTAGTAATTTCTACAAATTTCACCTTCCTACTACTCATGATGAAACATTGGTGTCAAGAGCTTCTTCATCTTTATTATTCTAGATCTTATTATTTATTTATTGCAACTTAATCATATATAGATGTATGTTTAAGTATGTGTGACCATACAAAGAAGGCAGAAGGGCCAGCCCGCAAGCATAGTGTTCACAGATGCATCAACATAGCATTCTGTCCCTCTTTGTCATTGAGGATGTCAGTATGTTGGTTGTACTATGAATTTCCCATGTAGATTTGAGTACCTATACATCTAAATATTCATGTCAGGAAAAAATGATCAATCATAGTGACACTAGGGTCACAATTATGAAGGTTTGTAGTTTCTCTTATCTAGTTTTTATTTTAGTACCCAGCCAAACACACATTATTTTTTTTGTCTAATCTTCTTTTCAACCTTTGAAAATATTTCTCATTGCTATCATTGGCACCACATGTGTGAAACATACCATAGGACCTTGAATTCAATAGAGACCAGATGAAGCCTTCTGGATGTGAAGACTTCCTCACTTGGGTGAACATTAAGATCACTTGTTGTTCATGGTTGTTGATAACAACCATGCTGATTGGAGTGTCTTGTTGGAACATGGGTCAACCGAACATACACGTAGTAGAGGGAAAAAAGATGTTTTGAGGACTGTTAGGCAATGGTGGTTAAAAGTATCCCCCAACCGAACACTTTTTGAAGCAGGACGTGACATGCATTGAGACAAATTCAGAGCATATTGTTAAATAGCCTGTGTTTGAACACAATAAACTTGGTCAATCTATTCTCCATTAGGGATGTGGTCTGTTGTCCAAGTATTAGTTAAAATAGGCATTGTAACAGTGAACTCAGTTACATAGTCCATAACAAGATACATATTTGTTTCTTGGTTTAAGACAATGTATACATCGTTGTACATCTATATACTATCTCAGCTTGAATGTTGTGAACCTACACTTTTTATTGTGCATGGTGCTTTTATAGATGAGTTTGGCTCATTAAACCCTTTACTGCTCTAGTTTTATGTTGGAATCCACCACATCCTACTCCTTTTAGCTTGATCTCTCTCTCTCTCTGTTACCAATTTCATTGTTGTCTTATGATGTGTTAGAATCATGTGTGCTAAAACCACATATAGTCTAAGAAACCAAGGCAATGTTCATTTCATTAGATACACTTGTATTTTTGCCATTTTGAAGTTATAGAATGTAGTCTCCTTTTGTAGACAACATGATGCCCACATTGAAGTTCCAACGTGTTACCCAATACAAATAGTTTTATAGTCTGAATATTATGCCTACAGAAAGATATTTGTGCTATCTAGCAATTTTAGTACATATACTAATCCTAAAAATTATCCTTTACTAATTTTTTGTTCTTGTTTCATTTAAGCCATCTTTGGGCTCTTTTTTGTCCCAATTGACCAATCTATAGATAAATCAGTGTGAAATTTGGTAGTGTAAATCATTTTTTTGTATAGAATATGATGTATCTTGTAAACCTTTTTTGTTGCGGTTTTCTTTAATTAACAGTAGTTTCTTCGTGATGTTCTCTTTTTTGTAAGGATGCTTATTTGTCTCTAACTCTATAGTGATTTTACGAATGAAATATTCTACATATTTGACATAGTACCAACATGTAGTGAATCTATACTATTTGAATTTGACTAGTCCATACAGAGTGGAGCACGTTATGTTCTGTTTGGATTTTCTGGATTGAAAAATATGAAGATAAAGTCATGGTGGGAGTTAACCAATGGATAGGTTCACCTCTTAGGACATGATCATTTTGCAAAAGGACTACACCCGCTAAAGGATTAAAGCATTCTTCTTGAGTGGTAGTTCTCCTTTAAGTCTCTTAACAAGCGACTCTAAAGCTATAAGAAGTGGCAGGATATTTTTATCTATTGAATTTTAAATGCTATAATCACTTGAAGATTGGCAAGAAAAGCATTATAACATGTGTTCCTGAGTCATAATTTGCACAAAGGGAGGTTGGCATGTTGGTTACAAAATAACATTGATGTAAATGGACTAAAATTTCTGAAGTGAAGATCTTAACCTCTTCTAAGTTGAACAAACCAATCGAGAAAAAAAAATGTACGATCACCTCAGTCTGATGCCCCATCTAGCTCAATACTCATTAATTCCATAATTTAACTCTATTGGAAGTTCAGATTAACCTCTACATGTTGGCTTCCAGTATAAGACTAGTATACATGATAAATCTACACAACTAGCTAGTTCAATATTATGCAATTATTGTATATATTGAATATTATTGAATTGGTATTGTTGGATAATATTTTTATTTATGTCTTTGTTATATTGTATTGATATTTACATATTCTGTAAGGACCTTTCTGTAAATGTTTATTCTATAAATATATGGGGGTACACACATTGTGCACCCCAACACTTACCGCTCACTCAAGATGATATCAGGGCAGGCACACTAATTGCCACCTTCCCCTCCTCTCTCCTTTCTCTAACCTATCCCCCCTGTCCCGCTCGTGTGGCACCCCCACTGGCCGCCACCGTGCTCTTCTCTGGGGGACGGTAGTTTGTTTCCAGTTGGTCATTGTGCGGTCCTGTTGGTTCCTTCTTCCATGCATGTACTTGCTGGTTGAATCTTCGGTGAATCCCTTGGTTGGCTTCTGTCTAGGGAGTTGATGGGCTTCTGTGCTTCTCCCTCTCTATCTGCCTGTACTGGCCCTTGAGCCACCGGTTCTCTGCTGCACCTAGGCGTAGCCCTTATGTAGGTTGGTCCTGTGTGGATCTCTGCTCTGTCTGCTACCTTCTAGTTGGCGGATCTAGACGGTCTTCCGCTGCTGCTATTTTCTGCTTTGTGTTTGGACCCAGCTTGCTGCTGCATCTATGGTTTTTCACATGAGAACTACCGCCATCAGGAGACAACTGTGAAACTCAACGGCCGTAGCTATCTCCACTGGGTGTGTTCCATGGAGATTTTTGAAAAATCTTAAGGGAAGCACTCGCATCTGACCGAGAATCCACCACCTGCCCCTCTTACCACTGCCGAGTCCAAGGAAAAAAAACTCTATGATGACTAGGTCAAGGATGACTCTACTGTGATGACCTTGATTCTGAACAGCAGCGAGACTTGCATTAGTGTTACTCTCCTACGCCTTTCGACGGTGAAAGAGATGTGGGATCAGCTTGCGAGCACCTACTCCCATAGAAAGAATCCGAAGAAGGTGTTTGATCTGAATAAACAGCTGGCTTGCCTACAGTTTACTGGGTCAGACATTGCAGACTGCTTTTCTACATTCAAAGGTGTTTGGGCTGAACTTGAGACGTTGCACCCTCTTTCTACAGACTTGGCGACCATGCAGTGCCAGAGACAGGAACTTTAGGTGGTCCAGTTTCATCGTGGTCTTCCTGACTCCTATGCTAGAGTGGTTGACCAGATCCTTGTTGGCAACCCACTGCCCACGTTGGAGAGTGTCTTCCAGTGCATTCATTGCATGTCGGCCTCTTCTACTGATCTGTCTACCGATATAGTTGACCCCACTGCTCTTTCTGCCATGGGTGGCAGGGGTCGTGGTCACGGTCGTGGCTGCCTTCCTACTACTCATGGTCGGGGTCGAGGATCTTCTGGTTGTGGTACTTTTGGTCATAGCTCTTCTACGGACTCATCTGTTGGATCCGCTCCTCAGTGGTACTATGATTTCTGTGTCCTTAATAATCACACTGAAGACAAGTGTTGGAAGAAACACGACACTCCTGCATGGGCAAATGCTGCTACGGAGGGTACTACTCTGACTGCTCCTACTGTCACTTCGACTGAGGCCACTGCTGAGTTTATTCGCTCAGAGGTGGAACGTTTGCTATAGGATCATACTACTTCATCCTCATCGGGTGGGACTTCTAGTGCTCATGCAGCCACCTACTCAGGTTCTGACTCTGCCTTTCTGAGTGCCTCCTCTTCTTCTTCTACTGGTAATACAAAATGGGTGATCGACTCCGGCGCCTCGTCTCATATTTCTGGCAACCGTTCTATTTTTTCTAATCTGGTTAAACCCCGCTCTAAGTCTACTGTGATGCTTGCTGATGGGTCCAAGACTACGGTCTCTGGCATTGGGGATGTCTTTGCCTGCATCCTTCTACATTCTGCTTTATATGTGCCGAATTTTTCAGCAACCTTATACACGACCTTAACTGCAGTCTGACATTTTCTCCAGGTGAATGTGTTTTTTAGTACCTTCATACGAGGATGAAGATTGGTGGGGGGCATGAAGGACCAGATGAACTCTATTACCTGGATGATCTACGACTGCTCAACAATTTTGTTTCTTCTTTGGCTCTATCAGCATCTGTTTCTGCATTACAGTGCCATTTTCGGCTTGGACACCCGTCAGCAGCAAAGTTAAAATATGTGTTTCCGGGTGGTCATCTGCCTATATTTAAATGTGAAGCTTGTCAATTAGGCAAGCAAACTAGATATGTATTCCCTAAAAAATCTCAAATTGTTAGCACTACTGTGTTTGATTTAGTACATGTCGATGTGCTAGACGAAGCATTCTTCCAATACAAGCGAAGCAGAGAAACTCCAAGACTGAAATGATTGTTGTTGTCTCCTGTCCTTAAATGTCTGATGGTCAGTGACTCAGTTTTCAATGAACGGAGGAGTGCAAGGGTGATGAGCATGAAACCTCCTCAATCGTTCTTATTTGGTCGATGGTTAATTTATGTTTTTGACATTGCCATGATGGTTGTCAATTTCTAAATATCTGAATTTTTTTAGTGTCTTATCATGAATTGGTTTTTCCAATGCTAACTGCCCTTGACATTAACTAGTTACTAAACTATTAGTTTACTTGTGCACGTTCTCCTCTAGTGTTGGCATAGTGGAGCCTATAGGATACGTATCAAATTGTCAATTGATCATGAATGCTCTAGGATTCATATCAAACTGTCAATTGATCATGCATGGTCTAAAAACTTATAGGACTAAGCATGTAGATGTGTGGATTTGAAAATTTATAGATTCACCACAAGTGCCTCTCTGTTCTTCTCTTCTATGGCCAACAACTCCTCGCAATTAGGAAGTAGCATCTTCTACATGAACTAACCAACTCGCCATAGAAAAGATTGGTAGTTCCATTCCTTTACCCGATGGAGTGATGTAGCATGAAGAACTCAACCAGTGATACCACCAAGCATGGGCTCTCAATCTACTTCTTGTCAATGTGCGACGCATGGCAAGGTAAAAGAGGCTCTGGATAGGCCAAGTATCTCGATCTACAAAGGAAATATGCGACACCAGAGACTAAGAGTGACAACAATGTTCTGGTCAAAAAGCCTCCTAGCACCGCTTCAATGCATCATGCTTCTAGGAGTACTGTAAGAGTTGCATGGAAAGAGTTCCATGGTCTCGTCGAAACACAACTGGTGAAACAGAGTAACAGAGTTTGAAATATCCAATTAGGAAGTGTGGATGGATGGATAATTATCAAGAGAAAACACCAACTACTGGTTGTGGTCATGCATGTGTTACTTACCCATTTCCTCTGGTGAGATGCCTGTTCCAGCCATGATGACAGCTCCCTCTCTAGCTCAAGCACAAATAGAGAGCCCTGATGGTATATGCTCTCATCACTGCTCTTTTTCCAGAACAATCACCAAGCTTTAGCACATATAATCATCACTATCTTCTTTGGGCTTCTCCTTCTCATCAATAGGGTAGTCGCATCTGTGCCCCATCGGTAGCAGCTGCTTGGGAAGGAAGAACCACCTCCATCTAATTCAATAACAATAGATATACTACTTGATTGAAACATTGGTGACACTCACCATGGAGGAGATCTTCTCATCTGTGATGGCAAGGCCACCATCTTGAAGAATGAGCAAAATAGTTGCATTTTACCTCTCATGCCCAGATTGCACCACAGGAGAAGGATTCTGGGAAGAATTAGAATTTTTATTTTGCTAAACTGAAATCATGTCTGGACACTGCTACAAATGGATGGTATGGCAGAATGACGACGTGTGGCCGAACGACTAGAAGAATTCTTAGACAGTTATTTTGTTCACCAGTAACTGGCCACTATGTCTTACCCATGTTTAATGTAGCAGGACTCTCATGGAGTCGTGGGTAATAGTGGTGTGTCTATGCGGTTTGTGAGTTGTGATGATTTTTTTTTGAAAAATTGTAGGAAGAGAGAATCAAGGAGAAGGAACCATTTTGAAAATGATGTAACTTGATTGGTTGGTGACATAACTATAATTAGTAAAAGTTATTCACTCTTTTTATTTAGAACCACGTCTACAAAAAGAAATGACAGTTGTAAGGCCTCTGGTAGGTCTATTGATTTCCTATTGTGTGCGGGGTGTGGGTGTCATGGTGTGATTGTTGACGAGTGCATAGACTGAAATAGAAATAGGTGTAGATGAAAAGCATAAACCAGAACCATAAAAATCTTCCCAAGAAAGTCATAGGATAGGGTCATCATGAAGATATTCATGCCCTTACCAATTATCAAGCATACATTGCTAACCTGGAGACAAATATTGTTAATATAGATATTTGGTTCCATGCGTTTGGAACAAATTGCATAGTTGTAAAATAGGAAATCAAAAAGCACATGTTGGATCTGCAATTGCATCCGTTTGGTTGGGTGTAGATGCAACCCAACAAGTTTATTTGTTACCGTTTGGTACCTTTCAATTTCAGATTCCAGACAGTAGAGGTTCACTTACCTCCCAAAATCCTATTTTTTACTAACAACTACAGATTCTTACAAGAAATTTGCTAACGGCTCTGCTTTTTTTAATTGCAAAGGAAGTATTTAATGGCCAATAAAACCATGATCATAGTTGGATAATATTTAGCATAGTATTAATATATTCTTCTTATGAGAGCAGGTTGCAGCCGCTTAGGATTTGCCTAAAATAACCAAGTATGTTGGATTAGTCTGTGTTCAACTACATATACCTGGATTGGTTTAAGAGCATTTTCTAAGATTGGAATCAAGTTTCGTACCATGTAGAGACCTAATCGTGATAAGTTTCTTATTCCTTTACTAAAATAAACTATGTTTACTAGTCTTTTGAAAGTCTGGAATAGAAATAATTTTCGTTGACTACCTATGTTGGAAGTATATATGATCTATTATGTTTCATAGTAGCAATACTATTTTCCTTGAGGTTCTATTTTATTATATTTATAGGCAAGTATGACGATTTGTTCTTACTGTACCAGATGCATCGTTAAGGCTGTTACCAACTAATATAAATAATATACACATATGAATTCCATGTACATGTTTTATACACATACAAGTTGTTTTATGAAGTAACTCAGATCCTTTTTGTTCTACATAGACAGTTCTAATTTCATGATGGCAAAGCTACTGTTGGCTTTAGGTTTATGCTAAATTCATGGATCTGTATCTGCTTGGAGGCTCAAATAGTGAACATCCTCGTATTTTTAGTGTGGTTTCTATTATACTAGTTCCTTCTTCACCAAGACTTACCATTTTGTTTTATGATGAATCAAGGAACAATCGTCTAATCTGATCTTATATTGATCAAGATGCTTGTTGAGATGCTATATACTGACTCATGTGAACTATCCTTTACAGATGGAGCTTCTTGCAAATTTCAATAGTGTGTGGGTTTTGTGTTTTGATGTGTAGGCCTCCTCTATGGTTGAGTAGCTCTATTTTTTATTACTTGTCTATGGTATCCTTTTGGTTTATAGCACTAATTATATCAGTTAATCCTATGAATTTTGATACATTTATGAATTGTTTATATTTTGAGTTATCTCCTTGTTATGGTACTATCATTAATTTTTATTATATTTTGCAGCTAAGCATCACAGGGTGCAGAGTTGGAATCGACATTCTCATTGATAACCTGAAGATACGAAAAGTCCTAGGAATGCCCTGTATACAATACTTGGAGGGTAAATGGGCTTTGCGGTGTAAGACAAACTCACTACAAGGATTTCATGGTGTTGTTAGGTGTAGAACAACAACAACATGCAAATCCCGATAAGCCACTGTTTGATCATAGTGATTCCAATCTTTATCATTGTTACAAGAGGGCTTCTTTTTTCCACATCACCAACTTCTAGGAACAAGAACATGATGGTGCAACAAGAACTCAAACTATCACCTACTCATCAGACAAAAGGAGAAGACAATAAGTACACCGACCGAGAAAGATACGTACCATTTTTGCCAAGATGCGTGTAGAACTCACTGAATCATAATATATGTTTATATTTTTCTTTGTACACATTTTATAATAGGGGCAAGGTATATGTCCTCCCCATGTACATTCGACATTCAGTATAAATGAAAATAAGATTGTTGGCATAATGAGCATAACTTGGTCTAACTACTCAATTTTGTTACTAAAAGAGCTTTTGTACTAACCAGTTTCACAATATATGAATAATCAAACTATGCATATATGTATGTGTAATAAATGGCACTACATATGTAGCTAGATGCATACAACTATATATATATATATATATATATATATATATATATATAGTAATTGCTGCCTTTCCCTACACATTAACTACATATAAAATGTATTAAATTCATCCTTTTGTTACGTACAGACTATATATGCAATTGTAGTCATACATTTAGCTATAATTACACTTACATCTAAATATGTAAGGACAGTATCTAGCTACGCTTCTAGCTACATATGAATTTCTAGTGAATGTATTATCTAACTACATATTTGAAATATATAGTTAAAGGCTTTAGCTATACGAGCATATACTACAATTTGTATATGTAAAGAAATATGTAGTTAAAGCCTTTAGCTACAAAATATGGGGTTTTAACTACAATTTTTATTTATAGTTAAAAGCCATTTTTTTTGTAGTGGTGGGAGAAGTGATACAAATTGGAGAAGGAAACTACGGCTGGGACAATTGCTATGGAGCCAAGATTGTTCTTTACATCACAAAACCATTTAAACATATTTTCACAATCCAAAATAGTTTGGGAAAGATAGTGGAAATTGAAATTTAGTACAAGAGACTTCCTAATCTATCATATATATGTGTATATATTGGGCACATCGATCAGTATTACCCTAGGGAGGAGGGGGAAGAAGAATCAAATAAGAGGAAGTGGGGAGTGTGGGTGCACACGTCCCCCGCTTACTGGAATAGAAGAAACAAATAAGAGGAAGTGGAGATCATGGGTACACACTTCACAGGGAAAGGGGTCATGCAAGAAGAAGATCCTATATGAAACTAGGCCAGTTGGTCGGGGAGAAGAAGTAGTGAGTCTACGGGTGATAAAAAGCTAGGGTTTTGGAAAGGTGAAGGTATAAGAAAATATATGTGGAGAGATGAACAAGAGAAAGAGAAAGATGAGGGCAAGGTAGGTTCTAAGAAGATGATGAATCCTCATTGTCTATGATATGAGGATGAAGCAAATAATAGAGGCATTGTAGTGAGGGGAGGATAGAATAAAACTAGGGAAGATGGTGGTACTCAAGATCAAGATAGTGCAACTCACGAGTTGACAGATAAAGAGTGCAATGTGCACAATGGAAGGTGAAATTCTAGACCAATTGTGGAAAAGGAAAGAGATGTGGGTGACCTAATGAAGGTAAGAGAGGACGAAGGGATTAAGAAATCACAAAGAGTGAACAAGGTACAAAAACATGCAATAACAAATGAAAAGGTGGATGGGGAGGAGGTGAGAGAAATTGAACTCTTGTCTTGGAGTTGGGTTGTGTAATGACAATGAAACAAAAGTGTTCTAGAGGAAGTAGAAGAGGTAGCCAGAGACCAGGGTCTGGGAAGGAGGCAATCAATATCTGAGACTTTGATTGAGAATGACTAAGGATGTGGAAGGTGCTAGTGAGGAGTTGGGGCTAAAAGAGAAGGGAATGGGTAGAGGGAGTCTTGGGAGGGGGTGAATATGAAGAGAAATAAAAGGAGGAAGGGAAGTTGGTACGGGTAGAGAAGAAGGTCGAGTTAATCGATCAAATTGAGGATATGGGGGTGAAATATCTCCATGAACATCAATGAAGATACCAACATGGAATTGTCAGGGGTTGGGACACCCTAACACAAAAAGAACTCTCGAGTAGTGGTGATGGGGAGAGGATCCCACATTGGTGTTTTTAATGGAGACTATGGTGGACGTAAAGGAAGTTGAGAACGTAAAATGGAGGTGTGGTTTCATTAATGGGTTGGGGTTGAGTAGTGTTAGGAACATTGGAGGTATTGTATTGTGATGGAAAGATGTGAATTTACAAATTTAATCATACTCCCAACATCATGTGGATTTCACTATGAGGGATGACAGAGGTCAGGATAGATGGATGATAATAGGGGTATATGGGTGGCCAAACTAGAGAGAGAAAATAAAAATGTGGCACATGATGAGGGAGAGTTCGGACCTCCCGATGGTCTGGTTTAGGGATGTCAATGAGATTTTATCTAATAGTAAGAAGGAAAGGGGTGCTACTAGATCTGAGCAAGTTGTGAATGATTTTTAGGAGGCAATAGATGATTGCCATCTGTGGGATCAAGAATATAGGTGAAGGAAGATGACCTAGTACACTGGGAGAATAGTGATCATAGAGATTTGGGAAAGGCTTGATAGATTCTTAGTTGATGAAGCTTTCTGACAAATACATGGCAAACCTACAATTTCTCACTATCCTTTTATTGAGTCTGATCATGCAAAAATCTAGGTAGGCACTAGAGGAGGAATTGATGAAGCCTTGGGAGTCAAGAAAAATTAGTTCGAAATATAGTTGATGGCTGATACAGAGTGTTAGACAATCGTTCAGGAGGCTTGGGAGAAACAAATAAAAGGAATCTTCTTTGAAAGTCATTCACTATGGGGATAGACTATCTAAATGGGCAAAGTAGAAATTTGGTAATATTAGAAAATAGATCAAATCTATCGAAAAGGAACTAGTAGGAACAAGGGAGAGACTGTCATTAGAAGATATGTAGAAGGAATGTGAGGGAATGCATGCAAAACTACTTGAATACAAAAAGAATGAAGAAATATGGTGGTATATCCAGTCTAGGGAAAATGAAATGAGAGACAGGGACATGAATACCAAATATTTCCATCATAAGGCCAAACAAAGAAGAGGGAAAAAAATCACATAAATGGGATGGAGGATGGAAGCAGAGTTTGGAAGAGAATAAAAAGTGGAGTTATTGATGTAGCGATTGATTATTTTCAAAACCTATTCAAGACCAACGGGGTGGTGTTGGATGAAGGAGAGGATTAGGTGTTGGAGAGAGTGTTGATCAAGAAAGAAGTAGCCAATATGGAGGGCATGTCTTCATAGGAAGAAATATGGGGAGCTCTTTGACAAATGCATCCCACCAAGGCAGCTGGTCTGGATGATATGAAGGCAATCTTTTTCCAAAAATTATGGTCAATTGTGAAAAAGGATGTCATCTTGTTTGTTCTTGATTGGTGGAAGGGGTCTTAAAATCTAGTACAAGTTAAGAAGACAACAATAGTGCTCATTCCCAAATGTCAAAAACCTAGGAAAGTTACATAATTTAGACCCATCATCCTTGTAATGTGCTTTACAAAATATTTTCCAAAATGATATCCAACCATATCAAGCCAAAGTTGGATAAGATGATTTCTGAAAATTAGAATTTTTTTTCTCGAGAGAGTGATACCAATAATGCACTAGTGGCGTGTGAGATGTTACATGCCATGAAATCTAAGAAGAAGGAAAAAATGGGAACAATGGCCATGAAGTTGGATATGAGCACGGCATATGACATGATATAATGGAATTTTTTGAACAAATCTATGCATCTACTCAGTTTTGGAGAGAAGCTTTGTAACATGGTGATGAATGTTGTTTCTAGCGTATCCCGTGCAATCTATCTAAATGGAAAAGACAAAGGAAACCAAAATCCAACAGAGCATTATGCCAAGGTGACCCTATCTCCCCCTATATTTTCTTTTTTGTGTCGAAGCTTTTTCTATGTCTTTAAATAAGGAGTCCTCATGTGTACTAATTCATGGAGCAAGGGCGAGTCGGTACATGCCAAGGGCTTTTCACCGTTTTTTTGCAGATGAAAACATTCTATTTTCTAGAGAAACTCTGGAAGACTACACAGGTTTAGCTGATACCATCAACAAATATGAGAGAGCATCAAGGTATAAAATAAATCCAGCAAGTCAGAGGGTTCTTTCAAAAAAAATGTCATAGAAAATAGAAATAGGGAAATATGCATTTTCCTATAGAAGCGACATGTGGAAAGACATGAGAAGTACTCAGATCTACTAACAAGAATGAGTAGATCCAAAAAAGTAGTATTTTTATAGGTGAAGGAACATATATGGAAGAAGCTAAAAGGCCGAAGGAGAGGCACTTATCAAGACTCGGTAAGGAAGTTCTAATAAAGGCAGTGGCATGGGAAATCCCAACTTATACCATGATAATTCTTAAAATACCAAAGGGGGTTATTGATGAGATTCATGGATGCATTGTGAAAATCTAGTGGGGTTCGAAAGGTATGGAAAAGAAGATCATCTAGAAAATTTGGGATAAAATCTGTGTCACTTAACATGCAAATGAAATGGGATTTAGATACCTTAGGATCTTGAACCAAGCCCTTCTGGAAAAGCAATAATGGTGGTTGATCACTAACCCAGACTCTCTGGTGGGAAGAGTACTAAAGGAAAAGTATAATATAAGCTCTTCTTTTGCGAATGCCAAGAGTGGACACTAACCACTAGGCCAAAAGTGTAACCACAATGGTTCAGTAAAAGATATCAGATTTTATATTTATATTCAACTAATAGAGACGTTCACAATTCGATACAGAGTCTTTGTAGTAGTGTAGGGTCGAACATAGGGACAAGGAGAACAACATAATAAGAATGAAATGATCTTGGCTTAGTCTAGCCTAATCAATTAGGTAAATTTGATGGTGTTCTGGTTAAGGAATGAGTTAATGAAATTGAGCAGTAATGTCTAAGTTTAGAGAAAACCAAAGAAAAGAATTAAACATGAATTGTGAAACAAAGATAAAAGAGAATTGGATTGATTTCACCAATCAAAGCATCCACAACCATGTAAAACCTTCACTCCTAATTTATATATGTGTTTTACTTGCTTTGCAAATAGTCATAAAAGGTATATATTCCTTCCTTCTCTTGAGATCCAGACAAAATTTTATCTAAGGGGTTCTCTCTCTCAAGGTAGTAATTGAAAGACCAAAGGAAAATCATATGACTATTGTTATCAAAACTCCTCACTCTCATGAGTCGTTACTATCATATACTGTGGATCTTGTTGGAACCATTATCTCAAAAAATATTCATATAAAACGTCAAAAGAGGGTAGCTAATCATAAAACAATGTAATAAAACAAGAGTACAAGAATATAACTTTAAAGAACATATGCCATAAAATAGAAAGATGATCAATTACAATATTGAGAGGGCATGGCGGCTACCCCCAACCCATGTTATGGAGTTTAGCCACGTATGGTACAACAACCAAATGGATTATAGTTGGAATAAATAATGACAAAGAAAATAAGAGAAGGAAGTTGATACAAAGGTAAATCGAGTGATCAACCTACTAACCTTTTGGCTAATCAAGGAAGTAGTCGACAGCTAGAGGTCAAAACCCTTTCTCCTTCCTTCAATCCTGGCTTTGTACAACTAGGTCTGTCATATCATCAATAGTATCAAGGAAGAGGTGGATAGATAGAGGTTGATAGAACTAGTCCGGTCCATAGCTATCGTCCTTGGGCTCTGGAACTTGGCAACGACATTTCGTCTTGTTGACTCTGAGAATATAAGGTACTTTGAAGTGACGCCTTGGGGATCTATTTATAGGCTTTGACTCATAGCCTGTCAATCTTTATGGCTCCATGTGGCATTAAACTCCCATCTTCTTGAAAACTACTAGAGGGGGGGGTGAATAGAGTTTTATAGATAATTTTAACAATTAATTACTCAAGCAACCACAAAGAAAAATATTGGACAAGGAGACACAAGGGTTTAGAGTGGTTCCTACCTTAGCAAATACTAAGGTAGTCAGTCCACTACCCGGTTGCTTACCCAACTGGGATTTGAAAAGAAATTTATTTTATTACCTCTCAAGGAATTACATAAAATACAATCTCTTTTCCCTAAACCCTTCAAGCAGCCTTCACCTAGAAGTAATCGCCCAACTCGAAGCAGCCTTCCCTTGAAGTAGATGCACCAACTCCCGTTGCACCAGCCTTCTGAAGTAGCTTCCCGTGCGATAGCCTTCTTGAAGTAGCTTGAAGTCCCCCTCTCCTCCGAGAAGTCAACCCTCTCCAATCCGCAGCCTCTAACCCTAGGAGTAGCAAGGAGAGTACAAAGAATAAATAGGAACAAGAAAGAAATAGAGAAATTACGCTCGAGGCTTGATATGCCTAGATCAAGCGTAAGATCTCCTAGCCAAGTATGTGAACTTGTAATTGCTGTGGGTAGGAGAATCTAGCCTATAGGACACGAGATTGAGCTAAGAGAATGTAGGCCTATGATCACAGTGCTCAAATTTGCTTGCAAAAGATTGCTCAAGTATGCTCAAGTGTATTCTCAAGTGTAACAAGTGAATTCTAGTGTCCTATGGCTTGTCCTATTTATAGGAATGGCCTAAGTATGCTTAAGGACGTTCTAGACAACTTCTAGGGGTTTCTAAGTGCTTAACTAGCCGTTAGGTACAAAGTTGTTGCTTTAACAACGGCTAATTAATTTATTCTACAGTTGCTGTCAGAGACCATCTCGGTCGAGGAATGGTCGACCGAGACACCTACTCGGTCGAAGTTTTGTCGACCGACAGGCTCTCTGGAACAAGTGATTTGCAACGTCTTTCTTCAACTACCAACTAACTTGTCTGTTGTGTCTAACGGCTACTTTGGATCTTTCTCGGTCGAGAAGATGGTCGACCGAGAGTGTCTCGGTCGAGGAGTTTTTCGACCGAGAATGATCCTGTTTCAAGGTTTCAGTTTAGGCACTAATTATATGTGAGAGTGTGCAAAGGTGATCCTAATTAAATGGGATGACGTGTCTAACTATGGTGTTTGGCTAGGGAAAATCTAATGCTTGATTTACATGCAATTCTAAGTACTTGTACATTATATATTTGTACAAGTTTTTACAACAATGATTACATTGCATGAAAATATAAACATTTTAGCTTGGGGATTTTCCCTAGTTGCTTTGCCATCCATCTTAGTCCTGCACACTCAAGTAGCTCGTTAGATTAATAAGAATGAAATGTTTGTCATCATCGAAACAAAGGGATTTATCATAATATCCAATTTATCCAACAATCTCCCCCTTTTTGAAGATGACAAACATTTCCTAAATATGAAATAAGGAAATATAAAGCATGTGAGTTTCATACCTAAAAATTACCTTTTGCAGCCATTTATGTTTTGCAAGTGAGTGCTGGCCAAGATGTTATGAAACTCATTTATATTTTTGATTTTTATATTCTTTCTCCCCCTTTGTCATTTCAAAAAGATATCCAAGTTGAATATTTTATTTTTCGTCTCCCCCTTAATATTATGCTCCCCCTTAAATAGATATCCTATTAGAAACATGGATTTTTATCTAATTTATCCACAATTTGTTTCTCAATCATTTGCAAAGGATGTTAAGCCTTGAAATGATATGAGATTCCCTTAAGCGTATGATGAATGTATATTTATTTCTCATTTATCAAAGGATGTTAAGCCCTAAATTAAATGAGAATCCTCTAATCGTCGAGTACATAAAAATGTCTCCATCCAAATGCAAGGGATGTTAAGCCCTGTTTTGGGTAGAGAGGTCCTTCAAGTGCAAGATACCATTTTCAATAAATTCATAAATTTCTTTATAATCAATGAAAATTTCCAGCTACACATGGTGGTTACAATGTTTTTGTAAGCTTCTTCAATCAAATGGTCAAAGTTTGTTTTTATGATCTCCCCCTTAGATATCCCAAATAAAGACTTAAATGCTTTGCAATATGTTTGAAGATTGTCCATATGCAAAAAAAAATATTCTGTTTCACAAATGATGTTCAACATGCATCCTTGGTTTAAAATTATTTGATGAGCAATCATTTGCAGCAGAATTATTTCAGACTTGACAACAGAGACCTACTCGGTCGACGAATTCGTCGACCGACAGACTTACTGAGTTCAACTTTTGAGACTGAATTTTAATGCAGATCATAGATCATTTTTGTAGAGCATGTATATGGATATTCCGAGGGAGTAATATTGTTTTGTTTTTGACAATTTTTAAGGCTTTAAATTTTTGATTCTATTAAAAATATGCTAAGAGTAAGTCTAATAAATTGATGTTCAAATAAACAATCTTTTGTCAAAGTTTATTTTAGGTCGCCCTTGACTACGACCGTGGCGCCCCTTGGTCAAATTTTATTTTAACCAAGAGGCATATTCTGCAGGTTTCCAGGATAAACATTCATATACGAAGTATAAGTTCTGCAGATAGCTTACGAGTATCAATTTTGAGGCTCATTAAAGTGTACCAATTATGGGAAATTAATAAGGGCATCAAATATGATGAAGTATATTCAAGAATAATATCCATTCATGAATTATAGATTATTTTGGACTAATTCAAATATGATGAAGCATATTAAGTGATGCTTAATATAAGAGCACAATGAATATGTTCAAAAATCAATTTGAAACATTTTATTTATTTCAAGTATAAAAGCATGATTAAATAAGCTTTATCAATTCAATATTTATTCCATATAATCTTTCAAGAATAATTTCCACATATAGTGTATCTTAAAAAAAATTTACAGCAAAAAAAATCAGTGATATGCTCGGTCGACAATTGCTCGACCGAGGTTCACTCGGTCGACAACTTCTCGACCGATCAATTTTCTGGAAAACTTTCAGAAATTTATTTCAAGTGCACCATAGGCTGTATCCAAATCAACTATTTCAAGGATCAGTTTGAGATAAGACATATGTGTATCAGAGTGATACTTAAATTAAAATTTTTTTTTGATTTTGTTATCCCTATATGTTAAGTTGAGATAGACATAAGGATATGCAAATTAAGATCTTTTGGTCATATCTCAACTTAGTCTAATCAGTTTAATTTGGGGGTTTTGGAACCCATACCATCTCAACATTATTTTTCTTGTATGGGCATGAAAAGGAGTAATGTCCAAGATGTGAACAATAGTGGCAACATATAGAATCAACCTCATATCTCTTTCTATGATTTTGGTCTAGGTTGTTCTTTGGTACAAAAGTATATTTGCCTCTATGTACATTCATGGATTGACTTGCTTGTGTCCTTCTCCAACTAGGTTGTTGATAGGATTTCTCCTTAGGCTTATAACCTAGTCCTCTTCTCCCTATTTGATGATAGGAATTTTCTAATATTCTATCAAGGATTCCATTGTTGCTTAACTTACTAACTTCTTGTTGCAACTTAACGATCTCATCCATTCTTTTCTTGATATCTAATTTTGCTTGGTCTAGATTGAATGATAACATATTTCTTTCTTTCACTATATTGTCATAATCTACATGGGTGCACAATATAGGTTGTTTTTGAATATCATTTATCTTTGCAAGCAGTTCAGTCTTTTCTTGACATAGAAGATCATAGTTAGTCTCTAGAGTGAAAATTTTCACTTCACTATTACTTAGAGATGATTTCAAAGTACGATTTTCAGACATAATGCTATCTTTTTCAAAACCAAGAGTATTCAATTTAGCATATAAATCGTCATTTTCGGATGTAAGCTCAAGAAATCTAGCATTTAGATCATCATTTTCTTTATTTGATTTCTTTAATTTCTTTTTGCATTCAACATATTTATTATGTGTTTCTTCAATAATAGTAACTAACTCTTCTTTAGGTAAATCAAGCAAGCTTACCTCTTCTTCTTCTTCCTCACTTATTGTAGCAACGAAACATTCTTTATGTGTATCTTCTTTCTTTGACCTCCATGGACATCTAGACGTAGAGTGCTTTGTTCCTAAGCACCAATTGCAACTTGTCGCACATTGGTCCATGCTCCTTTTCTTGTGGTTGTAGTCACCTCCTCCCTTTATCTCTTCAAGACCTGGTTAGGGCTACTTGAAGCCTGCTCTGATACCAATTGAAAACTACTAGAGGGGGGGGGTGAATAGAGTTTTATAGATAATTTTAACAATTAATTACTCAAGCAACCACAAAGAAAAATATTGGACAAGGAGACACAAGGGTTTAGAGTGGTTCCTACCTTAGCAAATACTAAGGTAGTCAGTCCACTACCCGGTTGCTTACCCAACCGGGATTTGAAAAGAAATTTATTTTATTACCTCTCAAGGAATTACATAAAATACAATCTCTTTTCCCTAAACCCTTCAAGCAGCCTTCACCTAGAAGTAATCGCCCAACTCGAAGCAGCCTTCCCTTGAAGTAGATGCACCAACTCCCGTTGCACCAGCCTTCTGAAGTAGCTTCCCGTGCGATAGCCTTCTTGAAGTAGCTTGAAGTCCCCCTCTCCTCCGAGAAGTCAACCCTCTCCAATCCGCAGCCTCCAACCCTAGGAGTAGCAAGGAGAGTACAAAGAATAAATAGGAACAAGAAAGAAATAGAGAAATTACAACTTATCCTTTAAGATCGAGGCTTGATATGCCTAGATCAAGCGTAAGATCTCCTAGCCAAGTATGTGAACTTGTAATTGCTGTGGGTAGGAGAATCTAGCCTATAGGACACGAGATTGAGCTAAGAGAATGTAGGCCTATGATCACAGTGCTCAAATTTGCTTGCAAAAGATTGCTCAAGTATGCTCAAGTGTATTCTCAAGTGTAACAAGTGAATTCTAGTGTCCTATGGCTTGTCCTATTTATAGGAATGGCCTAAGTATGCTTAAGGACGTTCTAGACAACTTCTAGGGGTTTCTAAGTGCTTAACTAGCCGTTAGGTACAAAGTTGTTGCTTTAACAACGGCTAATTAATTTATTCTGCAGTTGCTGTCAGAGACCATCTCGGTCGAGGAATGGTCGACCGAGACACCTACTCGGTCGAAGTTTTGTCGACCGACAGGCTCTCTGGAACAAGTGATTTGCAACGTCTTTCTTCAACTACCAACTAACTTGTCTGTTGTGTCTAACGGCTACTTTGGATCTTTCTCGGTCGAGAAGATGGTCGACCGAGAGTGTCTCGGTCGAGGAGTTTGTCGACCGAGAATGATCCTGTTTCAAGGTTTCAGTTTAGGCACTAATTATATGTGAGAGTGTGCAAAGGTGATCCTAATTAAATGGGATGACGTGTCTAACTATGGTGTTTGGCTAGGGAAAATCTAATGCTTGATTTACATGCAATTCTAAGTACTTGTACATTATATATTTGTACAAGTTTTTACAACAATGATTACATTGCATGAAAATATAAACATTTTAGCTTGGGGATTTTCCCTAGTTGCTTTGCCATCCATCTTAGTCCTGCACACTCAAGTAGCTCGTTAGATTAATAAGAATGAAATGTTTGTCATCATCGAAACAAAGGGATTTATCATAATATCCAATTTATCCAACACTTCTATTATCAACCTTCATGGTCGATGAAATGTTTCTTCAATGAGTATTTGTCGATTGACAACAGTGTCGATCTTTCTGGGTGTCGACAAAATGTCTTCTTAACATGGAGCTATGGGTCTTTGATTGTGTTGAAGGGAATGTCGACTTGGTCGTCATTATCAGGTTCCTCGATGAGGCTATTGAGGATCTAATCCTCGACATGATTGTTAATGTTTTTGATCGACAGTTGGAACCGACACGGTTCTTTCGATGTCTTTGTTGACATAGTGAATTGTCGACACCTTCTCGATGGATTTGTTGATCTACTTCCTTGATGGGTGGGCATTCAATGCATCTATCGAGTTTGACTCGACAGTCTTTTGTCAATTCTTTGGATGAAAGACCAACTGTTGACCCTATTGGTTGATGGCCAATTGGAGTTTTTCTAGCAATTTCTTATACTTCATCGATTTCACTAAAATAGCATTAATCTCCTTCAAATATCAGCAAAACTTAATTATAACTTATGATTGTGGAACTTTTCATCATCAACATAAGGACTCTAGTTTGGTTAAAGGATATCAGTGACCTGAGGATCTCCCATGGTAGAAATCCATCTCGGCTTATTAGGATGATATGTGGAAAATAGGGAGAAATTATACAAAAGGAAAGTTGATTAGATCAAGTGAGAAATATATATTTGTGAACGTTTGATTATAATTACATTATCAAATTCAAATTTCTTGATTGAGATGCATGAAAAAATTCTAGTTATGAGAAATATAGAAATTAATATGCAATAAAGAAAGCATATATGAGACCAGTCAATTAATCATGGCAAGATGTGAATAGATATGCAAAGAAAGATATAAATCAATTTAAGATCAAATAGTTATGATGTTGCTTGATTAACAAGTAGATAGATGAGAAGTTAGATCACAAAAATGTAGATAAGTAGCCTAATCATGAATGAGTTGATATTAATCTGGATGGAGTAAAAAGGTGAATGAGTAGAACAAATCAAATGCAATCAAGATGCCCTACGCGCATCTTGATCATTTTGTTTACCTCCCAACATATCAGATTGGTTGTCCATGATGAAGCTTATAGAATATAACATGCCTAGAATTTGGAAAGATAAGGTAAATTGTTTTAATGGTTTGAGACATTGAAAGGGGAAAAAGTTGATTGTGGGGTGCATTAATGATAGAATGCCACACTGCACCATGTGGCACCATAATAGAACGATGCATTCCATCAAAATTTCTCTAATAGGAAACTTGGGATTTTCCTTATCTAAGTTTCATAACTTTAAGGAAGGTTTCGAGTATATCTTGGATAGGATATTTATTTCTGAATGCTACATTGTGTCTGTGTATATTAATATTTCAAGAAGAAGAAGAAAGATGAAAATTTGAGGTATATGTCTTCCCTTTTCTATTTATTTATTAAAAAGATATGGAGTGGAATTGATCTCCTTAATCATTAATGGCATTGGTTCTTTTAAGAGAGAGATAGAAATGCAATTGAATTTACACCTAGGATTGGAATTGAATACTTCACTTATGATGGATGAAATTTATAAATATACTAAATAAGGTGTCTAAAAATATCACTAAAAAGGGTAAAGTGTGTGTATGTCCAGTGAATTGATGTTTTCTATGTGTTAAACCTTGACAAAACTAGTATATGAGATGGAGTAAATATGTGAAAGAATGAGGCAATATGGAACGAATTAGGTGAATTTCATCATTGTCCAAGAGAAGATTTGACAATAATTATTGAAAAATGACAAAAAATGGTCTCAACTTACTTGGTACCCTTTTCATTTATTTATTATTTATTTAAATCCTCTTACTTCTCCTAGTCAACCACTATAGCTTTCACTTTTCTTCTTTCAAAAATTTGTGTTATATTTATCATTCCATTTTTATTATTTTCTCTCCCTTCCCACTGTGTTAATCTTCACTGAGAAACATCCTATTTTCCCCATTTCCTCTTCTTTGTTCTCTTCCAACTTCTCATACTTTCTTGTGCAACCCTACTCGGTCCAAGGTACCCAGTGTATGGTTGGTGGAAATCATTATCTAATGGGTGGGCTCATACATGTTTGTCTAGTCTAGGACAGAAATCATAAGCTAAACTACTTCTAGTGTATCGGAAAACTCTCACAACAGATAAACACGTTGGCAATTCAAGACTAGACCAGACCTGACTGCAACTTTGTGACATCGTTTCATTTGATATAGTCTCGAACCAATATGGTTTAGTACAATCTAGAAGAGCACTATAAGCGGATGTTTTATGTATCATGTGTTATGTTAGTAGATCTAGAAATAAATGTATTTCTTTTTTGATATACATTCATCACAATTAAAATTAAAACAACAACCACAAACACATTAATTACTCAGGGACAAAAAGAAAAGAATGTATATATACAACAAGTACCATTTATACTACCACAAAGTGGCTGATGAAACTAAATACATAAAAAATGAGACTTGTATAATAATTTGGCATCAAATAATATAAGTTGATGTATTCCCCTTAAAATCCCACAAGAACATGAATAAGATATTTAAAGACAACATAAAATAACACCAAAACACAAAAGTTCTTCATCAACATCTCCAATATTCTACAACTCCATATTGGGGTTCAAACCTCTCTATTTGAGGCTTCGAAGAGAGACTCAAAGGATATGTCTTTCCAAGATTCTCTACCATCCCCTTCCTCTTAGACTAAGAAGGCTTGGTCAGGAAAAGACACCTTATATGTATGGGCTAAGGAGATCGCTCTTATGAAGAGTAATCCATGATGAGAAGAGAGATGTTGGAGAAAAATTGATCTTGGAGGTTTTTGTAGAATCATCTATATCTTTTGCACCAAATATACCAGATAATACAATCCCTCAAATCTATAGAGGCACCTGAGATCGTCCTTGATGTTTATCAGATTGAACCGAATAAGGCTCCAAATTAGACAAGTTTGGTCGGTTTTGTTTGAATAGTGAAACCAATCCCTCAAATCTATAGAGGTACCTGAGATCGTCCTTGATGTTCATCAGATTGAACCGAATAAGGCTCCAAATTAGACAAGTTTGGTCGGTTTTGTTTGAGTTTGTCTGGCATGATAGTTTGATTCAAATTTTTGCACTTATACCTTTTTTTAGGCAACGACACATGCCTATGTGAGCGTGACTAGTACAAAACCATTATATATACTATATTAGAAAGACTGTTGCGTACTTTCTTTAGAATATTTTTTGTATTTTTATAAATTGTAAAGTAATCATTGTATTCTAAACTATGCTTTGTAGGAAATGAGAGGTAAGATATGCAATTTCTTATGTTTTAGTTTATATAATAGTCTTTTATTCCAGAAAGGTTGTAGGAGGGTTGAATATAATTTTTTCCTAAACATTTTCAAACTATGTATTTTTACATGTAATATTTGAATTGAATATATGTATTCTAATAAAATTGTATATACTGCTATAATGGGAATTGTTTCCTATTAATTTTTCTTTTGGTGCCATCTATTTCTGATTGCTAGAGTTGGAGGTGTGGTAAGATAGAAGTTAGAGGAAGTGGATGGTATTGCTGCTCCGACGTGACACCGGAAAGTCCCAGAATAGTGAAGTTGCTAACATTGAATATCAACCGTATACCTTACTTATCTTTTTGGGATTGCTATCTAGATCTATTTTGGAGCGCAAAACGAAACTCACTCATTCTTTACTACAAATTTAAAAGTATAAAAATAAAATACATATTTCATTTGTTATACCCTCAAACTTGTGGTGGATAATGAGTAGAAGTTCTATTTTAAATTCTAAAATAGTGTCTACGTCGCATATTTTTGTCTTTGTAGTAATCTCCTCCTTTCGTAACAATATATTTGATAAAATATTTTTCAAAACAAATATTTTTTGTTTATTTCTTGTCTAATCAAAACGTAATTGTTTGTTAACTCAAATATTGTCTATTTCTTGTGTAGTTAGATAAGAAGATGTAACACCGCATTTATAGTATTTAAAATAATCTAATATTCTTAACCATTTATAAATACACGAATATGCTAGACCGTGTCCTAAGCCCGCCCTCCATCGATATGTTTGGGCGAGAGCTCCTACATCTGCGAGCGTGACTATTACAAAAAAAATCATCTTTCAATATATAAAGACGCTGTCCATGTCTCACAAGTCGATAGCATCTTTAGTATCGACATTCGGTGCTCCCGACATCATAAAGGACAAAAACGCCGGTACCAAACTGTAAATAAGAGAATAACAAAAACACATGGCTCAACGGGCAGCTAGCTAAGATTCGTTGACTTGCCAAGATATCATCTGGCCTTCTTATGTAACCATAGTTATTTTACTATAACTATTTGAGATGTGTTTGGATAATATTTTTTTGATTGGATATGGCTTCGACCGTTCCTGGAATCAGATAATTTGTTAACCATAGACACATTAATGATCATGTAGTAGATATATGACGTTATCGTTGCAAATCCCAAAATATTATTACTACATATTTTTTTGAAAAAGTCACATTTAAAATTTGAATTTTTTTTAAAAAAAGTATGAAACTACCGAATAAATTCCAACTGCCGAACACTACATTTTATTCACGTACTATTCACAAATTATTCACATATAATATTTTTTTCCGTTTTATGCATTCTTTTGCCGTATTATATTGGTTAAGTCTCTATCTTAGTTTTTTTTTTTTGAGTCTTAGGGAAGACCCCGCTTCCCCTCCTCCTCAAACAAGTGTCAGAGTCCGGATGACCCAAGGAGTTGATAATTACAGTGCGCTCAGGAGGATTCGAACTCGGGTCCCCCAGGGAGGACAAGCCGGACCGAACCACCTGAACCACACTGGCCGGGTAGTCTCTATCTTAGTTTGAAAGTATAGATATATGTATGTAGATATATGTATGCAATATATATGAGCAAAACATATATATACATATAAGATGTATGCAATATATGTATATATTCTACGATTTTTCTCAACTTTTTTTTCCGACAGTATTTTTACCGTACTTTGACCATATTTTTTCCGTCGCATAATTTTTTAATTCTGAATTTTTCAATTCAACCGAACTTATCCTGATTACCAAATTTGTGACTATGTATACGATCAAACGACACATGCTGCTTCCCTCTAGGCTGCTTTCCTCCAATGTCAGTGGAGAGCATCTTCTTGTTTCATTCAGTTGCTTAATTTCTTCCTTTCATCCCTTTATTGTACTTTTGTTTTCTTTTCCGCCCATTTATTTTGTGACGCAAAAGAGTTTACTCCACCAGCCGGTGAAGATGTAGCATATAGACCCAATAGGTACGTAGTGGAGTCTTCCCCATGTTTTGTATTTCCTCTCTTCAGGCATTCAGACTGTCTGCCACTAGAAGGGAGATCAATAGATTCTTCAAAGGAGAAAAGCTATAATGCACAAGTATTTTAAGATATCTGAACGGCTGAAGAATAAGCAATTGATGGTAGGGTGGGGAGAATCATTCCAGTGTGAGATCCAGGCCACTACAGGATTCCATCAAGAAAACAATGCTGTCTTGTCAGCTTCTGTGGTATCCAGTACTAATGTCACTTGCACCCGAGACACCATGGAGAGCCATATGTGACAATCACTAAGAAATGGGGAACAGGGCACTGACATGTACATTTCGGTTGAAACCCAAGCTAGACACTGAAGGTGCCCTTGCCTGGTTACCGATTTCCTCCTCAGAATGTGATAAACCAAAAGTGAAGCCTACAAATAACAGCAACATAACAGTGAAACATGTAACCTCATTGTTCCAATCGATTTCTCTCATTCCGATTCAACTTTGATGCACTTTCTGTTATTTATAATCCAGATATATTGCAAACGAGATAACAAAGGACATGTATCACCACAGCGATGATGTTGTCGAATTGGTCGGAGTTAGGTGGAGGGTCTAACCAATCACGCCAAAACTTGGTGGGTGGGCGGGTGGTACAGGGTACAAAACAGACAGGGTACACAGGGAGAACTTCAGTAGCTAGCTCACTATGGGCTATTGGTAGTTGGTCTAAACGGGTAATATTAAACTGGAAGAAAAAGTATAGAGTTGTGGTTTGTATTGGTTAGAACATATCAAAAAATGTCAAAATGAAGTCTCCATCTATAAATAACTCACCATTGTCCACAAAACACATCAAACTCAGGAGTCAGTTCCCCGATATGGAAGTACAACAAATATTCCACATGAACGGAAGCCTGAAGAAAATAACATACGCCAAGAATTCAACTTCTCAGGTTTGTTTCTATATTCCGTCTCCGCATTCAGTAGATAACGATTCTACATAATCTCCATGTGGTTTTCATGAAATCTAAAAGAACCTCGTCTTCCACCCCATTACCAAGAAAAAAACATTCTGATTTTGTCAATTTCAGCGAGGTGCAAGGGAATTGGTCGACCATATAACAACGGGAGTCGTCGTGGATTTTTACCTCAGAGAGAGGCCAGGCTGCTTGAAGATCGCTGACCTAGGGTGCGCAACAGGTCCAAATTCGGGGACGTTGATCAAGAAAATAATCCAGGAGATTGACGAGAGCTGCACTAAGGCGTGCATTCAGGCTCCGGAAATACAAGTCTTTCTAAACGACCTTCCGACCAACGACTTCAACTCAATCTTCGTTGATGTACCGGGTTATATCCGTAGCCTTTCAGAGAAAGGGAAACGAGATGGAGTAACCTCTGTCTTCATTGTTGGAGTTGCAGGTTCTTTCTATGGAAGGCTTTTCCCCACCAACAGCCTCCACTTTGCTCATTCATCCTACTGCCTGCATTGGCTGTCTCGGGTGCGTTTGTAACTAAACGAAAGTTTTGTAAGTTCGAGGTTTTAATAGTTACCAATCTGCATAGGAGCAGAAGGTGTTCATTGCTATGATGCTATCATCAACCTGCATATCATTAACAGAATCATCTCTTTCATTGATATTATACCTCTTAAAATAGATAACCATGCATTTCTAGATCTTCATGGTGGAGGCAACTTTAACCTTGCTAGGAATGGGGATCTTTACTTCTAGTTTTTCACTTGCTTGCTCTAACGATCCTTGGAAACCTCGCAGGTTCCGCCGGGACTCTTTAATGAGAACGGCGAACCAATGGAGAAGGGAAAGGTTTACATCTCTATGCAAAGCTCTGAACAGGTGTTGACAGCATACCTCGCCCAATTTCAGGCGGACTTCTACTCCTTTCTCAGGTCGAGGTCCTCTGAGCTGGTACCCGGAGGGAAAATGGTGCTGATTATGCTAGGAAGGAGGACGCATGATCATTCTGACAAGGGAGTAGCATTCTTGTGGGACGTATTGGACGAAGCATTTGATATTATGGCATCCAAGGTATATCCAAGTCTCAAAGATAAAAACAGAGTTGGCATTTCTTTTGTCTTCTACCTAATTAGAAATCAGATTCATCTTTTAGCTTAACTCACCTCATCGCTCATATATCAAATTACCGGATGGTTCCGGTCATACATAAAGTTCTTTACACCATTCTAGATTTTATGAAAACCAGCTTAATTAAGCAAAATATTTTACACACTTTCTTTTCTAACGCACGCCAAAGAACTCTTTGCTACTTATTCTGAATTTCTCGAATGACAGCAAAATGCAGCCAGTGAAAACAACGGTGATCTTGTAAACTAAATCATATGCAAGTATAGGAGAAAGATACCCCCTGCCAATCGCTTTCTGCCATAGTCAAACCTGACGTCTGAAGGGATAGTAAATAAAAACACACTTGTTGACGTAGTTCAAATACTTCATAAGACCATCAGAATTGGTAACCGCATTATCCCCCACGAGCACTGAATTACATCATATCATATGCTGATGAGGAAAGTGGGTCATTTTGTAAACTAACAACACACACGTTCATATGCACGTGCCCCATTGAACATGTTTATTTTACATTAAATAAAAAAAATAAAACTTTTCAAAAAGATAATTATAATCTCATAACAGCTAAAAAGGATAATGGTCCTTTTATCATAAAAGAAAAAAATATAAAATTAAACAAATATAAAAGACAGAATGGTTTGTTATGGATGTAATTAGTTGAGATTTGGGAGGAATACGTGGTGAGAGAGGAAGGGAAGCGTGGAGTTAGGGTGGATTTGTTTGACTCGGAGAGAGGGAAGAAGTTTGTTAAGAAATAGAGTAAATTTTGGCGTGGGAGGAGAGTATGTGGTTTGAAGGTGAGGAGTGGGGAGAGCGTGTGTATAGGGGGGGTAGTTGAGGAAGGAAGAGAGATGGGGTTGGAGAACGTGAAGTTGTTGGGTGGAGGGGTTTCGAGGACGTGGTTTTAATATGAGGTGGTTTTGGAAGGAGAGAGAAATTAGGATAAAAACGGAACAAAATAGAGAAAAAACGTCAGAAGAGAGAGGGTCAAGGAAAATGCAGGGATTTTGAATCCTTGCTTCTGATTGGTTGGAATAATATTTCGGAAAAGAAAATGGCATTAGATGTAATTTAAACAACAAACTTGCTCTTTTTATAATAGTATAGATATATACTGAAGATCAAAGTAAAATATTGATATTGTAGCGAACCTCACGAAGGATATTTGGTATCTAAAAATATTTATATTTTACTGCAGCATAAAGCCTACATCGGTGGGACATCCCATCAATTGAACTGTTACATATACGCGTTAGTATGATATACGAGGAACTGCCAAGCATGCTTTAATTTCGGATTATAACTCAGAAATACCTTTCATCATGTCATGAAAAGGAATATTTTTCTCCCACCCACGTCTAGCACTTACTTGGCCTTTGTTTTCTCGTATTTTTAACATCCTTTCATCTTTTAATATTATTGTCCAGTGTCGATGATGTATATACGGGACTATATGTTAAGTTGGTATACCTCCGTATATTCACAGATATGTGCTTGTGCCAGGTAACGTCCGTGTTAATAAGTTTGAATTTGACGCTCTGCGTGCCATCAGAATAGCTGTTGCACGCAGTAACAAATACCGCACACATGAAAAGTTATCCTGATAGGAACTCGTTACTTGTACATATAAGCTTCAATTGACACTTTAACTTACCGTGTAGCCCTTGTTATGGTTCTTATCTTCAAAACTGAGCAAATGATTTTTCTCGTCTTCGATTTGGTTATTCGAATGATTATTCGTCGGTCTCATTTTCTTGAACAGGGAGAAATCGACAAGGAAAGAGTTAATTCATATAAAACCCACTATTATGCCCCATCGAAGACTGAAGTCGAAGCAGGAGTGAAGAAAGAAGGATCCTTTGAAATCGATGAGTTTGAGATATTTGAGAAAAATGATTACGATAATGCAATGATAGCATCTGAGATTGCTAAAGCGGTAAGGGCTATCCAAGAATCAACGATGATCCATCATTTTGGAGAAGAAATTGTGGAACCTTTCTTCAAAATATATGGTCAATTATTAGAAGAAAAAACACTCACCTATGACATCCACGCGGTGAACTTTGTAATTGTTCTCAAAAAGTCGATTTGACAAATGTTTGTTGTATCGTCCATTCAACGAGAAATGTGATTTGACAATTAATTGTGTTTTGTTGATTGGAGTATAGACCTCGTTATGGTCGAGATAACATTTGATAACGTCTATAGGGAATAGTTAGATAATACAATTATTAATTAAGCAGCTAAGCCGCTAAATGGTTTAATCGCAGATAAACTCAATGTTTTCATTAACCTCCGAGACATGCATGTGCGTCAAATACCCAACCATATTGGTTGCAACTTATGCAATAAATTTTGAAAGAAACATCAACAAAATAAATAATGAAAATGCAGTACACTAAATTGGCCCATCGATATAAGAAAATGCTTCACCATAGTACTTCAATATCCTAGAAAAGATCATATTTTAATGATTCATGCCACAATTTCCTTGCTGAAATACAAATGCAACCCATGTTAGGCTTTGGTTAGTTCTATCGTTTGTTTAACTTTTTTTTTTGGTAAACCAAGCATGTTTTTGCATCCTTGAGCCTTCTTTATATTTTTTTGTATCCTTTCCTCCCACATTCTGATATGGCCTTTGAGAATCACACTAAAAAAAAATTACCATGATTTCACATACATCTTCATTATAATACCCACAATCCCACACATTTGATGAATATGGTGCATGTCCTATAGATAAAGGATGCCATATTAAACTTGTTGTTATAGTCCATGAAACCATTGTCAAGATTTTTGACATAATAGTGGCACTAATATTTCTTTTTCGTACAATACTGTGACAACCTAATTTTTCCTCTCTCCTATCTTGTACCCTTTCTCTCTCTCACCAAGTAGCATCTTACTCAACTAAATGTCCAATCCATAGTTTGATTGGTAGTGGGACTCCTTTTCAGTCACAACAAGGTTCACTTTTACTAAATGTGAACATTTCATTTCATTTTGAACTATGATGAATCCTTATTATGTATTCATCTTACATATTATATTGAACCTTTTTAGTCTAATCACCTTGATCTATTATGTATTTCAAGAGATAGAGTGTTCAATTATCTTTCCAACGCCATAAAAATTGCCTCAATCGGACTGTCATAGCCCAAGTTATGCCCTTTTGAAATTGGTTCGCATTGCTTAAGATTTATTTGTTTATTTTCTGAGTTCGGTCTTAATGGGCCCATTTTGAGGGAGCGGCCCAGCTTCCACCCTCACTTGACCAAACCCTAATGCGCCCAACTCACTACTGTCAGATTGCGCCCCCTTGATCTGATCTTGATCAAACGGCTAAAAGCCCTCGTTCTACCTCCCTGTTAGACGTCGACGAGGGTGGTGGTGCCGCCACCTACCCCTTTATACACCCTCGAAATATGCCCATCCTTGCCCCCATTCGCAAAGATTAAGCGCTGGTTATCTCCTTGTTTGTCTCTCCCATTCTTTTTCTCCCTTTTCCCCTCTTCGTCTAACCCTAAATCGGGCTACATCCACCTACTTCCCCCTCCTAATGCTTGGGTGGTGCCGCCACCACCAAGCTACCTGGAGACAGAACCTGAGGCGCAGGTGAGGCGGCGGATAGGTCCGGCCGGCCCTCTGTTGTCTGCCTGACACCACAGTAGGTCCCCAAGGCCCGAATCAGGGTGAGTGGTGGCTGCTCCGATAAGCAGCAACGAGCCACCGCCATGTTCGCTGCGTAAGCTTGACGAGGTGGGCCCCGGACGAGAGCCATTGATCCGGATGGGAACATGATGGACCCCAAGGCAACGAATGGACAAGATCGAAGAGACATGGTCAAACCAGTCAAAGCCTCGACTAGTGGAACTGATGATCTTTGATCGCAGGATTAACGGGCGCATGGTGTTCCACATCGAACAGCTTACATGCTTTAATTAATGATTTGGTAACATCTCGTCCATTTCTCTATAGTTCTGGGCTTAATTTTCTAAAATTGATATCTTCCTCATTTTACGACCAAATATAGCAAAATTATATATCAAACTGATCCTCTCGAAAAGACCTACAACATGATCTTATTTCCAGACCCTAAATCTTCTTCTAGTTTCCTTATATTTCTAAATATGTAACCTTTGACTACTTTGAATATGCTTAACACATGATTATGATTAATGATTGGATCTTGATGTTCAATCTACCCCTGATCCTTAAATCAGTATCTTGTATGCACCCTTGAACTAAATGAAGGTCATACTCCCCCTAATGCTCATAGATGACTCCTCTTATACATATTCAACCATATTGGACTATAATGATGTACATTGCCCTTTTGATGCTAATTTTGGTACTTAACGATGGAATAATGCCTAATCAACTTCAAATCATTAATATATGTCTCTCTTTGATTCTAATATCAGTCCATAATATGCCCCTGGATCTGGTTGATTCTTTTGACACATAATTTCATGTATGATTGAGTATTGCTACCCCATGTTGGACTATGGCACCTAGACACTAGTGGACATCACCATACCTTGAATGTGTCTATTATTGCTAATCTAAACCATCTCTTATGCTTGGATTTTATTGATGATCTTTGACCTTGATTAATCTATTATGAGTCTTTGACCCTTTAATATACTTAAGGAACTTGAACCACACCCACATGATGGACTCTAAATCAGTATAAGGTCATCAAATGTACTAATAACCAACCTTGAAACCAACTTGGCCAAAACCCTAAAAAATGAATCTAATTGGGGTTAATGATGATAATCTAATGCATATATGTAATATTGTTGTTAATCAAGTTGTCTTATGATCTAGATGGTAATGGACATGTTAGGTTAAGAGTCTCTGAATTAGGTATGGGCCTTATCTAGCTATATGACTAGCTTTCTTGTTTGAAATGATATGTATTGTATGCTTGTTTGTTTACTTGCTCAAATATTGCCATGTAGTATTACTATGTCTTACTCGATGTTTGCCTCGTCGGTTTTATAACTTGAACACACATATATATAGAACTTCATTATAATATTGTTGATAAAGGGTTAACTCTTGGTTACGTCCTTGAGGTCCCTCTCATATAAAAGGGTTAGCTAAGCTTGAGCACCCTTACAGACCCTTCTGACGGGAAGATGGTCAAATGCCTTAAAACATGCTTGATATTGTTGGTATAATGGAGTGAAATGACATAAAATATAGTTTCACATTTGTTAAACAATTAACATGTTTATTCTTGTTCGTTTAGTCTTGAAATCTTTTCAAAATTATGCAAAGCTCATACATATATGTATCTTTCTGTCCCATACTCAACACCTCGTGTGTTGACCAATTTCTCATATTTTGTTTTTAGGTTTAGAGATGGCTAGAAGGTTGATGGGCTTGGTAAGCTATGCTAGGTGTACTTGTTGTTAGATCCAATTTTAGTGCACATGAATGACTTGTACCTTGACTCTGGAAATATGTAACTGAATTCGTGAATATAATGCATTTTGTATAATTTATATTTGTTGAATGTTGAGATTGTGTTGGTGCATTTATCTTGTTATTTGTTCATGTGTGCTAAGCTTTATGCTTCCGCATTTCGCCTTTGGTATACGTTGGGTTCATGGGACTGGGATTCCAGTTCCGTGACAGATGGTATCAGAGCATGAACAATAACTACACCAAACATTGCTCACATGAAACACAAACTAAACACACCTTGCGTCTCAACCCTAGAAACTTAATGAAATATCCTTGTGGATTAGGTTGACTTAGCCTCTAGGTTAGGACCTAGATGTTCTAGAACTAGGTGTAGACTTGTGTAAATTACCTCCCTAGATATGATTCGCGACATGTGCTTAGGATGTCTACACAAGTGTGCACCATGTTCTTGCTAGTTCTCTAGGTGTCATGATACTAGACTGCCTAATGAGAGTGGTAACTCGTTTTGGTTTTGGTTTTATTCGGATGGGGTATGGTGGTTTTCATCGCCTATTTAAACGTTGGAGAAAACATATTTCAAATATTATTATATGTACATATGAAAAATGTTACCACACGCAGAAAGGTAGTGAGTTTCCATGCAACCTAGGAGAAAGAGATGTAACATCAAGTCTATATGAGAGAGTTTAGAATATGGTGATAGTCTCTAAAGTTGTCTAGAGACATGATATAGGTTAGGCAAGAGAGTAACTTAGAAACCTAAGATGATGATAATGATGATGTCGATGTTGATAAGACCCAAGTTGTTTAAGGAAGGCCGAGTATGTTTATGATATGAAATGAGTTGGACCATGCAACCCTAGCTAAACCTAGCACCTTGTATGATACATATGGCTTGGTTGATGTGCTAAACATAGTTAGCGAGTTGGCATGCTTGCTTATACCTAGTTGTGTACATGCTAAGATATGATATGTGACATACAGTTTGAGACCAACATGGGTCTCAATCTCTTTACAAAGGAGGACCTCTAGCATGGGACATATGAATAGGGTGACCTTGTGATATGAGTCGACCCGCCTCGGGAGAAGGTTAGAGTACCTAAACTCCAAAATATTTCAAATGTTGAAAAATAGGAATGATGAAATACTTGATGACGAGTCCCTAACTAGAATACTTCTTAGTATATGAGTTGAGTGCCCTATTGGGTGGTTTCCTTGAAAATGTTGAACCCTAGATGTCCTATGAAAATATTTAACCCTAGAGAAAGAGGCAATTGAAAATTTTATGCTTGCTATATAGGTGAGGGGGATGTCCCAAGACCCTAAGATAACGCATATGATGTGCGATATCCATGATGAGCCTCATACTCAGGTTAGTAATTGTATATAAAGAAGTCTAGCGGTTACCCTTGTTCCTCGAAAGATGGGTAGAAATTTTGTTTTGGGTAGAAGTTTGTGGCTAGTAGGTCTTGTTGGACATATATATGTCTTAGCTTGAGTGGCTTGAGCTTGTGGAGCTCTTTCTGATACAAGTGAGAAAGTTTTAAAACCTTGATGTTGATGATAATGTTGTTCCTTGAATGATGCTTGAGATGTGAAAGAATCTCACTTGAGTTAAAATTTTGATAAATGTACAATAGCCACTTTGGTAAGCTAGACCTAATATAAAATCATACTATACATAAAATATGTAGCTTTGTAATCATGAACTTGATACGATTATGTTTAGAGATCTTACCTTGAATAATCAGGGGTAACATGCCTAATCTCACACCCAAATAAAAAATGATCAACTCAATATGATGATGCTCTTAGGGTAATAACTCGAATAAGCATGATGAATAAATTTCTTAATTTGAGATTTGAAAGGAAAAATAATGAACATAATTGATGAGAGTTGGTGGAAATTTTTTGGAAAAGCAAAAACATGCATCAAATCTAGAGTAAGATGAGATACACTCTCGATGGTAGTCTCGTTTGAAGCCATGACCATGAACATATTCGTTTGAGAATTGATAACATATATTTTGATGATACCCCTTGGTCGCATATATGAACAAAAACCCTAATGTAAAGATACTAGGCACGCGATGGAAAACTCTAATGCCATGATGATGTCATAATACGGTGGGATGATAAGCCAATGTGTATATCATTGAGATGAGTACACCCTTGATGATGACAACCTAGTGTGCATCCCATTTTGGAGAATGCATTGACAACCATGGTTGGATACCTAGACTCAATGAATTTTTTACTTTGACTCTTGTTTATGATCTTGGATGAATTTCGAGGACGAAATTTGTTTTAAGGAGGGAAGGATGTGACAACCTGATTTTTCATGTCTCCTATCTTGTACCGTTTCTCTCTCTCACCAAGTATCATATTACTCAACTCAATGTCCAATCCATAGTTTGATTGGTAGTGGGACTCCTTTTCAGTCACATCAAGGTTCACTTTTACTAAATGTGAACATTTCATTACATTTTGAACTATGATGAATCCTTATTATGTATTCATGTTACATATGATATTGAACCTTTTTAGTCTGATCACCTTGCTCTATTATGTATTTCAAGAGATATAGTGTTCAATTATCTTTCCAACGCCATAAAAATTGCCTGAATCGGACTGTCATAGCCCAAGTTATGCTCTTTTGAAATTGGCTCGCATTGCTTAAGATTTAATTGTTTATTTTCTGAGTTCGGCCTTAATGGGCCCATTTTGAGGGAGCGGCCCAGCCACCACCCTCACTTGACCAAACCCTAATGCACCCAACTCACTACCGTCAGATCGCGCCCCCTTGATCCTATCTTGATCCAACGGCTAAAATCCCTAGTTCTACCACCCTGTTAGACGTCGACGGGGGTGGTGGTGCCGCCACCTACCCTTTTATACACCCTCCATATACACCCATCCTTGTCCCCATTCGCAAAGATTAAGAACTGGTTATCTCCTTGTTCATCTCTCCCATTCTTTTTCTCCCTTTTCCCCACTTCGTCTTACCCTAAATCGGGCTGCATCCACCTGCTTCCCCCTGCTAATGCTTGGGTGGCACCGCCACCACCAAGCTACCTGGAGACGGAACCTCAGGCGCAGGTGAGGCGTGGGATATGTCCGACGGCCCTCTGTTGTTTGCCCGTCACCACAACAGGTCCCCAAGGCCCGGATCGGGGCGAGTGGCGGCTGCTCCAATGAGCAGCAACGAGCCACCACCATGGCCGCTGTGTAAGCTTGATGAGGTGGGCCTCAGACGAGAGCCATTGATCTGGATGGGAAACATGATGGACCCCAAGGCAACGAATGGCCAGGATCAAAGAGATGTGGTCAACCCAGTCAAAGCCTCGACTAGTGGATCCGATGATCTCTGACCGCAGGATTAATGGGTGCATGGTGTTCCACATCGAACGACTTACATGCTTTAATTAATGATTTGGTAACATCTCGTCCATTTCTCTATAGTTCTGGGATTAATCTTCTAAAATTGATATCTTCCTCATTTTAATGCCAAATATAGAAAACATATATATCAAATTGATCCTCTCTAAAAGACCTACAACATGAGCTTATTTCAAGACCCTAAATCTTCTTCTAGTTTCCTTATATTACTAAATATGTAACCTTTGACTACTTTAAATATGCTTAACACAAGATTATGATTAATGATTAGATCTTGATGTTCAATATACCCCCGATCCTTAAATCAGTATCTTGTATGCACCCTTGAAATAAATGAAGGTCATACTCCCCCTAATGCTCATACATGACTCCTCTTGTACATATTCGATCATATTGGACTATAATGATGTACATTGCCCTTTTAATGCTAATCCTGCTACTTAATGATGGAATAATGCCTATCAACTTCAAATCATTAATATATGTCTCTCTTTGACTCTAATATCAGTCAATAATATGCCCCTGGATCTGGTTGATTCTTTTGACACATAATTGCATGTATGATTGAGTATTGCTACCCCATGTTGGACTATGACACCTAGACACTAGTGGACATCACCATACCTTGAATGTGTATATTATTGCTAATCTAAACCATCTCTTATGCTTGGATTTTATTGATGATCTTTGACCTTGATTACTCTATTATGAGTCTTTGACCCTTTAATATACTTCAGGAACTTGAACCACACCCACATGATACACTCTAAATCAGTATAAGGTCATCAAATGTACTAATAACCAACCTTGAACCCAACTTGGCCAAAACCCTAAAAAATGAATCTAATTGGGGTTAATGATGAGAGTCTAATGCATATATGTAATCTTGTTGTTAATCAGGTTGGATTATGATCTAGATGGTAATGGATGTGTTAAGTTAAGAGTCTCTGAATAAGGTATGGGCCTTATCTAGTTATATGACTAGCTTTCTTGTTTGAAATGATATGTATTGTATGCTTGTTTGTTTACTTGCTCAAATATTGCCATGTAGTATTACTATGTCTTACTCAATGTTTGCCTCGTCAGTTTTATAACTTGAACACACATATATATAGAACTCCATTACAATATTGTTGATAAAGGGTTAACTCTTGGTTACGTCCTTGAGGTCCCTCTCATATAAAAGGGTTAGCTAAGCTTGAGCACCCTTACGGACCCTTCCGACGGGAACATGGTCAAAGGCCTGAAAACATGCTTGATAGTTTTGGTATAATGGAGTGAAATGACATAAAATACTATTTCGCATCTGTTAAACAATTAACATGTTTATTCTTGTTCATTTAGTCTTGAAATCTTTTCAAAATTATGCAAAGCTTATACATATATGTATCTTTCTGCCCCATACTCAACACCTCGTGTGTTGACCCATTTCTCGTATATTGTTTTTAGGTTCAGAGATGGCTAGAAGGTTGATGGGCTTGGCAAGCTATGCTAGGTGTACTTGTTGTTAGATCCAATTTTAGTGCACATGAATGACTTGTACCTTTAATCTGAAAATATGTAACTGATTTCATGAATATAATGCATTTTGTATAATTTATATTAGTTGACTGTCGAGATTGTGTGGTGCCTTTATCTTGTTATCTGTTCATGTGTGCTAAGCTTTATGCTTCCGCATTTCACCTTTGGTATACGTTTGGTTCATGGGACTGGGATTCCGGTTCTATGACAGATGGTATAAGAGCATGAACAATAACTACACCAAGCATTGCTCACATGAAACACAAACTAAACTCACCTTGCATCTCAACCCTAGAAACTTAATGAAATATCCTTGTGGATTAGGTTGACTTAGCCTCTAGGTTAGGACCTAAATGTTCTAGAACTAGGTGCATTCTTGTGTAAATTACCTCCCTAGACATGATTCGCGACATGTGCTTAGGATGTCTACACAAGTGTGCACCATGTTCTTTCTAGTTCTCTAGGTGTCATGATACTAGACTGCCTAATGAGAGTGGTAACTCATTTTGGTTTTGGTTTTATTCGGATGGAGTATGGTGGTTTTCATCGCCTGTTTAAACATTGGAGAAAACATATTTCAAATATTATTATATGTACATATGAAAAATGTTACCACACGCAGAAAGGTAGTGAGTTTCCATGCAACCTAGGAGAAAGAGATGTAACATCAAGTCTAGATGAGAGAGTTTAGAATATGGTGATTGTCTCCAGAGTTGTCTAGAGCCATGATATAGGTTAGGCAAGAGAGTAACCTAGAAACCTAAGATGATGATAATGATATTGATGATGATGTCGATGTTGATAAGACCCAAGTTGTTTGAGGAAGGTCGAGTATGTTTACGATATGGAATGAGTTGGACCATGCAACCCTAGCTAAACCTAGAACCTTGTATGATACATATTGCTTGGTTGATATGCTAAACATAGTGGGTTGGCATGCTTTCTTATACCTAGTTTTGTACATGCTGAGATATGATATGTGACATACAGTTTGAGACCAACATGGTCCTCAATATCTTTACAAAGGAGGACCTCTAGCATGGGAAATATGAATAGGGTGACCTTGTGATATGAGTCGACCCACCTCGGGAGAAGGTTAGAGTACCTAAACTCCAAAATATTTGAAATGTTGAAAAATAGGAATGATGAAATACTTGATGACGAGTCCCTAACTAGAATACTTCTAAGTATATGAGTTGAGTGACCTAGTGGGTGGTTTCCTTGAAAATGTTGAACCCTAGATGTCCTATGAAAATATCTAAACCTAGAGAAAGAGGCAATTGAAAAATTTATGCTTGCTATATCGGTGAGGGGGATGTCCCAACACCCTAAGATAATGTATATGATGTGTGATATCCATGATGAGCCTCATAATCGAGTTAGTAATTGTATATAAAGGAGTCTAGCGGTTACCCTTGTTCCTCGAAAGATGGGTAGAATTTTTGTTTTGGGTAGAAGTTTGTGGCTAGTAGGCCTTGTTGGACATATATATGTCTTATCTTGAGTGGCTTGAGCTTGTGGTGTTCTTTCTGATACAAATGAGAAAGTTTCAAAACCTTGACGTTGATGATAATGTTGTTCCTTGAATGATGCTCGATACATGAAAGAATCTCACTTGAGTTAAAATTTTGATAAATGTGTAATAGTCACTTTGGTAGGCTAGACCTAATACAAAATCATACTATACATAAAATATGTAGCTTTGTAATCATGAACTTGATACAATTATGTTTAGAGATCTTACCTTGAATAATCAGGGGTAACATGCCTAATCTCATACCCAAATGAAAAATGATCAACTCAATATGATGATGCTCTTAGGGTAATAACTCGAATAAACAAGATGAATAAATTGCTTAATTTGAGATTGGAAAGGAAAAATGATGAACATAATTGATTAGAGTTGCTGGAAATTTTGTGGAAAAGCAAAAACATGCATGAAATCTAGAGTAAAATGAGATACACTCTCAATGATAGTCTCGTTTGAAGCCATGACCATGAACATATTCGTTTGAGAATTGATAACATATATTTTGATGATACCCCTTGGTTGCATATATGAACAAAAACCCTAATGTACGGATACTAGGCGATGGAAAACTCTAATGCCATGATGATGTCATAATATGGTGGGATGATAAGAAAATGTGTATATCATTGAGATGAGTACACCCTTGATGATGACAACCTAGTGTGCATCCCATTTTGTAGAATGCATTGACAACCATGGTTGGATACCTAGACTCAATGAATTTTTGACTTTGACTCTTGTTCATGATCTTGGATGAATTTCGAGGATGAAATTTCTTTTACGGAAGGAAGGATGTGACAACCTAATTTTTCCTCTCTCCTATCTTGTACCCTTTCTCTCTCTCACCAAGTAGCATCTTACTCAACTCAATGTCCAATCCATAGTTTTATTGGTAGTGGGACCCCTTTTCAGTCACATCAAGGTTCACTTTTACTAAATGTGAACATTTCATTGCATTTTGAACTATGATGAATCCTTATTATGTATTCATCTTACATATTATATTGAACCTTTTTAGTCTGATCACCTTGCTCTATTATGTATTTCAAGACATAGAGTGTTCAATTATCTTTCCAACGCCATAAAAATTGCCTCAATCAGACTGTCATAGCCCAAGTTATGCCCTTTTGAAATTGGCTCCCATTGCTTAAGATTTATTTGTTTATTTTCTGAGTTCGGCCTTAATGGGCATATTTTGAGGGAGTGGCCCAGCCGCCACCCTCACTTGACCAAAGCCTAATTCACCCAACTCACTACCATTAGATCGCTCCCCCTTAATCCGATCTTGATCCAACGGATAAAAGCCCTCGTTCTACCTCCCTGTTAGACGTCGACGGGGGTGGTGGTGCCGCCAGCTACCCCTTTAGACACCCTCCAAATACACCCATCCTTGCCCCCATTTGCAAAGATTAAGCACTGGTTATCTCCTTGTTCGTCTCTCCCTTTTCCCCTCTTTGTCTTACCCTAAATCGGGCTGCATCCACCTGCTTCTCCCTCCTAATGCTTGGGTGGCGCCTCCACCACCAAGCTACCTGGAGACGGAACCTCAGGCGCAGGTGAGGCGGGGGATAGGTCCAGCCGGCCCTCTATTGTTCACCCGACACCACAGAAGGTCCCCAAGGCCCAGCATGGGGTGAGTGGTGGCTTCTCTGATGAGCAACAGTGAGCCACCACCATGGCCGTTGTGTAAGCTTGATGAGGTGGGCCTCGGACGAGAGCCATTGATCCGGATGGGAACATGATGGACCCCAAGGCAACAAATGGCCAGGATCAAAGAGAAGTGGTCAACCCAGTTAAAGCCTTGACTACTGGAGCTGATGATCTTTGACTGCAGGATTAACGGGCGCATGGTGTTCCACATCGAAAGACTTACATGCTTTAATTAATGATTTGGTAACATCTCATCCATTTCTCTATAGTTCTGGGCTTAATCTTCTAAAATTGATATCTTCCTCATTTTAATGCCAAATATAGAAAAATTATATATCAAACTGATCCTCTCGAAAAGACCTACAACATGAGCTTATTTCCAGACCCTGAATCTTCTTCTAGTTTCCTTATATTACTAAAGATGTAACCTTTGACTACTTTGAATATGCTTAACACATGATTATGATTAATGATTGGATCTTGATGTTCAATCTACCCATGATCCTTAAAGCAGTATCTTGTATGCAGCCTTGAACGAAATGAAGGTCATACTCCCCCTAATGCTCATACATGACTCCTCTTGTACATATTCGACCATATTGGACTATAATGATGTACATTGCCCTTTTGATGCTAATATTGCGACTTAATGATGGAATAATGCCTAATCAACTTCAAATCATTAATATATGTCTCTCTTTGACTCTAATATCAGTCCATAATATGCCCCTGGATCTGGTTGATTCTTTTGACACATAATTGCATGTATGATTGAGTATTTCTACCCCATGTTGGACTATGGCACCTAGACACTTGTGGACATCACCATACCTTGAATGTGTCTAATATTACTAATCTAAACCATCTCTTTTGCTTGTTTTATTGATGATCTTTGACCTTGATTACTCTATTATGAGTCTTTGACCCTTTAATATACTTAAGGAACTTGAACCACACCCACATGTTAGACTCTAAATCTTTATAAGGTCATCAAATGTACTAATAACCAACCTTGAACCCAACTTGGCCAAAACCCTAAAAAATGAATCTAATTGGGGTTAATGATGAGAATCTAATGCATATATGTAATCTTGTTGTTAATCAGGTTGGCTTATGATCTAGATGGTAATGGACGTGTTAAGTTAAGAGTCTCTGAATCAGGTATGGGCCTTATCTAGTTATATGACTAGCTTTCTTGTTTGAAATGATATGTATTGTATGCTTGTTTGTTTACTTGCTCAAATATTGCCATGTAGTATTACTATGTCTTACTCGATGTTTGCCTCATGAGTTTTATAACTTGAACACACATATATATAGAACTCCATTATAATATTGTTGATAAAGGGTTAACTCTTGGTTACGTCCTTGAGGTCCCTCTCGTATAAAAGGGTTAGCTAAGCTTGAGCACCCTTACAGACCCTTTGGATGGGAAGATGGTCAAAGGCCTTAAAACATGCTTGATATTGTTGGTATAATGGAGTGAAATGACATAAAATATGGTTTCACATTTTTAAACAATTAACATGTTTATTCTTGTTCGTTTATTCTTGAAATCTTTTCAAAATTATGCAAAGATTATACATATATGTATCTTTCTGCCCCATACTCAACACCTCATGTGTTGACCCATTTGTCGTATTATTTTTAGGTTCTGAGATGGCTAGAAGGTTGATGGGCTTGGTAAGCTATGCTAGGTGAATTTGTTGTTAGATCCAATTTTAGTGCACATGAATGACTTGTACCTTGAATCTAGAAATATGTAACTGAATTCATGAATATAATGCATTTGTATAATTTATATTTGTTGAATGTTGAGATTGTGTTGGTGCCTTTATCTTGTTATCTATTCATGTGTGCTAAGCTTTACGCTTCCGCATTTTGCCTTTGGTATACGTTTGGTTCATGGGACTGGGATTCCGATTCTGTGACAAATACCCATACCAAGGTTGAAGTATATAATCTCATCGAATATCATCTTTGTCCTCCCTAATGCCAATTAGGTTGACCACGTGGTGAATTAAAATTTCCCCATCCAAATATTCAACTCAAATATCTTTGTTGTTTCATTCCCAAGATTGCATCACAACTCTAGAGTCAACCATTCACTTCATAGTGAAGATGACCCATTGTTTATTATTGAGCTCCCTATTCATCTAGGAGACGCTAACATCCTCAATAAAAGAACTCTCTTCTTAGGGATTTAAAAATCATGGATATATTATAATAAATTATACATCATTTACACTTTTGTAAAGAAAAGACAAGGTTTGAGAATTCAAGCACATGCCAAACCCTTATAGGGTAAACCTTCATGTTGGTGATCACAACTACACTATTACATTTCATATGATGATATGACTATAGATTTTATGTGTACAATAATTTAGACTCACATCAACATCACATATGGTTTTATATGGAGAAAATGTCATGTCAAAACTTACGCAAAAGGCCTCAAAGAATGCTGACATTAAACTCATTTTGGGGTATACAAAGATAACATTCACACTTTCAAAAGGAATGGTGAAAGGGGACACAGTGAACACCATCCTAGATCTGGTCCATCCATTCAACTATATAATGAAATCTCACACAATTCAAACTCTCATGGAGTGGATGTACAACTAATAACAATGTTGGATGCATCTATTGAATCCACACCACATAAAATATGTATAGATATTGTAGGATGTTGCCATACATAAGTTTTTGAGCTTCAAACCTAAATAAAAAAAGATTTAATGTATGGACTAACAATTGTAGCTAAAAGAGAAGATCAAAAGGTAACTTCTACTTGAAAAATACTCCATGTTGAGACATTGATATGGTTACGACTGTGTGTCCTTTGCACATATAGTGATATAGATTTATGAGAAAAATGTCATTTAATCTAGATTAAACACGAGTTCTACTAGTGGTAAACAAAAAATCATAGCTTAATTCAATATTGGTGACTTTTTTAAAACAATGGTGGAATGGTGGTTTAGCTAATTTTGAATCTCTACTTGTCCTTCACGAGACTACAAAGCTCTTTTGTATTAGTGGAACAAATTTACAATGAATCAACACCCACTTTGTTCACCAATATTCCTACCATCCATCAACTCAGACCTGTATGTCAAACAAGTGTGTATGTATATAGAGTCATGTTGGATGATTAGATTTCAAGTAATATTTCCATATTTACCTATAAATAGAAGGTTTTATTCCTCTTAAAATGATGAATCTCTCGTTATAAATAAAGTGCTAATGCTTGGACAAAGAATTTATGTAATTCGAATGTAAAATACAATGATTATCCTGGTTGGTTGGTTACATATTTGTTGAACATTCCTACAATAAAAAATACCATTAATAGATGAAATATTCTCAACAATATATCCTTGTTATGTATAATCCTTAGATATCTTTCCGACTAAAGGGAAATAATGTCATAAGGGATCCCTATCTCTATTACCAACTTCAAATAAACTGGATCTAGTGTTTCTTCACAGACTACCCCATTGGACTATACTTTTGTTGCATTTACTATCGCTCATCATGACATATTGGTTACAAAACAACCTATCTATGTAGGTTCATTATTTAACTAGATGTTTTCTCTTAAGAAAAATAAAATCCTTATTTTTCTTCTCTACAAGGTTACAAGGCTCAACTAGACTGTGTTTTTCCTCAAGGATTTTTTATATAAATAAACACCAACATGTAAAGTTATAACATGTTGGTAGAAAATTATAGTAGTTTAATGTTTTTTGAATGATATATACAATAACCTAAAATCACAAAAGGTTGAATTGCGAACAACTGAAGAAAAAGGAGAGAAAGGGGAAACATATAATGTCGATCAATTGTTGAACTTCATAAGTCAGAAAGTTTTCCCTGATCACAAATAGAGTGTCGTTACGCTGCAAGAAGGACAAGCTTCTTGTCACCGACCTCCAGATGAAGAACCACTAAGATAGAGGTCGGCGATGGGTTTTAGGGAACCTGAGGACGTACGGGACCTAGAGTTAGGTTCCTAGATTCCTAGGTAATGTTTTTGGAGATTTTCATATATAGGTTGAAGTCCATAGGAGCCTGGGTCTCCTACGAGGTGGAAATAGGGGAAGATAGGGGAGGTTCTTGCCAACAGGGAACCCTAGATCATGAAATCCCATCGCGTTTGAAATTGTCAAATTCAAGAAGATTCGAAGATGGTGAAAAACTTAATATTCTCTCATGGATATGATCAAAGAAAGGATTCAAATGGGAGAAGAATAAGTGTACTATGGAGTCCCTACGACACTGAAATCAATTGTGGGAGATGATCTCCCCACGCATGGATGAATCTGTGAGAGTTTGACCCGATCTGGATCACATCAACGACCGCTTGACAACATATATTTCACATTGTCGACTGGACTATAGTCCAGTTTGATTTAGGATTAGTTATATTAGGATTATTCATTAAATTTAGGTTAATTCTTTCCTAGTTCAAATTGGAGTAGCTAGGAAAGTCCAAATCTTCTCAAATTTCATGTATTATTTAGTTGGGACACAAGGAACCCAAAAATAGAGTTAGTTTCATGAGTTGACCAACTTAGCTTATTATATCTCTCTTTTTAGCATAAAAGTTTTATTAATCATATAATATTACTTAAATGAAATTGAGGATAAAAATTTGGGTCAATTATTACATTATCAAAACCAACTTATGGTAAAATTATGAGACCATGAAAAAAACATTAATTGGGTAAATTTCATATTAAACCCTAAATGTCAATTATTTAATAGTTAGGGATAAAATGATGATATTAAGTTTCAATTTAGTGTAAAAGTTATCAAATTTAGTTTATGTAACATATTTGGGAGCCATCATCACATTAGTGTATGTCTTAAGCATTAATTTCGTAACAAAAACAAATTAGGGTCATTTTATAAGGTTCAAATTTTTAGGGTGTTACAATTCTACCCACCTTATAAAAATTTTGTCCTCTAAATTTTTAGGGTACTAGCCACTTTAGGGTTTTTCTTATCCTTAACATGAAAGGTTTAACTTATGATTCTATACATGTTCATTCATAAGATGTGACTAACCACAATAATAACCTTAAATAGATATAATAACTTAAACCATACCTTGTTCATTTTTATCATCTTCATCATCATCCAACATGGTGAATATTCTAGCATGCCACTTTTCTCTAGGTGCTTCATTGACTTTGGGCTCTTTCTTTTGAAACTTGGGGCAGTTGGGTCTAATGTGTCCTATTTCACCACATGCATAACATACTCCGATTCCAAACCTGCATTCTCCTAGATCATACTTGGAGCACTTGGCACATTGAGTCTTTGGAGGTTGATTTGCAACAAACTCAGCTGGAGCCTTGCGCTTCTTATCCTATTTTAGGGCTTCATCTTGTGTCATATTGTATTTCAATCACATATATACCTGTTAGTTTGGATATTATTTCCCCTAATATGCATATTTGTATAAAATGCACTTATGGACATTATTTGCATGTGTTTCAGGCATTTGGACCACACTTGATGAAAGAGAGAGAGGAGTGATCCTAGGGTTTCTCTACTCATGGAGAGTCCTAAAGTGAAGTCTGAGGCTCCCTCAACCTACCCCTAGTTGCAAAAGATCCATTGAAGCAAAGATGTTCAAGAATGAATAAAGAATCAAGTCAAAGTGCTCCAACAGAGACCGCCACGACCGTGGTACCTCAAAACATCCGTGCTGGCTCATCCAAAGTCAACAGAGCCACATTGAAGCAAAGTAAGAATCACCACGGTCGTGACACTGAGAATGGCCGTGGTGGATTGACCTAGAACAATCGTGCCACCTTACAGGACCATGTGACAGCTGAAGCAAAATGACCTTAGAGCCAAGAACGGGCAGTGTGATCCAAGACACCACGGTTGTGGCGACCACCATAACCATTCTACACTAGCACCACCACAACCATTCTACTACATGTATAATTTTGACCAAGTTCCTATGATTTTCCCAATTTCTCAGCATGTTTGTTCCACACCACCATGACAATTCTCACCCCTTCCCACCATAGCCGTGGTGACCACCATAGCCGAGCTACTCACAAAAATATAGATACTTTCACATTGCATTTCCAACTTTACCCCTACTTGACCTATTGCTTCCCCCACACCTATATATACCTAGGTGGCAGATTGAGCACGAGGTTAGATACCTTCTACCACCTCCTAGCTCCCCATTTTCTGTTGGGTTTTAGGGGAGGCAGAGAAGGCAGTGGACACAAAAATTTTCTCCCCCAAACCCAGAACAAGGAAACGCGTGAACGTCTATACAATAGGAAAGGATGGTTTGTGGAATCATACCTTGTCCCGAGGCTTGCTCAGCGACAATACCTCACGCCTTGCGCGGTCTTGACCTCCGGTCTTGGACGGTGTCTGTGCAGCTCCTGGTCACACCGGGACTGACGACTCCTCCTCTCACAGGGACTGTCGGGGTTGACAGTTGTCCTCCTGAGCGGCAGAAACCTCCCGCCTCTGAAGTAGTCCACACGGACCACCTGGAACTCCACACTCCTTGTCCCACAAGGAGTTGGAAGGATTCACACCCTCCTATTGAAGTATTAGTCACCAACACACTCTCCTGCTTCCAGTTGCAACTCCAGTTGTCTTTCCCTTGTTGTGCCTCCCTTTACGGGTAGCACTTGCTCGGGCTCTCTCTCGGTTACAAAAACCAGAGAGAATGACAACTTTGCAGAGCAACTGGTTTGCAATGAGTTGTACTTTGAGAAGCCCCCAATACCCCTATATACATAGGAGGGTCATGAGACATGGTTCTCCATCCCGGGCAATGCGGGACTAAAAGCAGGAGTAGAAGGGTTCGAGATTTTCCACAAAAACAACCAACTCGCAACCCGAACCGATCGTTTCACAACTGAAACGGTCAGTTGGGGACCTAAACCGGTCGGTTGACACTCAACCGATCGGTTGGGACCCATGAGCCGGTCGGTTCACTTTCTGAACCGATCAGTTCGTGGTCCTGATCAGTTCCCGATCAACTTTTCCTCTTTTGTTTCTAATTGGTATCAAATACCAATCCTTTTCCCAATCAAATTGGGCAAGTGAAACGAAAGGAAAATTCTCACCAATCCAACTTTCCCAACTTTCTCGGTTGCAAAAGTTGAACTGATCGTTTCAACACTTGAAGCAATCATTCACCCTGTCCATGAGCCGATCGAATCACCACCTGAGCCGACCGGTTCACCAAGCTGAGCTGATCGGTTCATCTCATGAGCCGATAGGTTGGGAGTGCATATTGTGCAGAATCAATCAATTGTGGTTTCCATCAATCTGATACTTTAATCAATCTGTCCAACACCTTGAACACTATGATTTTGAGCTATCAATTAATTGAGTGTTTAATTGAACTACTAAACTCCTTTAGTAATCAATCTAAACATTGTTTGTAGACAAAACTCCTCTTCCAGGTTAAATCCTTTGTGTGTGACCCTGTAGGTCCATTTCACGTTGGCAGTGAAAGTCCATAACACTTATGACTTCACAAGAAAACAGCGGTCCCTAGTCACATATCAGTGCTACCCAAGTGAAAGTAGAAAGTCGGAGAACAACTTTCAATCCTACAATCTGTGAATGTGTTACAGTGAATGTATAATTCCTTTGTCACTGATATCCCGAATGAACTCGAGGCATGGAACAATCATCCTGTCAACGTTCATTCACTTTCTTGATCTCAGAGAAGATTGGAGGAGATATGTATGATATCAATATCACATACTAATTCACACATGCGTGCGCATGCCTATCTCAATCCTACTCATCAAGTGGCCTTGGATATCAAACTCCCTTAGGAGGGACAAATCCCATATCTATCACTCACCCCTCAAAAGCCCCATGTGTCAAAGCCACCCAATCATCACCTTTATAACAACCCATGTTTCAGGACTGCGTTTGATGATGTCAAAGTGTGCCCAAAGACATGTGTTGAGTGTAGTGATTTCAGGTCAAAGAATCACACTCACCACCATCACTGTGAGTACTGACTGTGACTACCATGTGATGGTTCCATGTGTCAAACTCACGGTGGGTCTGTCTGGTACACTTGTTCTCAAACAAGTACCTATGTGTTTGGTTTGATATCTCTATATCATGACTAATGAGATTCTGTCATCAACCAACACCACAATCTAGTCTTGTGTGTCATTGATGTCTATCTACCTTCCACAATGACATCTGACTAGGGACATAAAAAGAATGTACAAACTCTTAGCATCCGTATGATCTCATCATTCAGGTCCTCAACCTGAAGGCATACGTCATTGAGTATTGTCATTCTCTAGACATTCAATCTGTTCTATCACCATCTCATATGACTGAACCAGAAAGAGTTGGAAGCTTGCCTTTGATGTTTATCAAATCAATCTTATTGTATCCCACCAATCATCCCATGATTGGCTCTCAGGGCATATACCAATAGACTCCCACTTGCACTGCGAGCCAATCACCCTTGAATCATATTCATAGTGATCTTTAAACATATCCCACATGTTACTTTGCTCTAGTGCGAACATAGTGAGTAATGGCAACACCTTGCCATGTCAGTATAAATTACATGTCTCACATTTCTTTGTTGTACGTCACACGTATGAGATGGAGTTGCCGTAATATGCGATATAGTATTCCTTTGCTAACCTTTAGCCACTTTGCATGATCAAGGATTCCATACTTGTCATCAATGAGCAGAATATCTATAAGTTCATCTCATGAACTTCCAGATCCATATAGTATCCATTGTTTTTCTCTAACACATAGATACTCGACATTTCCTTTTAAATGGTTTTATTGGAACACTTCCATTTATCAACAAACTTTCACTTTTATATATCCTATATATATTTTGCGATTAATTTTCTGTCCTTTCGGAAGTTCGCATCAATGTAACTCTTTACATCAAACTCTTCCTTATCTCCATAGAACTAGTACTTCACAAGTACTTAGCAAGTTCTCATGGCATTCAAGTAACCCTTACTGGAAGTAGACAGACATCCACTCGTCATATCCCATATACGAGTTATCAGGATGAGCACATCATATTGCCATGTCCTACATACAAGATGATGAATGCATTTTATTCTTGCCATGTTGATACATGCAAGATAATGGGATGATTTCATACATGATAGATCCATATCTATTCTTCGTGTTCCCATTCTTCATAAGAATTGGACACTTGGCCTTGGGATACTAACTCCATGTAACATGGACAAGTTTTCTCCCATTGAATCTGTGCATACTGAACCCTTCAGTACAGATTGCCAATGTATGCTTTCTCTTTTCAGGTCAAGAGGTTTTCTAGAACTATCTCTATATATCTTTATTTCTATCACATAGGAAACATCTCTATCTTCCTTAAAAATAATTTCCACTCTTGGATTTCCATTCTAGAACATTTTCATTTCACATCAACATGTGGAATGTGAACACGCTCCCACTAAATCACAAATCCCTCCTTTATCTTTGACATATCAGTCAAACCCTTTGACTATATTATCAAAGTAAAGATCCAATTCTGAGTTGCTTGTACTCAATCAATCACATTGATTAATTCATTGTAACTTATAGACTTCATTTGAATTAGTGGATTCATAAACCTTATAGGTTGTGTCCCGTACACATCCTTGTTTTATTCCTCATAGGAATGCAGTTTTAGTATCCATATGCCAAATGTCTTAGTCATTAAGTTGCAAACAACAAGCATCATCCTTCTCAAAATGTTATCCATGTGTCTTAACACTTAATATTCATTTGCACTTATGGATTTCATCCAATGGGTGCTACCATCAAGGTCATACCTTATGGTTCACATGGATGCCATTTAGGATGTAATGGTCATAAGCCATAACTCAAAATTCGGTTCCTCATATTCATCTAGATAGTTGACTCATCACATGAACAACTCATCATATAGATAATTGAGGTGTATCTGTCAAGGATATAAGAACTCACAACTCCTTGTGATTCTCAATGTCCTTTATTAGTGTGGGGTATTCTTTTATTAAGAAGAATTCAGTTATTTGATAATCATTCTCTAACTCCTTAGAGTATGATTCCTTCTTGATTTAGACATCACCATGCCTTAATCATGAGTTCACTATGATACACTATCATAATCACTCATAAGGATCTCAAACATTTGGTCCAAGTATTTCATTCATTGATCTCATCAAGAATTAACACTTTACCAAATTTGTACTTCATCTATGATATTCTTGAACACTTCAAGATATTCATATTGGTATTTCTCTAAACTTCGTTTGAAGTATTAGCATTCACTCCAATTGGTATGTAAATACATCACATGTATTATACCTAATTGGATAATCATTCTCTCACTATCATTAGTGAAGATTGATTAATCATGTCCAAGATATTCATGTCTCTTACTGGTTCTCTAACCAAAAGAGTCTAGATTTATCCATCACATGGAAACTAGAAATGAATTTCTCATGATTGATGCTAATTTGATTGTTTGAGTTATCTATAACTTTTAGGTATCATTTTATCTTATGCATACCATGTATCATAAGATAAACAAGGCATTGCCACAAAGATCATATCTTTAAGATTGAAACATCAACTTTATTAATTGCCATCATTGTCATACAATATGCAAAAATAAAGCGTTTCTATCTATTGGCAATATATGAAATAGCAGTTTTCAACTCTATTTCGTACCCTTTAGGCTGAAATAAACTGAAAGATACTCCTATCTATGGCAGCAACACTTGCTCTAGTGATGGGTACTTGTTTCGTGGTCCTTTCACAAAGGCTATCACTTCTTTGCAGATCTTGCATATCATATATGATAGATCCATATCTTGGTATCATATACCTCAGATAAAGAAGCGGTTCATTTCATGATACCTTAGGTGGAGATCTCCATCCCCTCCTTCATCTTCTTTTGTTCTTCCAGATATAGAGGGAAATTCCCTCATACACCCTTTTCCCATGTGCCTTGAGGCTGAAGACGGCTTGGATTGCTGGCTAGCATCAGAACATTTCTTTGCTTTGCCCTTGTCCTTGCCCTTAAGAATTACCTTTTCTTTTATCACATCAAAGATTATGGTTTGTCTTTCTTCATCTTTGCCTCTACTAACCTCAATATGTCCAACAACTCTGTCAATGCTTGTCAAAGTTGTTCATGTTATAGCTTACCATGAATTGTATGATTCCCACAACATTTGCAATATCATACCAATAGCCAACTCTTGGCTCAGAGGGAATCCTTCTTAGTCAGGTTTTCCACATACCCAATCATATTGAGTGCGTGAATACCTTACTGGATGTCCTTCTATCATGACATACTAGGATAGTGTCCTTGAGACATCATATGTCTCATGTTGTCTCTGCAACTCATAGTTCAGAGAACACAACATCAAGCATTCCTCATCAATGTCATCCTCGGTATGCGTCCATAAGCATACTTTCAGCCATTGATGTGGTGGGATCGAGTTCATCTGGTTCTGGTATAACTAGGACTTAGAGCTTTCGCTCTTTGATTGAGAACACTTCTCATCATCCTAACCAGTCGTGGAATTATTCCCATTTAATTTGTTGGTCTCAAAGACCAATCACAAATAAAGTGATTTGTTGATTAACCATTTATTTTAACAAAAGGAAATATATGCAATTATAGTCCAAAACTCTTTTTTTGACTTGTTTGATTGAATTGAAAAGTTGACGATAAAATTAGGCCTTTAATTAATTATCGCTCCCACTATTTTACTTCAAATTGATAGCCCTCACCATCAATTCATAAGATTGCAGCGTACAACCTTCTAGTGGGCGAGATCCTAAAATCCTCTAAGTCATGGACCAGCTAGGGCTGTCACCCACAACATAGATCTCTCAGGTAGGCAACTCTTGCCAATTGCATCATATGCAACTCTTGATAAGATGTAATATGCAACTCCTTGCCATGATCATCTCCATTCCTCAAGGTGCTAGATCCTATCTAGGTTACCTTGTTAAGTCAGACCCAAAGCAAACACGATGAATATGCACCCTGCTTGGGCAGACCCACATATCCATCCTTCACGCTTCCATGAGATAGACGGTGCACCACACTTGGGCGTGCCCACACTTGGTCGATCAAGCTTTTCACGTGTGTCGCATTTGGAAGGCATCTAAAACTTAATATTTTAATGAGGGATTTGGTTTTATATACATATACATATCCAATCACCACAATACATAGTATGTATCATATACATGCTATATCCCACAGAAAACATGCAAAATGATAAAAGCGATGATTATGGCCATCCTAATGTGATTCCTCGAGCCAAGAGGAATCATGCTCATCTAGGTCTACATCACATGCAACCTATACAAGATGAAGTCTATGCTTTGCCTTCTGAGTAGATCAACTCATCACATGAATGACTTGCTCGTTCTGGCCCGGTCATTTGGGTGCCACCAGCCGATCGGTTGGCTCCTCCAAATGATCGGTTTGCCCGGTCGTCATGCATCTCATCATGGCTGCCACCTGCTCATCTCGCTCGTCGAACTGGGCATCAACTGATCGGCTCACTCCTTGAACCGATTGTCTGGTACGTCAACCGATCAGTTCACATCTTGAACCGATCATCTCAGTTGTCGTCTGGATGTCCTTCGTTCTTTGACATAACAGGAAATAAAATCTATCCTAATTTTACATTGCTTAAAAGGGAAACCCCGAGTTACATTCGGGGGGAGCAAAGGTAGGAAAGAATCTCGAATTATTTCGAGTTACATCAGGAATAGGAGAGGGAAGATTAGTGCGCAGACCGAGATGCAAGCAACCACATACAACCATACACAGATAGGGTTTATTGGCCATAACCATGCTATACATCCACCACAAAACTCGTTTAAGGGCGACGCGTATCGAGTGCATTCATAATAAATATCATATATGTAAATTGGGATTTGTGGATTTAGGATTGGACATGCATAAAGCCAATTTTATTCGCATCGTATGCAATAAATAAAGGAGACAAACCAAAACCGATCATATCGATAATCCTAAAGTATAGAGTAGTTGACTTGGCTCTGATACCACTGTTGGGTTTTAGGGGAGGTAGAGAAGGCAGCGGAAACAAAAATTTTCTCCCCCAAACCCGGAACAAGGAAACGCGTCAACGTCTATACAATAGGAAAGGATGGTTTGTGGAATCATACCTTGTCCCGAGGCTTGCTCGGCGACAATACCTCGCGCCTTGTGCGGTCTTCACCTCCAGTCTTAGACGGTGTTTGTGTAGCTCTTGGTCACACCACGACTGATGACTCCTCCTCTCACCGGGACTGTCGGGGCTGACAGTTGTCCTCCTGAGCGGCAGAAACCTCCCGCCTCTGAAGTAGTCCACACAGACCACCTGGAACTCCACACTCCTTGTCCCACAAGGAGTTGGAAGGAGTCACACCCTCCTGTTGACGTACTAGTCGCCAACACACTCTCATGCTGCCAGTTGCAACTGTAGTTGTCTTTCCCTTGTTGTGCCTCCCTTTGCGGGTAGCACTTGCTCGGGCTCTCTCTCGGTTACCAAAACCAGAGAGAATGACAACTTTGTAGAGCAACTGGTTTGCACTGAGTTGTACTTTGAGAAGCCCCAATACCCCTATATATAGGAGGGTCATGGGACAGGGTTCTCCATCCCGGGCAATGCAGGACTAAAAGTAGGAGTAGAAGGGTTCAAGATTTTCCACAAAAACAACCAACTCGCAACCTGAACCGATCGTTTCCCAACTGAAACGGTTGGTTGGGGACCTAAACCGGTCAGTTGACACTCAACTGATCGGTTGGGATTTATGAGCCAGTCGGTTCACTTTCTGAACCGATCAGTTCGTGGTCCTTATCAGTTCCCGATCGACTATCCCTCTTTTGTTTCTAATTGGTATCAAATATCAATCCTTTTCCCAATCAAATTGGGCAAGTGAAACGAAAGGAAAATTCTCACCAATCTGACTTTCCCAACTTGCTCGGTTGCAACAGTTGAATCGATCATTTCAACACTTGAAGCAATCGTTCACCCTATCCATGAGCCGATCGACTCACCACCTAAGCCGACCGGTTCACCAAGCTGAGTCGATCGGTTCATCTCATGAGCCTATCGGTTGGGAGTGCAGATTGTGTAGAATCAGTCAATTGCAGTTTCAATCAATCTGATACTCTAATCAATCTGTCCAACACCTTGGACACTATGATTTTGAACTATCAATTAATTGAGTGTTTAATTGAACCACTAAACTCCTTTAGTAATCAATCTAAACATTGTTTGTGGAAAAAACTCCTCTTCCAGGTTAAATCCTTTGTGTGTGACCCTACAAGTCCATTTCACGTTGGCAGTGAAAGTCCATAACACTTATGACTTCACAAGCAAAGAGCAGTGCCTAGTCACACATCAGTGCTACCCAAGTGAAAGTAGAAAGTCGGAGAACAACTTTCAATCCTACAATCTGTGAATGGTGTTACAGTGAATGTATAATTCCTTTGTCAATGATATCCCGAATGAACTCGAGGCATGGAACAGTCATCCTGTCAACGTTCATTCACTTTCTTGATCTTAGAGCAGATTGGAGGAGATATGTATGACATCAATATCACATACTGATTCACACATGCGTGCGCATGCCTATCTCAATCCTACTCATCAAGTGGCCTTGGATATCAAACTCCCTCAGGAGGGACAAATCCCATATCTATCACTCACCCCTCAAAAGCCCCATGTGTTAAAGCCACCCAATCAACACCTTTATAACAACCCATGTTTCAGGACTGCGTTGGATGATGTCAAAGTGTGCCCAATGACATGTATTGAGTGTAATGATTTCAGGTCAAAGAATCACACTCACCACCATCACTGTGAGTACTGACTGTGACTACCATGTGATGGTTCCATGTGTCAAACTCACGGTGGGTCTGTCCGGTACACTTGTTCTCAAACAAGTACCTATGTTTTTGGTTTGATATCTCTATATCATGACTAATGAGATTATGTCATCAACCAACACCACAATCTAGTCTTGTGTGTCATTGCTGTCTATCTACCTTCCACAATGACATCCGACTAGGGACATAACAAGAATGTACAAACTCTTAGCATTCATATGATATCATCATTCATATCCTCAACCTGAAGGCATACGTCATTGAGTACTGTCATTCTCTAGACATTCAATCTGTTCTATCACCATCTCATATGACTAAACCAGAAAGAATTGGAAGCTTGCCTTTGATGTTTATCAAATCAATCTTAATGTACCAACCAATCATCCCATGATTGTCTCTCAGGGCATACATACCAACATTTTCACCCCTCATCCATTCCACTCCATTTCAACCTCCATTTCACCATTTCCACCACCAAAACCCTAGTTTTCTAGTGTTTTGACCCTATTCCACCATCATCCCATGCCCTTGCACCTTGGAAGAAGGAGGAGGATGTCCTACAACAGCTTAAGTGGAGGATTGCTCCATCTACACCGAGCTCCATGGCTTCTTTTACCTCTTTCTCCTTTTTTTGTATTTTGGATTGCTATGAGTATCCAGGCCCCTTGGGTGGGCTCTTTGGGGTGAAAAATGTTACTTTGATACCATGTTGGGGGGAAATGATAGGGGCAGGAACCGCTCCCATGAATCACCCCGAATGAGAACACATGCTCTCATCAGACCCTCTAAAGTTTGGATCATACTCTCTTAACTGTCCATCAGACAGAGGTGATATGCTTTACTAAACTTCCATCTAGCATCGAGTTCTTCATACACCAACTTCCACAACATGGAAGAGAACTAATGGCCATACTCAAGACCATTTGAACTCGAATCACTGTGCAGTTTAACTATCTCTCTCTCATATATACATATATGTAGTTTCATCACACCTGTCATACTGACAATGCTCTCTTTCTTAGGTGAGGGATTGGGTCAACTTGGTAAGGCGATCAACCATAACCCATTTTGCATCATGACCTCCCTTGGTCCAGGGGAGACCCACCATAATGTCCATGGTGATCTGCTCCCATTCCCCCTCGGGGACTCCTCATATCTGTTGCAACTCACTGGTTACTGGTGTTCGACCTTCACCCTCTCGCATGTATGGCAACTGGCCACATGCACCTCTATATCCTTCTTCCTTCCAGGCCTTCATGGTACTAATGCAAACCTTAACCATATTGGTAGTACCACAGTTTACAGTGTACTTAAAATCATGAGCTTCGTGCATGACATGACTCCTCAAGGGTGACTCCTCAAAAACCCTAAAACTCTCTAGTAGTGGGTTTCACCACCTTCTTTTCCCAGAATGTGTATCTAAGGTTCTTATTATGGCATCCAACTTACAAAAACAAGATTTACTTAAGAGGAAGCGAATCATTTGCAGCGGATTACTGAAAATCACTAAAAATTTAAAACTTTTTGCAAAGAGGTCCATACATAGGAAATCTTGTTCATCAAGAACCAAAGTATAATATTTACATTCTGGCCCATAAATACACAACATGTATCATCTCTTCTCGAGGGTTACAACATCAGCTGCATTATTCAACATTAAATACAGACATCATAAAAACCTCGAGGCATCAAGCCAAAATCTCAGATCGATTCATTAGAAAAAACACTAACTACTGACTCCGAGGACCTGAGTGTATAGAGACGACACATAGGACTTTCTAACTATATGACTAGACATGTAGTATCTCCACCTGAGATATTACTATTGTCCTTGATGATGCTACTGTTCCTTCTCTGCTAAAGGTTTTCTGCCTCCTTATCCGCATCCACCTAAAAACATTGGATCCCACGGGGGTGAGACAATTGTAAATTGTCCCAGCGGGAGATATAACTCTCTGCCAAAACACTGTTACAACAGTTTATTATAATTAAAACTAAACTGGAGTTCTTATATATCAACAACAATATTAAACATTGAATGAACAGAGTAAAGTAATCTCCTTCTCTAAGGAGAACATTGTATCTACTCATGGTAGATTCATAATTTATCAATCTAATTGCAATGAATGTAAATAGATATGAATAACATTTATCAACTAGTGATGCATAAAAGAAATGTAACATCAGCCAATGAATTTCCGTACTCAATCCTTAAGCAAACATGCTATACGGTTGATTACATTTTACAATCACAATTATGCCCTGCGGAGATGAGGTATACCGCTCATACTCCAACCGACCCTTGCAAAGTTGAAATCGGTACCATACATAGGTCAATAGAAGAGCCGGATTTCTATGACCTAATCCTCCTCAGTTAGCGTGAGTACCAACTGCAGGACATCTTGTGTCTCTTCTATATAGCTTTCCAGGGTATACTGGCACTTCGCTATCAGAGTTATAGTGGCGTGCTGCACTCTCTTCACGATCGTGATATTTCATGTTTATCTCCATCGATCTGACATTAACATTATTGGGAGATGTGTACTGCATCTGTCCCAATCATCAGGGGATTCATGTTACATCCATCTCAGTATAAATAATGAAGGATTGAGAGGTTTAATGTTTACCTTTCCCCAATTCCCTCATTAGGACGTCAGGATACATTCGCCCATTGCCCCCACATATTCAAAATATGTGTTCCGAGTTTTGCCGCAGAGCACCCGTTTCACCATCACCTATTACTGACGATGATGGATCTATGGTCAGGGCTCTACATGATACGATTTCACTTGATTAATTAAGTACATTAGCATATTCTTTTAGCATAAGTCAAGTTCTCAAACATAACTTATTCAGACAAATGCTATAAAGAAACATGTGCTATCTTCATCAATTACTTCACAGTCTTTATAAGACATTGGGATCTCAGTCCCTCATTTCATTTCTTTGAAAGTTCACATCCTTAAATAACCTCATTATCGTACTTATTAATTTTGGGCATTCATACCCTCAATTCATCACTTTCACTGTTACCACTTGTTAGGTAACTATTACCTCCAGGACCTCAGACCGAGGTATACATAATACTTGTCATACAAGTATCTCACATGGCTCACAAGGCCTGTTAAGTGTTTTGTCACATTTCACTAGGAAACAACATATTCATGGAACTCATAAGGTCCATACACATTTTGTTACTTTTACTAAACAACAACAACATTAGCACTACTACAGAACACACCTTTGGCATCGGTTGTTTAACCCCTTTTAGCGACGGTTCTCAAGCGACGCCTATGTGGGCGCCGCTACAGGCCAAACTCTTCGGCGTCGATTTTCTAACCTACGCCAAAAGGCTTCGCGCCACCGAAAATGCGCCAGCAGGGCACCTATAGGCGTCGATTATGTATAGTAAGCCGACGCCAAAAGGGTTCACGCCACAAAAAGGATGCCATCTAGGACAATTTCTACGTCAGTTTGCAACTAATTAACCGACGCCATATTTCCAGACGCCACAGCCATGCTTCCCTGCACGGCCGTGTTTAGTACTATAGGCATCAGTTTTATACTAATAACCGAAGCCATATCCTGCCACGACTGTGCTTTCCTGCACGGTTGAGTTGTTTGTCATATTAGACGGTGATTTTTATCCAATAACCGACGTTGTATGCCTTTGATGACAATGTTCTATAAATAACCGATGCCTATGTTTTTTTTCTTATCAGTTTGCAGGCCTGCTGTGGCTGGTCAACAGGATGAGAACCTGTAGTATAGTTTTCTGAACTGCAAGTTTATGACATCCATTGATATTAGCCTACAAATAGGCCACAAACCTGCAAAACCAACAAATATACTTTTCACACAAGTAGATACATTCTGACATCAATTCAATTCTCACATTCACACATGTAGAAACATTCAAATACATGTATAAACATTCAGACATGTATAAACATTCAGAAATATTCATTTACAAAATATCATTCAACATTGCTATCAGCATCCCAATTATATTTTATAGTCCCCGCTACTTGAATGGCTCTTGCCCATTCTTCTCTTACTTCATTTAATACTTCCATCGTGTATGGAGCATGTACATATTTTAAGTATTTACCTATAGTGTGGTCAGTTTTAAACACCTGCAAAGAGAATGATGTATATATATAAGTAATAATATAAAAATAAGATTGATATATTTCATACTAACTAATGAGACTATATATAATACCTCATGTATGGTATCGATGTCCAATGCGGCATATTGGATAATCATCTGCATAAATCGTATCACATAGTATGCGCATGCCCAGCCGTTGTCTTGTCTAGCACACTATAAATTGAAACATACAAAAGATTAAAAAATACAACCAAGCACAGTTCACATAAATAATATATACATTGGAGTCGGGAACTTACTTTCACGTTCTCCCAAATTATTGGCTGGTTCTTTTTCCTGGGGACCTTTCCTCCAGCCTTTTTGAATGCATCTAAACCCCTACATGTTAATGTAACATAGTAAATTACATAATTAAATAGTAATGTAATAACAGATGTTAACAGATATACAAATGAAATATTTCTCACCAGAATAATGACATTCTCATTACGTGTCCAATTTTAGTATTCAATGTACTCCCCACAAGATCTAGATAATAAACAGTGAACGTCCCGGGGAGAATAACTAGTAACTCCCAATGCCTACTGCTAGAGGTAAAAAAGTTAAAAATTAATAACTCAAAATCCATATCAGGAGAAGAGCGGGTCGCCATAGGCTGATTGGAAGCCTAAGATGCAGTAATATTCTAAAAAAAGAATAGGTTACCTCTTCTTGTAAAAGTCCCGCTCTGGGTTTGCACTGGGATGGCCCAAAGAATGCTTTGATGCCCATAGGATGAACGTGTCTTGTTTCCTCTGCTCGTGCAGATACAATACATAAAGTGCAGCACGCACAAGTGCTTTAGATTCATATAACAACATGACAGACTAACACATATATAGTGCATAACAACAACAACGCTGAATTTACATACAACACTATCTTAGAACATATATAGTGGGAATAAGGTGATGAGTTAACAGGAGGACAAACAGATTTCACCACAAGTTAACATTGAAGAAGGTCTACTAACCTACACTGAGATAAACAAGTTTATCAGTACTAGCCTAAGGCACAAGTACCGTTCGTCGGGACAATGACGGTCGTGGAAGCTTACTGGCCACTGGCCAGTTGAACGTGTAGTGGCCACTAAGCTGGTGGCCACTAAGCTTCCACGACCGTCATTGTCCTGACGATAGGTACTTGTGCCTTAGGCTAGTACTGATAAACTTGTTTAGCTCAGTGTAGGTTAGTAGACCTTCTTCAATGTTAACTCGTGGTGATATCTGTTTGTCCTCCTGTTAACTTGTCACCTTAGTCCCACTATATATGTACTAAGCTAGTGTTGTATGTAAATTCGGTGCTGCTGTTGTTATGCACTATATATGTGTTAGTCTGTCATGTTGTTATATGAATCTGAAACACTTGTGCGAGTTGCACTTTATGTATTGTATTTGTATCTTGCTTCTCTTCATTGTGGCTTCTTTTTTTGTTTCATGGCTTGCTGCCTATATATCTATATAACCTTAGTGTGGGATGCTTGCTCGTTGAGCATCGCTGATAGCCAAGTTAGTTAGCACATTGATTTGGTTAGTAACACTAAAGGTTAATCTTGAATAGGTGAATACATAAAAATGTATATTAATTAAATTGGGAGTGGCGCTTAATACCTTGAATTCATCTGTTTTTCTTTGGGTAACAAACTCCTCCCATTCTTTGGGGTCCAAGTAGTTCCATTGTTGTGTGGCTTCCTTCTTCCTATATTTATTTTTCAAAGAGAATACAAACAAAAATTATTAGTGTAGAGTTAGTGAAATACTGATCAATGTCTATAATTGGAATCAATCAATAACCTATTCTCAACATCGTGTATGTAATCTCAGGTGAGATTGGTCCTATAGTTCCTTAGGACCCTCCCACAATATTTAGCATTTGTATTAACTAGAAGATAATGAAACATCAAATCTGAAAATGATATTGATATTAAAAAAGCAAACATTTAGCTTCAATAAAAAAAATATAAACATGCATGCCTCTAAAATTGTGATCTTTTATCAATTAACAATCCTTCATTATGATCTCCGCGCACATATAAGTCATCATTAGCTTCAATATTTTGTGGAGTTGGCAACCCAACAGAGAATGGACTAGAGTCATCATACTTATCATAGTACTCTTATTCGTCTATAGGATCTTCAATGAAGTGTCTTTTACCATGAAGAACAACCGACCATTTATCATTTGCAGGATCATTGATATAGAATATTTGTTTCGCCTGTGATGCCAATATGAATGGTTCACCCTTCTCGCCAATCTTTTCAAAGTTCACTAAAGTGAAACCCAATTCATCCACTATAACTCCTTTGGTGTTATCAACCCAATTACATTTAAAGAGTGGAATTCTGAAATCTATGTAGTCAAACTCCCATATGTCTTCAATGATACCGTAATATGACATTTTAGTTTCACATGGACTCTTATCCTTTGCACTTGCAAAATACATAGTCGACACTTGAAGAGTGACCCCACTGTTTTGGACGACACTCTTATCATCTTGGCTCTTTATGTAATATGTGAACCCATTAATGTCAAACCCTTCATAAGACATAACATTCAGTTTTGGTTTAAAGGCGAGGAATTTGATAGTTTCCATAATATCATTTGGTGTTTGAGATAGTTGATGTAAGACTTTATCTTCAAACCACTTAGTAAAAGTCTTGTTATGCTCTCTAACAAGCCACATTGAACTTGCTCAAGGATGTTGTCTCTTGATGAAATTGGTATGTTCCTCGATATAAACACTCACTTCGTCCATGTTGTGTAAAATATACAAGTGACCTTGTTCCAACTGCTCATGGCTGATTACTTTCACCCGTGATCCCAAAATTCCTTTTCCCTCCTCAATATTCTTGTCATTAACTGGAGTGTTATTACCACTCAAAAAGTCATTGCAAAAATCCATAACCTATCTCACCACATAACCTTCAATAATACTCCCTTCAGGCCGATAACGGTTTCGAACATCACCTTTAAAAACGCTCATGTATCGTTCAAATGGATACATCCAATGCAAGAAAACTGGTCCCAACATTTTCACTTCCCTAGTCAAGTGGACAACAAGATGTACCATGATATCAAAGAACGAAGGAGGGAAATACATCTTAAGCTGACATAGGGTAACAACCACTTCTCTTTGCAAATTATCGAGAGTATCAGGGTCAATAACATTGTTGCATAGACTGTTGAAAATGAAACAAAGTCTGGTGATTGCAAACCTTACATGCTTCGGTAATATAGATAGAATTGCCATGGGCAATATTTGTTGCATTAGAGTGTGACAATCATGAGATTTAAGACCTATCAACTTCAGATCTTTCATTGATACCAATCTACAGATGTTGGATGAGTAACCCTGTGGCACCTTAACATTTACCAAGCATTCACAAAAAGCTTTCTTCTCCTTTCTAGACAACGTGTAACAAGCGGGAGGTAAGTATGTTCTTTTATTACCCATTTCACGTAATTCTGTTAATTCTGACCTTATTCCCATTTCACGTAGGTCCAGTCTGGATTTTATCCCATCCTTAGTCTTACCTGGTATATTTAACAGAGTACCAATGACGCTATCACAGACATTTTTCTCAACGTGCATTACATCGATACAATGCCTGACTGTCAAAGAACTCCAATAAGGAAGATCCCAAAATATTGACTTCTTGAATGAAGAATTGTCACTCCGTGTGGCCATACTACATTGTGATTTCTTACCAAATTCATTGACAATGTCTTTTACTCTTTCATAAACAACATCCCCTGTTATAGGTTTAGGTGCACTCTGTTCATCATTCCATCCATTGAATGCTTTGCGCTTCCTACGATACAGATAGAATTTTGAAAGAAACCTTCGATGACCAATATATACAGTCTTGCCGCCATGTTTTAGTCTTATTGAATCAGTGTTTTCTTCACATATAGGACACACTTTAGCTCCTTTGACACTATATCCAGACAATTTCCCGTATGCTGGAAAGTCATTAATAGTGCAAAACAACATAGCGTGCAAACGAAATGTCTCTCTTCCTAAAGCATCATACGTCATCACATCTTTAGCCCAAAGTTTCTTTAAGTCATCAATCAGAGGTTAAAGATAAACATCGATATCATTTTTGGGTTGTTTAGGGCCCGATATCAACAATGACAACATAACTTACTTATTTTTCCTACACAACCAGGGAGGAAGATTGTATATAACAAGCATGACTGGCCAAGTGCTATGTTGGCTGCTCAATGTCCCGTACGGATTCATCCCATCTGTACAAAGCCCAAGTCTTAGATTCCTATCTTCTTCACCAAATTTGGGTTACAATAGATCAATCTTCTTCCACTGTGGGGAATCAGACGCATGTCGTAGGATCCCATCATTATTTTTCTTAACATCTGCATGCCACCTCAAATTCTTCACATCTTTCAGATTTGCAAACAAGCGTTGAAACTGTGATATTATAGGTATATACCACATCACCTTGGCAGGAGAACTGGTTTTGGACTCCCCTGAACTCGTCAATTTATATCATGACGCACCACATTTTGGACAATCTTTCAAATCCACATAGTTCTTTTGAAATAATACACAATCATTCGGGCATGCGTGTATCTTCTTGGCCTCCATTCCCATTGGGCACAACAATTTCTTTACCCGGTATGTTGAGATTGGCAGCTTGTTTCCTTCAGGAAGCATTTCTTTCAACAAAGTCAACAATGAAGTGAAGCTTTTGTCTCTCCATCTATTGTTCGCTTTCAACTTATACAATCTCAACACAATGCTAAGCTTCATAAACTTAGCACAACCTGTGTATAATGGTATCTCAGCATCATGCACAATGTTTCTAAAGATAGGAGGTGGATCAGTGTGCTCTACCCTACAACTATCCAGCATCGCATCAACGATGTCTATTGGAACTGGTTCGTTCACATCTACGTCATCAGAGGCAATTTCTTCTTCCACCCAAGCACTTCTATCGACATCCACTGGTTTCGAGTTTGAAATCTCTCCATGCCAGTGCCATTCTATATAGCCTTGTACAATCCCGTTGCACATGACATGACTTTTGATTTCGTCACCAGTGCTGACTTTTAAGTTGTTACCGCAATGCCTACATGGACAGCAGAACCTATCTCCAGGTTCTTTCCTATGTTCCTCAGCAAATCTAATAAATTGATCAAGACCAGATATAAACTCTAGGGTGCAGTGATTGCGAATGGACATCCATGATCTATCCATTCTATGATCAAAGAGAAAACAAGTATATATTAGGACAAGATTAGGGTCTACGGTTAACAAATACATGTGATGTCATTCTTATATATAATAAATGTGTACCACCTATCCCATCCTTGAACACCTAATCTCACTAGTAAGTGTATAATGTGTATTGGGTTTTCAAGAAAATTTCGGCAGCATTTCCCCGATGTTCTCTAAGTACATATGTACTTAGAGAACAAACGGGGAAATGCTGCCGAAATTTTCTTGAAAACCCAATACACATTATACACTTACATCCTAAGTGAGATTAGGTGTTCAAGAACAGTTCCAAACCAGGGACTATCCAAGATTTACTCCTAATGAGTAAATCTTGGATGGGTTTCTAGGCCAACAAACACAATAATAGATATGTACATGTTAGGGTTTCATCACAATTAATGTTAGGGTTTCATCACAATTGATGTTAGGGTTTCATCAATGTTAGGTTTAATCAAATCAAATCAACTCAAGTTTAAATCTTAAGTACATATGTATTAACATCAAAATATACTGAATTAGGTCAAACATTAGGATTATAAACACAAATATATGCAAGCAAAAGATTTGTTCGTATCGTAGGATTTACATAAAGCATTACATAAAGATTTGTTCATATCCTTACCAACATCAAGCACGACCGTGGCTATGTTGGCCTACCACGGCCGTGCTGTCCAGCATAGCCGTGGTGGGCCAACACAGCCACAGCCGTTCTTGATGTTGGTAAGGAGCTAGGGAGAAGGAAGCAAAGTGGCTAGGGCTACCTGGAGCTAGCGTGGAGAAGAGCGGTGGCAGCAGTGGCAGTGAGCAGGCGAAGAGAAGAGAAGAGCGGCGCTCACAGTGGCACCAGGAGATGAGCAGAGCAGCAGAGAAGAGTAGAGCACCAGTGGCGGAGAGCGGCAGAAACAGTAGAAAGAGGACGCAGTGGCGGCGACGGCGAGCAGAGGCGCACCAGCAGCAGCGACGACGAACACCAGTGGTGACGAGCAGCAGCGGGGGTCGTCGGCAATTTTAGGCGAGAGCGGCGAGCACAGGAAAATTATCGTGATGAAACAGGAATAAAGGGGGAAGAGCCGCATGATCAGGTCTATTAAGTTGGTCGACAGTGTCGGTTATCGACAAAACCGACACCTATTACTCTTCAGCGTCGGTTGTTAGTAAAAAACCGACGTCCAATTAGACAATCTTTGCCCTAAATTATTTGGCGGGAACCATTATTAGCATCGGTTATCAAAGGATAACCGACATCGAAAGTGGAACTTTTCACGCAAATTTTCATCTTAAATAGGCGTCGGTGAATAGTTAAAAAATCGACGATGTATGTGACACAAATGTTTTTGCTCGAAAATTGGATTTCACAGGCGATTTTAGGCATCGATTTGTTATACCCAACCGACGCTGAATACAAAGCGGTACCCATGTCTGGCTGGTCTTCGAATATAGACATCGGTTTTCCTAAATAATCGACATCAAATAGTATAGGCGTCGGTTTACCTAAATAACCAACGCCCAGAAAAGCGACACTGAATGTTGTTTCTGTACTAGTGTAGGCACATAAGGCCATTCAACATATTTATTATATGAATGGCATAGCTCAAATCTGGCTATGTTCATCATCTCATGATGTCTACATGATTAATAGTCATGATAACATTCATGTAAATCATTTGTCACATCATATAAAACAATAGTAACACCACCCTCCTTTATCGGGATTAGGGTTATCTATCAAATAGGGCTTTTCATTCCCTTTACCCAAAATTAGGGTTAGGGTTTCCCATCTTACATTAGTTAGGGTTTCATGCTCACATTATTAGTTCAACCCTAATGTATTGCTCCACACTTTTAGGAGCATCCAAAGATATCATAAGTATATGCTTATGATCACTATTCTCAACATATTTCATTAATGATCATCAATTCAAGGTATGAGTTCATTCCTCATCCTTATCATGGTATGATAACATCATACTCATTGATTTGTCTTAACCCCATTCTCAAGGTATATTATTCAACATTTATCAAAGTACATTGAGTTCATTACATTTTTATTGTAACAATTGCATATCACACACTTCATGTGTTTCTTATCAAAGAATATTGGATTAGAAGTTCATCAAGGTATGTCTAACCTGAAATGCTGAATGTGATATCTATCAAGTCATTATGTATCACTTTCTTCTCATTTCCATCTTACATAAGTTAATCAACTGACCTTGTATTAAGGTATTTCCCTCTTAATACTTTATCCACTAACTTGTCACTTTCATCATATAGTGCATAGGTTACACATTAGAATTGTCCAGTTATCTTTAAGGATATGGACTTATCCAATGGTTAGGCATTGTTGAATATAGGATAAACCATTATCCACCACTTTAGGAAATTCAACTCTTAGGATGTTATCCATATCACTATTTAGTATAACATACATCATTCCTAAGAGTTTCATATCCTCATCATTGTAAGGTGTATAGGGTTGTTACACATGCATGAAATGAGATATATAATGATATAGGCATCATCTTATCCCTTAGTCCCTTACTCATTATAGTATCGACATTACTATTCATATAGTTCATCAACTTTACCCTCGATTGTAACAACCACATCCTACTTTATTGTATTGGCCACTATACCATCACTATGGTTGCACATATCATTATATGGCATCACCCTGGATTTAAGTCTTTCCTAATGTCATTACATCAAGGTATTACATAACATCATTCTGATTTAGGGATTTTCATAGCATTACTATAGATTAGGGTTTCTCATTCCATAACCCACAATTAGGGTTTACTATTAATTCCAACTAGGGTTTCTCATAACATCACCCTCGATTAGGGTTTCTCATAACATCACCCTCAATTAGGGTTTCTCATGGATTCACCCTTAATTAGAGATTCTCATGGGTTCTCCCTCAATCAGGGATTCTCATGGATTCACCCTCAATTAGGGTTTCTTATGGAGTTACCCTGAATTTGGATTTCCCATATCATCATCCTTGCTTAGAGTCACAACTTTACCCTTGATTTGTGTTACATCTTAATATTGCCCTAGACTTAGGTTAGGGTTTCAACAATCTCCTTGATTAGGATTTCATGATCTCTATATTAAGGATCATACCCTAAATATACATCCATTCATATTGCAAGTGTTGAGACTTAACCATTACATGATCATCATTCATGTAGAAGGTCCTCTTTCTCTTATCCTCTATAAGGTGACACTTACTTCAGACTTAACTAGACTAAGTAAGCTCAACTTGAATGAAGGATTAACATAATTGTTTATATCATTACTTCCATGATCATTAAAGATCATTAAAGATTAATTGTTCAAGGGGAACTAATCACCCTATATTATTAAAGGTACCATTATTATAATCACCATTGGTTTACATCCTGTAATTGTTCACTTAAACCATTGACCATTATTCACTTTAAGTGTTCATACAATTTGGTTGTTTACCTTCCAAATGATCTTAGTCTCTTAGACCTCAAATGGTCTTAACCAATCATACCTCAAACGGTCTTGCTTGGAATACCTCCAAACGGTCTAATACCGTTTAGACCTTCAAATGGTCTTGACCAAACCATTGAAACCGTTTGGTAAAGTAACCATTGAGATTGTTTGCTAAAGGTGCACACTTGAAACTGTTTGCTAAAGTAACCCTTGAGATCGTTTGCTAAAGGTGCACACTTGAAACCGTTTAAGCTCAACCGGTTTGGGATTCTTTGGTCCCAAAAGGTCTTGAGACCATTTGGACTCAAACGGTCTTGAGACTGTTTGGTCCAAACCTCCTCAAAACCGCATGGACCAAATATGGTCTCAACCACTCAAATTGAATTAGGGTTTCCAAGATTGATTCCTTTATTGATAGAAATCATGTTATCACTCATCAATTGGTCCTAACACCATACTTCAATTGAGTTAAATAGGTCATCCTTCAACTGATTTGACCCTCAATTGATCATCAATTAGGGTTTGAATCAATTTGATTAGGGTTTCGAAATGATGATCCTTTAATGTTGATCATTGTGAAACTAATTACTTTGAAACTATTGGACCACCATCCAAAATGGACATGACCTGACCCCAAACGGTCTTGAGGTCATTTGGATGACCTCCAAACGGTCTTGAGACTGTTTGCCCATCTCATCACCCAAATCCATGTCATTCAATTAGGGTTTGGATCATTGGATTGATCACCAAATCAACATTTGATTGCAAATCAACTTGGTATCTTTAGATCTTCAAACACCTAACCATACTCAACCCTAGACCTCCAAATGGTCTTGAGTGACCCTCAAACAGTCTTGAGACCATTTGGGTGATCCCCAAATGGTTTTGAAACCGTTTGGGTCAATCAACCCAAGTTTCTAACTCAAACCATTTGGAAATCTGCACTTAACCCGATTAGGGTTTGGTGATTGATGGACCTTCAACTCATGAACCAATTGGAACTAATAAATTATAATTAGTGGGTCATTAACCAACATCATTATGAACAAATCTCGAAATGGTCAACCCTGGTCAACACCTCCAAACGTTCTGAAACCGTTTGCCCTCATGCGGTTTGGTGAAACCGTTTCCCCTCAAACGGTTTGAAACCGTTTGCTCCCCAACGGTTTGGGAAACCGTTTGAGCAACTGATGGAAACTGTTTGGACTGAGATTTTTCTTTGGATAAGCATCTAAGATGATGTCATCATCTTATTTCTCTATTCATCCAAGAACTGCATTCGTTCTTCATGGAAATTACAGTAGGGAATCAAAAGAATATCAAAAAGAAGAACATAACCAACGATTATTAAAGAATGGAATGCAATATCAATGGTTAAGGGTTTGAGTTATAAAACCCGCCTCCAAATGAGCTCCAAAGCTCCAAGATCATGGCAAAAATGGTGGATGAAGCTCTTGCAACTTCCCCTAAGCTCGTCCTCAAGCTTTTGGTTGAAAAGATTGGCTAGGGTTGAAGATGGAGTGAAGAAAGAAGAAATCAATGATTTATTTTTGATTTACACCATGGAATCAAGGGGAAAAGAGGTCAAGAACCTTAAAAACAGGTTATGTTAAGTGCATTTGTTAAGCGCATTTTCTTTCTTGCATTAGTATAATCAATCAATCCCCCAACTTGAATTTTACTTTCTATTCCAATTTAAAAGAAAAAAATACCAAAAACAAATAACAAGTTCTTCAAACTTTGGGTTCTAAGAACAATCTCTAAAAAGTTGTCCTGTGGGATTGACCCTTCTATACTACCCTTCAAACCGGAAGTAAAAAAGGTTTAAACTCTAGGATTAACCATCTTAGTGATTGATATTGCAAAGCGACGTTTATCAATTTGGCGCCATTGCCGGGGACAATAGATTGTTTTCTCGAACCGCAAAACAATTTTGAAAAACTTTTTTTCTTTTTTTTTCATTCCTTCCAAGTAACATTCCGGAAGTGTACTCCTCTTTCTACTGAGTTTCCATTTCGGCAGTACGTTTTTTGTGCACACGAATTAACTGCTTTAATTGTGCATGTGACGCCCGAACGAAAATTTTCAACCTTTTGATCTGGAAATAGAAAGGACTTTTCATCGTCTAAACCGTCAAAATCTAGTGAGAATGAATGAAGACAACGTCGCTCGTAGGATCGACCAAGATCTCGCAGCTCAAAGAGAGCTCATCCAAGCTGAACAAGCAGAAAGAGAAGCCGCTTTGCGAGCAACCTTTTGGGCTGAACAAGAAACCATAGAATCCGACAGGAGGGAAGCGGAAAGGCAAAAACAATTAAAAGACTTTTCTATTCCCAAAAAGGCCTATGCGCAACATCCGATTATACCCCCCGATATTATTGCTCTACAATTCGAAATTCGAACACAATGGATCACCATGATGCAAGCCAACCCCTTCTTTGGCAACAATGGGGAAAGTTCCCAAGATCATCTTCAAAGTTTCATTGACCTTTGATCTTTGAACAAAATCCCGGGTGTCTCAGAATATGCCATCCGTCTTAGGTTGTTTAAGTATTCCCTCTCCGGCCAAGCTAGTAGCTGGTACAACACCATGGAGAGCGAAGAACATGTCACAACATGGGAAGTTCTACAAAGCAAGTTCCTTGAGAAATTTTACCCCCCGTCTCTCACCAATGAACTTAGAGGTAAAATAACTCATTTTTCTATGTACCCAGGAGAGTCTTTAGGTGAAGCCTAGAAAAGGTTCAAATACTTACCTAGGAAGTGCCCCCACCATGATATCTCTCAAGCCCAACTCATAGAAATTTTCTATCGTGGTGTTGATGATGATACCAAATTCTTTCTCGATTCCTCATCTGGAGGAAATTTCATGCATCAAAGTTTGACTAGTGCATGGGAGGTAGTCAAACGGGCTTCCGAAACAAGGGCTAGAAGAGGGATTGGTGGAATCCTTAAGGTAGCCAAGACAGAAGTTAATAATGATATCCAAAGCATAACAGAAAGCCTAAAATTAATTGCCTTAAAACAAGATCGATTAGAGTCATCCTTGGTCACCCTTAGGGAGTCACCTCAACAAATAAAAGCCATGGATTCCCTTTGTGGTATTTGCCAAGGATACGACCAAACCACCCTCCACTGTCAATATCTCTACAACATGCCCATGCAACCTGAAGTAGGAAAACAACCAAAAGACCTTAATTCAATTCATACAATACCAGGCCAAAGTTACTACAATCCCAACCAACCTAGAAACCACCCTGGTTTTCAATATGGGAACCCTTCAGGTGATGAGAACTCTAACCAACTTCAACAAAGGCCTCCCTAACCTCAAAGTAACAATCGACCACCACCTGGATTCCCATACAACAATCAAAGAAATTTTGGAAATCACCAAAATCGACAACACTACCAACAATTCCAAAACCTAAACCTTCCACCCCAAAATCTAAACCAACCTCAACCTCCCCAGCCACCTCAAAATGGCCCCCTCCTCCTCCCCCAAGTCATCCTATCCTGGAAAGCATAGAACAAACCCTCGTGGCCATACAAGCTCATCAAAAGGCAACTGATGCACAGTTAGCTCGTCTGTTTGCCCAACAAAAACCTCCTGCTGGGACTTTTACAAGACAGCCTGAAAACAACCTCAAACATCCTGAACAACTCAAGGTTGTCTCTACTCGTTCGGGAAAAGTGAACGCCCTTCCCCCTCTAGAAAAATCTTCAGACCCACCTCTAGAATTCGAGGATGAGGACATGATAGTTGTCTAACCCGAAGCCACACCCAAACCATCGGTCCCCGAAACCCCTCAAGTGGAAGATGAAGAACCAGTTTACAAACCCCGACCCTATCAAGCCCGCCTCAAACAAACAAGACTTGATGCCCGCTTCATGAAATTTAGGGATGCTATGAAAAAAATACATGTCGACATTCCCTTCCTTGATGCTTTGGCAGACATGCCCGCCTGGTCCAAGTACATGAAATCTCTCTTGACTAGGAAGTATGTTACTAAAGAATATGAGACTATTAAACTTGATAGGACCACATCAGACATTATCCTAAGTAAGATGCTGAAAAAATAGAAGGATCCAGGTTCTTTTGGAATAGGACACTACTTGGGTGACAATGCTTGTAGAAAAGGCCTAGCAGATTTAGGAGCCAGTATATCCATCATGCCATATAGTCTTTGCAAAAGACTAGGATTCAATGACATGTTACCCACAGCCATGACCATCCAACTGGCAGACTCATCCACAACTAAACCCATGGGAATCATAGAAGACATTCCGGTTAAAGTTGGAAATGATGCATACGTCCCTTGTGATTTTGTGATCATGGATATCAAGGAAGATTTACGCTACCCTCTCATTTTCGGACGTCCCTTCTTAGCCACTGCTCGTGCCTTAATTGATGTTGAGGCTGGTACCATTTTGTTAAGGTTAGGGAAGCAAACCCTAGAGTTTAGGGTGTTTGAAAGTATGAGGGGACCTAGTCTTGAGGAAGAAGTCTACCTCCTTGATTGCATTGATGAATTAAACCAACTAAGGCAAGAATGGGAATTAGTTGATGACCCCCTATGCACTGCTCTCACCATCCCCGCCGAATGTGATTTTGATAATGAACCATCAAATCAACTCAAGATTCATTTGGACAACTTTGAGGAAATCCCATGTGCTGAGATTGAAGACCATAAAATGATCTCCACCATAGAAGAACGACCTGAACCACTAAAGGCCCCGAAAATGAAGGCTCTCCCCATAGGCCTGAAATACATCTTTCTAGATGAACAACAATTATGCCCTGTTATTATCAATTCTGACCTTACCAATGATCAGGAAAACATGCTTATGGGAGAACTTAGGAAAAGGAAAATAGCTTTAGGGTACAAAATGACGGATTTAGTTGGGATAGATCAATCCATTTGCATCCACAAAATCCCAATGATTGAAAATAGTAAACCTTCCTGAGACCCGCAAAGGAAACTCAATCCAAACATGAAGGAAGTTGTCCGTCTTGAAGTAATTAAACTTTTGACTGCAGGAATCATCTACCCCATCTCTGACTCTCCTTGGGTCAGCCCTGTCTAGGTCGTCCCCAAAAAGGGTGGGACTACGATCATTAGGAATGATAAGAATGAGTTCATCCCCACCCGTACCGTCACAGGGTGGAGGATGTGCATTGACTATAGGAAACTCAACAAAGAAATTAGGAAAGACCACTTCCCTCTTCCCTTCCTCGATCAAGTTCTTGAACGTTTAGCTCACCAACAATACTTTTGCTATTTAGATGGATACTCGGGTTTTTATCAGATTCCCATTCATCCTGAAGACCAAGAGAAGACCACTTTCATATGCCCTTTTGGTACATACGCTTTTAGAAGAATGCCCTTTGGCCTGTGCAATGCACCAACCACTTTTCAAAGATGTATGTCTTCCATTTTTTTTGGGTTAACTGAAACTGTCATGGAAGTGTTCATGGACGATTTCTCTATCTATGGAGACAATTTTGATTCCTGCCTTCAAAACCTCTCCCTTGTCCTTGATATATGTATTGAATCACACTTATTCCTTAATTGGGAGAAGTGTCACTTCATGGTCAAGGAGGGTATTGTTCTAGGCCATAAGGTGAGAAACCAGTGCATTGAAGTAGACCAAGCTAAGATTGAGGTCATCACCAAGCTGCCTCCCCCAACCTCAGTCAAAGACATCCGAGCCTTCTTAGGACATGCCAGTTTCTATCGACGATTCATCCGTGATTTTTCCAAAATCACAAAACCTCTCACCAATCTTCTTCAAAAGGAGGTGCCTTTCCATTTCGATACGGAAGGCATGGAGAGCTTTCTATGTTTGAAAAAGGCTCTCACCACCACTCCTATCTTCCATGCTCCTGATTGGGCCTTACCCTTTGAAATCATCTGCTATGCTAGTGATTTTGCTGTAGGAGCCATTTTAGGACAACGAATTGACAAAAAACACCATGTCATTTATTATGCATCCAAGACCTTAGATGAGGCTCAGCAAAATTACACAGTCACCGAAAAAGAAATGCTAGCCATTGTTGGTTCAAAGGTTGTTGTTTACACTGATCATGAAGCTATTCTCTACCTCATGACAAAAAAAGATGCCAAGCCTAGACTCATAAGATGGATTTTGTTATTGCAGGAATTTGATCTAGATATCCTAGACAAAAAGGGATCTGAAAATGTCGTGGCTGACCACCTTAGTAGACTTAGCGATAGCCCCATTGATGAACATCCCATAAATGAATCCTTACTCGATGACCAATTGCTCAAGGAAGACTCCCAATTTCCTTGGTTTGCTGATTTTGTAAACTATTTAGTTGCAGGTGTATTGCACCCCGAGTATACGGGACACTCTAAAGCTAAATTTTTACACGACGTCAAAAATTATTATTGGAATGAACCTTATTTGTTTCTACTTTGTGCCGATGGTTTATATCGTCGTTGTGTATCCCACGAAGAAAGCATCGCCATTTTGGAACAATGTCACTCTGGCCCCTATGGTGGTCACACGAGTTCCCAAAAAACAACTAGAAAAGTCCTACAATGCGGATTCTTTTGGCCCACCATCTTCAAAGACTCATATGATTATGTTCTTTCATGTGACCAATGTCAAAGGACATGTAATATTTGCAAGTGTGACCAAATGCCTCTCACCTCTTGGCAGGAATTAGAGATTTTTGATGTCTGGGGAATCGACTATATGGGCCCATTTCCTTCTTCTTATGGGTTTTCTTACATTTTAGTCGCAGTTGATTACGTGTCAAAGTGGGTTGAAGCCATACCCACTAAAAAATGTGACTCTAAACCCATTAAGAAACTTTTTAAAGATATCATTTTTCCTAGATTTGGAGTCCCTCGCACCGTCATTTCTGATGGGGGATCCCATTTTTTGGAGAAACGTTTTGAGGCTCTTTTAAAAAAATATGGGGTTTATCACAAAGTTGCCACTCCTTACCATCCTCAGACCAGTGGGTAGGTAGAGGTATCCAACAGACAAATAAAATCAATTTTAGAAAAAACTGTTGGACGCACTAGGAAAGATTGGGTGTTAAAAATCAATGACGCTCTGTGGGCATATCATACTGCCTACAAAACACCCATTGGCACCACCCCTTTCAGACTAATCTACGGTAAGTCATGTCACTTACCAATAGAACTAGAGCACAAACCAAGCTGGGCCATCAAAACTGTCACGGAACCGGAATCCCAGTCCCATGAACCAAACGTATGCCAAAGGTGAAATGTGGAAGCGTAAAGCTTAGCACACATGAACAGATAACAAGATAAAGGCACCAACATAGTCTCAACATTCAACAATATATATTAAGAAACATCATTATATTACCTCATTTTGAATTACATGTTCAGGAGTCACTTTGTACAAGTCTGCTGATGTATACTATATCTGGATCTTACAACAAGTACACCTAGCATAGCTCACCAAGCCCATCAACCTTCTAGCCATCTCTGAACCTAAAAACAACATACGAAAAATGGGTCAACACATGAGGTCTTGAGTATGGGTAGAAAGATACACATATATATAAGCTTTGCATAATTTTGAAAAGATTTCAAGATTAAATGAACAAGAATAAACATGTTAATTGTGTTAACAAATGCGAAACCATATTTTATGTCATTTCACTCCATTATACCAACAATATCAAACATGTTTAAGGCCTTTGACCATCTTCCCGTCGGAAGGGTCCGTAAGGGTGCTCAAGCTTAGCTAACCCTTTTATACGAGAGGGACCTCAAGGTCGTCGTAACCAAGAGTTAACCCTTTATCAACAATATTATAATGGAGTTCTATCTATATATGTGTTCAAGTTATAAAACTGACGAGGCAAACATCGAGTAAGACATAGCACTACTACATGGAAATATTTGAGCAAATAGACAAACAAGCATACAATATATGTCTTTTCAAGCAAGAAAGCGATAGTCATATAACTAGATAAGGCCCATACCTGATTCATAGATTCCTAACTTATCCTTCATCATCTAGCCACATGCCAAACCTGATTAACAACAAGATTACATATATGCATTAGATTCTTATCATTAACCCTAATTAGATGCATTTTAGGGTTTTGGCCAAGGTGGGTTCCAAGTTGCTTATTGGGTCATTATATGATATTGTGATGATCTAGAGGTCATCGTGATGGTGTGGTTCTAGTTTCATATCATTATGATGTTCCTTGCACTTTCTATAATCATAACAAGGTTTAAGGCATTTACATGCATTCTAGGGCCAAACGACTCACAATATAGTAATCAAGGTCAAAGATCATCAAAGTATAACATCCAAGCATAAGGGACGGTTTGGATCAACAACATAAGGTCATAAGAAACATATAACAAGATTAGGTGGGCGTCCATTAGCAACAAGATTAGAAATTTGGGGTAACGTACATCATTAAAGTCCAAACTAAGCACATATGTACAAAAGGGGTCATGATGAACAATGGGTTTATTAGGGCCCTCATTAGGGTTATAAAGACATCATTGTTACTGATTTGGTACTTAGGTGGGTATATATGCATCAAAGTTCCAAAATTCATCATAGCATCAGATGAAATATGTTAAGAAGATCAAAAGATTGCATTTTTCAAAAAATAGGAGAACCATGATCATATTCAGGTCCATAATTTATGCCCAAGTTGTAGAACTTTTTGAGAGGATCGATTTGGTATATAATATTATATACTTTGGGTGTGGGAGCTAGGAGTTATGCATTTTACAAGGTAAAAATTGAAAACTTTGGAGAGGAGGGGGGTTACCATATCATTTGGCGCATGATCTCAGATGTCTGAGATTAATCCAGTGATCCTTCGATGGTGTTTGTGTGCTGGACCACTGGGATGCTCCTAAACCATACGATGCTCCTTGATAGGGCCATAAGCCCAAGCCCGGTAAGCAGCGTCTGTGGGTCAACAGGGGAAGTCGCCCATAACTCGTGATTGGCCTCTCGCGATTCCACTTATCGCGATCCCTGTTTCTCCTCCGTGAGAATAGAGCATCAACAGGGGAGGTCGCCCCTTGCCCTTTGACGGCTGGAGAGGTTAGGAAAACCAGCGGTGTGGCTTCGCGGCACCTGGTGGCGTTGGGCGGCGCCGGAAATGAACCAAGAGGGCTGCGGGATTACCTCAGCTCCAAGCTCCTGTTCGGTTGCTATCCCACCCTCACAGGGCCGTGCCACGGTGGGACGGGGTCTGTCCATGGGACCACGGCTACTGCACCTGAGCAACATAGCCGGTGAGGGAGGAGAAGGGCTCGGGGATGAGGGGAGAACGAGGGGTCGAAGATGAAAGTGAGTCGTGGCACCAGGACTACCTTCTGGACTTCCAAGTTACTGCTTCACTCCCCTAATACAGAACAAGAAGAACGGAGGGAGAAGATGGCTGACGGCTCGAGCAAACAAGGGAAAAAAATAAGACAAGGGGGACTAGGGTTAGACCAGAGGGGTTTATAACCGAAGTAAAACTGCTAGGGTTTAGATTCCAAGCTAAATGCGGCAGACATGCTTCCTAGATCTTGCGATTTTTCCAAAAATGGAAGAGGAAGAAGGGGCAAGAAATTGGGCCTCGATTTGTATTTGGGCGCAATAAGATTGCAAAACCCAAATGAAATTGATCAAAACATGTGCAAAAAAATAAGTTAGTTTCAAATTATCATATCTTGGGCTAGGAGCCTTCGATTGAGGTGATTTTTGTGTCGTTGAATTCATAATTGAGTCCCCTACAATGTGGTGTATATGATATTGACAAAAGATCATGGAGTTGAGGTCCAAAATTAGATGCAAGAAGGTGACGTGATATGGCAAGATACTTAGTTTAAAAGTACAAATTAAAATGACAAACTGCAAAATTGACCAGTGTAGTCGCCAAATTGGAACATCATAACTATCCAATTATGAAATTAATATTGAAAAGAGTAAGGGACACTTGATGAGAGAAAAGGAGTATAATAGAGGAGAGAGAAAAAGGACAAGTTATCACAAAAACATTGAATTTTGACCTTTCCATGGCTGGAGAGAAACACTTTCTCCAAATAAATGAGCTTGATGAACTTAGGATGAGTGCCTATGAAAATGCAAGAATCTACAAAGACCGAACCAAAATGTGGCATGATGGTCATATTAAGCGCAAAGATATTAGAGAAGGGGATCAAGTTTTAGTTTTTAATTCAAGATTACAACTTTTTCCTAGAAAACTCAAGTCGAGGTGGTATGGCCCCTACATTGTAAAATGTGCTTACCCACATGGTGCCTTTCTCCTATGGGATAAAACTTTGGGTGAGTTTAAGGACAACGAGCACCGTCTTAAAAGATATATCACCACTAAAGATGTTGTCACTTCAGATTCAACCAAATTTCCACTCTTGCATGATCTGATCCTCACTGACCCTTCAAATCCCCTGGATTCCAATTAATCCGATCTTTGTCGAGTCACGACGTAAAATAAGGCGCTAGTTTGGTGGCAGCCAAACACTATCTTCCCTTCTCATTTGTTTCTTGTTTTTGTTCTTCCATTATGTTTTTCTTTCTTCCTGCTATCGAGCCGATCGATTACCTTTCCCAGATGCTTGGTTCAAGAAGCAAAATGACCGGTTGGATATTCAGACGCTCGACTCGACCGCCGACCATTCCACAAAACTTTACTACAGCCTCTGTCCTTTTCTTTCTCGTGACTGGCGCCCAAGGAAGACCAGCCGATCATTTGGCTGTCCAGCCGATCGGCTCATTGATCCATTGTTCTATATAACGCACCATACGCACAACCGCTCTCTCATCTCCTCACTTACCCTAGCCGCCTCCCTCACTGTTCACTCGATCGCTCGAGCTTGCCATTTCTCTGATCATAGTTCCACCTTCTTTTCAGAGGGCCGCCTTGATTTTCAGCCGGACAGCTACGGTTTTCCGTCACTTCTGTCGACCGGCCTGACCTCAGCCGTCCGTCTGGTCTTTCTGCATAGTTCGATTCAGCCGCCTGCCTGGCTGAGACGCCGCCCGTCTTGCTCTCCAGATGACCGACGGAAGCCTGTGTCGCCACCATCCCAGCTCCTCAATGACAGCCGTCAGCCAGATCGGCTGAGTGCTCAGATCTAGAATCCGCCGACCGTTGGTGTATCCAGTCGCCCATCTTAGGGACCGAAACACCCATTTCAGCTGCCCGATGATCGGTTGGGTTCTCCAGGCGACCGACGTCATTTGCGTCGCCACCATCCCAGCTCCTCAACAAGACAGCCATCACCAGACCCGCTAAGTGGTTAGATTTAGACAGTCGACCGTTGGTGCCTCCAGTCGCCCATCTCAGACACGCAAAATGCTCGTTTCAGCTACCAGACGATCGGTTGGCTTCCACAGACAATCGTTTACATCCTCAACCGATCGTTTTATCTCTGAAGTAGTGATGTTCAGCCGCTTTTGCAAGGGCAAGGGCAAGGTCCCTGCATCCTCTTCCAGGGATCCTCCTCACCGTTCTAGTTCGCATCTCAGAATCCATTTCCACACACCCTCTCCTATGGGTGAGTCTTCTCCTGAGTTAGTCGAGGAGATGCTTCAGGACATCGACGAGGCAGATGAGCTTCTCTGCGAGATGGAGGAAACTCATAAGGCAGCCAATGATCCGGATTCGACCACCCCCCATTCACCCCGTATAGCACCTATTCCGGGTAGCTACGACCAGTTCACTAGCGTTGAACACCGCTAACATTATGAGGATATGTTCGCAATTGGTCTTTCCTTGCCTCGTTGGGCGTGCGGCACAACCCTTGATGCTTTGGGCATCCGTGACACCGTTGAAGATATCCTCCACAGAAACCACATCCTTGTCTTTCCCTACCATGTCACCTCCATCTACTGTGATCTTACCCTCGAGTTTTTGAGCACTTTCCACAGGTTACACTGTTCTTTCGGAAACTCGAGTTGTAAATACCAGATTTTTGGGGAAAATATGGAATCATCCACCAAGCAAATCACTTCTTTTATCCTCGACGGCAGGGATGACTATTGGCTGGAACAATGTATGGCACGGTCTCATGACTCCTACCCAGACCATTACGACAGAGATAAGTTTTGGGAAGAGATCATCGAGCTTCTTCCCCGTCTTCCTAGTGGGCCCAATGCCTCCTACATTCACAACCTGGTGGTCCGTTACCTTCACCGTATTTTGGCTTGCACCATTTTCAGTCGGGAAGGTACTCAGGGTACAATTACTCAGGTAGAGCTTTATGCCCTTTTGTGTCTTTTACATGAAGAACCTTTTAACTGGGGCAATGCTATCATTGAGCATTTTGGTACCCAAGCTAGCCGAGCCACTTCCTCTTCTTTCCGCATTGGCCACTATGTTACCCAACTCACCATCTTTTTGGACTACACCGACATCGCCTTTCCTCCACTTGAGCTCAAAAATCACCTCATCAACACTCACTATTTGAAGAATAGTAGGTTTATCCGGTTGGGCACCGATGGCATTTATTACCTTTTGTTCAAAGACACTCTGGTGGTCCTCCAGCTCCCATTACATTCGTGGTTTGCAGCAGCAAACTACGTCTATGAGTTGACTGATTTACCAGGCATTATCCAGAGATTCTACCTGGAGCATCCAGATCCAGACACCTTCCCCGAGCCACAGCCTCACAGGAGGAGCCTCTCTTTAGAGGAACACGACGACGACACTAGACCACCACCTCCACCTCCCAGACGTCGCACCGGGCGGCGACCAGATGACGACTCCGGTCCTTACGGCTTCTACGAGATCCAGACTCAGATGGATGAGATTCAGCAAGAGCAGCAGAGACAGGGCCACCAGCTCAATCACATGTACATGATGCAGCGTTCGCAGGAGTCTTGGCATGTGGATTGCGGTCACTATGCCCCTAGTCGACCAGCTTATGACGAGTACGAAGCACACCAAAGTTATCCAGACCCTGATTCTTTTTATTGGGCAAACTACTACTCTTCCCACTAGCAGCACCCTCCACCGCAGTGACTCTTCCCTCCATCTCGCTCTTAGAGTTTTCCCGAGTCGAGCAAATTTATAAGTTCAGGGTGGGGGTGGGTGGTACGTGATCCACCCTTTATCTTCCCTTTTCAACAGTTCCTTCTGCATTTTTATTTGTTTGCGTTGTTTACTTTCAAACATAAGACCTTTATCTAGTCGGCCGAATGTTGTACTTTATCTTCAAAAATCAATTGCATTATCAAATTTATTTTAAAAAACTTTGCAATATCAAGTTCCCTATGATCATGATAGCAATTTTTGGAAACGGTGGCAAGCCTTAGAGTATCAAATAGAGTCAAATGAAGATTTTCTTAATTTTAGCATTAGATTAACTTATTTGTTTTTACTCGTATATAATGTAGCTACATGTCTCTTCTATCTTATGCAATGACAATTCAAGAAAAAAAAATAGAGTTTATTGTTGCACGGGAAAAATAAATCGCACGCCAAACCCTAAGTCTGGGGTGGCATGCCCTTCTTTCATACCCCACAAAGGGGTGTACCATCAAAAGATGCCAAAAAGAGCACAAAAAAAATTGTGGTCAATGTAATCACAAGTCCATAAAAAAATTATATCCCAAGTCAAATAGAGGAGGGATTTTTATGTCACACCTCAAATTCTCTATTCCCGTGCAACAATCAACCCAATGAAAAACAAATGATGAGTGTCGAAGCGCAAGTTAGATCAAGACTGTCTTTACAAAGTATAAGTTTAAAAAAATTAAGTTATGAAAAATGTTTTCTTGAGAAACATAGTGCTTGCAATTTGTGGTTCTAGGAGATGGGTCACTTGGCCATGAATAGGATAGAAGAATTGCTAATCTAGGGAGGATAAACTTGTTATTCCAAAATTTTTGAATCATTTTGATTTTTCAATTGCTTGAGGACAAGCAAAACTTTAAGTCCGCGGTATTTTGATGTGTGCTATTTCAGCACATCTTTTCTGCGAATTATTAAGCTTGTCACATAGAAATACTCCATTCATCTCTTGAAATTGCACAAAATGATATTTTCTCATTTTTTATCTCAAATCTGATAATCATGTGCATTTTATTGCAGTTTTAGGACCTGAGCCAATCGACTGGTATTGTCAACCAATCATCTCACCTTATCGACCCAATCGTCTGACCAAGTGAAACACTCAATTTACCTTCAAGCGTCGATCATTGCTCTCATCAGACGACTGGCCGAGATCGCCCGATTCATAAACCAAACGCTCGGCTGGTGCCCTATTGACGAGAAGAAATGACACCGAGTGGTTTGGACTGTGCCGCCACCCTAATTAGGGTTGGCAGCCGATCGATTGGCTGCCGCACTCCAGAATCTTCTAGCCGATCGGTTCGTATCTGAACCGGTCGGTTGGCGGCACACAGACAGCCCAAATCCCAGCTGCTAGCCTCAAAAACCCTCAACCTAATTGTAAAAGTGCCTCCTTCTTCTTCTATAAAAGGAGGGGCATTTCCTCCTCCTAGAGGCATCTTGGATTTCTCTTGTATTGGGATTCTGAAACAATAATTCTTGTAATCATCTTCTTATTATGCAATAAAGTAGATTTTAGTTCAAGCATTGTTCTTTCATACTTGTTCTTGCCTCTTCATTCCGCCTTAGTTTTTCTTTTCTCCGTTCTTTAATTCTGGAGCAAGGAACTAAGAACTAAGCCATTTTATTGTCTCTAGCATAAGGATTAACCTCCTTATTTTTGGGCTAGACTATGGCTTCAGTACTTTCTTCCTCCGTCTCCCCCCTCTCCATGAGTGAGTAGTTTTCTATCAAGGCAAGGGGAATAACCCCTTAGCCATGGTTTTAACGACTTCTTCTTAAACGACTAGATGGTAATCGATTTTAATTAATGGTTGATCTTCGGATCCGACATTAATCCAGATGGAAATGACCATGGAAATATGGATTTAGAACAATAAAATCAATTACATAGATGTTTTGATATGACCGTGGATTTTCGTCTTTTAGGTTGATAAACTAGGAAGTATGAGCACCAAGACCAATGGGCTCATTTGGAGTTTATCTCTTGTGAGTTTTTAAATTCGCAAACCTTCATAAAATCGTCGTTTGAGAATTATTGGTTATCGCCTAGGCTAAGGTGTGAAAACCCCTACGAGCCTTGATTCTCTCTCGTTGATTTAATCACCGCATACTTTTGCCTTCTTTAATTCCTAGTCTTTTCATTCATATAGTTCTTCTTGTGCTAGAAATAATCTTAACATTTCCTTGTGCTTTTTTCGTTAAGTGCAGTTTCTTTCTTGCATTAGTATAATCAATCAAACCCCCAACTTGACTTTTACTTTCTGTTCCAATTTAAAAGAAAAAAATACCAAAAACAAATAACAAGTTCTTCAAACTTTGGGTTCTAAGAACAATCTCTAAAAAGTTGTCCTATGGGATCGACCCTTCTATACTACCCTTAAAACCGGAAGTAAAAAAGGTTTAAACTCTAGGATTAACCATCTTAGTGATTGATATTGCAAAGTGATGTTTATCAGCATGTTTATATACTTTTGCCTTAAGCAAGTAGATTCATATCAGATCTAGTATGTTGCATGTTCTATTTTCTATTTCGAAGTTATGATTGCTAGTTTGGTTGATCTCTTACTCGCTTGAACTGCTATTTCTACCTGTATCGAGAGATCCGTTGTAGGAATAGCTAAGAGATGATAGTTTGGATCTAAACCCAAGAGGATGACGATCCAAGGTATTCTGTTCCTAACACCCTGGAATATCCTAAGACCTGAGAGGGAACTTAGTGTATTCTGAGGTGTTGATATGTCATTCCTCGAGAGAGGGTCAATGATATATTGTTGATGGTTTTAGTCACGCATCACGAGAGCGAGTGGGACTACCCAATAGGACAGATGCTACCGTGCATACTAGATGCTTGCTTGGGTGTTCAAGGGTTGTCTACGCCCGAGAATGAGTGCATAGACTGCCCCGTTTGTGGTTACATAGCCAGGAACTCTCTTTCTCTGTTTAGTAGAATCACGAGCTCTATTTTTTGTTTTGTTTTCTTTGTTTTGTTTTATATCGTGACAACCCACTAGACTAGTTCTAGCACTTAATTTTATCGACTATCATCTTGGCTTATTTGACTAAAGAACGAGATCTATGGCGTCCAAAATGTCACCACGTCCCTATGTTCGACCCCGTATATCTACTTCGACCCCGTAATAAAGTTGCGGGGGCCTAGAAGGTTTCGGGTTATAAATTTAAAGATTGATTCCTTCCTTTGTCCCGCGTTCATTTCCAGACGCGTGAAAAAGGACGATCAACTTTTGGCGCCGTTGTCGGGGATGTGGTTTTCCACGTTTGCACGCCCAGTAGATTTTTGTTCTGTCACTATAAGTCTGTATATACATACATAATTTTCCTCTTACTTTACACATGTTCATATATACTAAATCAATTTTCTTTTTCTCATACCTTTTTTTCAGCCATGGACCTTGCTTCCGCAAGACAAGTCATCTTGTCCACCTATCCTCCTGAGTTTTTCCACAGTTCTGACTGCTGGCAAATAACTAAAGGTTGTGCTCTGCAACTAGTCGAGTTATACTCACCTACACCGTCGTCATATGTTGAAATTCCAACAAAGGAGACTGCCAGTCAACCATCAACCCCCATTCTATCATGGGATCAAGAACTAATTAAGGCAGTGGAGTTGGCTAGGGAAAGTATTCAAGCACTCACCTCGATAGCCCCTCATCTTCAAGAAGATGTCGATCCAATGCAACAACTGCTAGAAGAGTAGTATCGTCATCTCAAAGTAGCCACTGAGGCTGCAGACTGCAGTATAAGTCTAGTTTAAACTGTTGAGTGAGGATTCATTCAAGCGCATCAGTTTGGTACAGCAAGTCAGCAACCAATGTGCATGGCAGAATCGACGGGTCTCGAAAGCATTGCTGCTCAAGTACAACAACTTCATGATAAAGATGTTGAACAAGGTAGGAGGATCCATGATCTCATTCATTTAGTTACAATCCAATTACAACTACCATCACAAGACAATGAAGAAGTTAGTCATCAAGACCATCCCATTGGGTCTAAAGTGGAGTATGCACCATCATCCTATTCAGATCATCAACTGGATTCACCAAGATTTTTCTATGAAGACCAACCCACTTGGGGAAGCCCTTCATTCTATCCAGATGACCCAGCTGATGAACCAATGGAAGAAATGAGTCATAGACATGAATGGGTCTATGATGACAATGATGAAGACTCGAAAAGTCAATCGACCTCACAACCAAAAGGTTGGTTTGAGGAACCAAAGTCAGATATTGAACCAGACCAGAGTGACATTTCTCATATTTAGACTTGTCATTTCGCTTTGAGCAGTGCGCCAACCATGGTTTGGAACAATTTGTTCGACGACGATGACGACCACAGTTGCTCGACATGGAGCAATGAGTATAGTAACGAAGACGAGTTGGAGCAGTACGCGCCATCATTCGTCACCATCCCTTTACAAGGCTTAGTGGACGTAAAGGGGGTAGGATGGGCGGTTCACTACAACATGGCTGCTGAGCATGAAGACACCCCTGACTCCACACCAGGTGATAAGCTTGGGATGGTAGAACCACAAACAAATTCTTTAGGGGGTACTTTTTGCTCAGAAGATGATTGCATGACTCAGACGGTACATGAAGATTTATCTGAGCATCCAACCTCAAGTGTAGAGATGGAGAGAGAAGATATGAGTCCTCAAGATGACGTCCAACCTCTCTCATCTATCTCATCTTGTGTTGACATTCCAGGACCTTCATTTTCAGAATCATATAATGAAAGGTACCCAGAGGATGATATATCGAAGAATTCATCCCAGTGCAGTTCAAGCCACTTCCAGCACAAAGATGACTTCACCGAGTTGCCAGATTTCACTTCGCTTCTTCAGACTCGGAAGGGCCAACACATCTGCCTATTCTAATCCTACTATGTGGCGGAACCCGTCGGCAAGACACAGGTGACACATGTCCCAAAACTTAGGATCTGGGATCCCAGTGTCGGTATCGTGGGGCAACCACCCCCTTTTCTATCACCCACCCTCCCGCCCTTTTATTACAATAAATTTTGCTTTTCATGTTCTTGTTGGTCAATTTCTTTCCTCTAACTATTTTGATATCCTTGTACCCATGCATCATCTTTAGAACTTCAATAACTGTCGTTAAACTCATGCATTCCTGCCTCACTATTTCAAGTTTGAGTCTTGCTCGAGGACGAGCAAAATTTTAAGCTTGGGGTGGTAGGCTTCACACTTCTTTTCTTTCACCCTTCTTGCATGCATGTTTATTTCCTGCATTTAGTTTTAAATTTGCGTAAAAATGTCATCTTTTTAGCTTTGTAATTATGGATATGTGGTGCGACTCTAATAGATAAATGCTTGACTTTATGCCTAATTGCACAGTTTTTATCTTAAAAATTGCTTGACCTCTTGCTTGACTTGCTCTTTGACTCTTTCCTTGAGTTTGATAATAAATCTAAGGTTATAGCTTAAAGCTAGATTCCCTTGATCTATGTCGTGAATGACGAACTCATGGTAAAGGACCGTTGGAATGAGCTAAAACACAATCAAAGAATCCTAGATGTGGATTCACAAGCTTGCCTCTATTCTAAGGATTCTTGAATCATAATTGCAACTTCTCACACAGGTATCAAGCGGATTATGATGGGCTTTGAGCTATGATCAAGATGAAATGTTTCTCCTTGATGGACTACATGCCTTCTCACATTAGATTGAGTCAAAAAGATGAAAGACATAAAAATGTGCAAAAGAGGCTTGGCCGCCCACAAAATCCCAAAAATATCTATATAGTTCTCACCCAAGCCTAAAAATAGAATGCAGATGATAAAAGCTTGAGTGTGAACAATAAATGAGCACTTGTTTTCTCTTTTAGGAGAGTTGAGGATGGTGCCCAGCCGGTGTATGACTGCGCTCACGAACGCGGGTATGTTGCGCCTGGTAGTATCACTCCAAATGCTCATTAGAGAGTCACTAGGAACCCCTAGGAGACCTATGAGACTCTCTCAGTTGTAGGGTTGGTTCGAGCGTAGTACGAGGAGTTTGTCTCACTGCTCTGGGCCAATTAGCTCGGACTGCAGGGACTATTTCTCATTACATGGATCAACCTGACGCAGATCGGGATTCTCAGAAGTCATTAGAGTCTTTTTACTTTGTTTCTTAGGACATGAATAAGTGAGAGTTGTGGTATTCCTGATTGGTTTGCATGGATTCATGGTGATGGATCATTGCTCATCACCCACATGATCACCTGTGTGACATCTCTTTCATGTTTAAATAATTATGGTTCAAACCCTCATGAGTATCGACAGGTTATAGTGAGTTTGCTTAATCTTGCCTGGAAACTCTTTGATCTTGCTTTGGCAAGATTGTGCCTGACAGGTGGGGGTTTGTTCTGAAATGACATGGATCAGGAGAATTGATGTTTTAAACTATTTTTCTTAACCTTAGAAACTATTTCCAAGCTTAATTTGGATGTTATCTTTTTGTTCTTTGAGCCCAGTCTTTCTTTTTTTTGGTCGGTCAAAAACTCGTGTTGCTTTTTTTTTGTATTTTCTCTTGGTTTTATGTACAATGCTATCCACCTTCAAAACTGAAGATGGTAAAAGAAAAGAAGGGTGTAACTTTACAAGTGTTATAAGAGAGTACAAGAAACAACAAAATGTAGAAAAAATAATCCACTAGCCTTAACACCAAACAACAACAAAACACCAAAGCTTTAAGGCTATAAGTGATGGCTTCATGAATGAGATCGAAAACGAAGAGAAACGATGGAACCTTCACCAGGGCTTTTCTCCTTCATCTTCAGCTCCCAAAAAAAAATAATAACATTCTCAACACTCTTTGATACACGGAGACACCAAACCATTTCTCAACATAAGTCCAGAACTCTTTCCCAGCCAAATCATCACTGAGATATCCAAACCCCACTAGCAAACCGATAAACATTAGAAGGATGAAATTCAACACTCAGAACTTCATTCCGATGACCACCAGAACCAACAAAAAATACAAAAGTATAAACCAACATGCACATTCCAACAGATTCATCCTTACTTGAAGATAGACGAAAGCAGCTTCCAAACAACAATTAGATCAAACCCAACAGGTCCACCATCAAGATGGAGTGGGAGGGGAGCGTCGACATCCACAAAGGATGGTGACTCAACCCTCTCAGCAGCCATCGAAGGAAAGGTGAGAGGGGAGCGTCGACATCCAACGAAGGATGGGAACTCGACCATCACCGGAACACACAAACTGACAAGGACATCATGGATAGCATGCACATTCCAAAGCCTAATAGATTCATCCTTGCATGAAGATACCAGACCAAAATAGCTTCCAAACAATAAAACTGAACAAACCCAAGGTCCAACCATCAAGATGGAGTGGGAGGGGAGCGTCGACATCTGCAAAGGATGGTGACTCGACCCTCTCAGTAGCCATCAAAGAAAAGGTGAGAGGGGACTGTCGACATCTAACGAAGGATGGGGACTTGACCATCACCAGAACATGAGGACACAAATAGTCGAGGACATCATGGATAAGAGAAAGGAATCCTATAAACCTTAAAACTCATAGCTCAACTTGCTAAACAACTCCAGCCACAACCGGCTCTAGATTTGCAACACCTCTTCAAACACAGCAGAACCATCCCCACTCATAATCAAAGCAAGCATCATAAAGCCATAGAGACACTCGACCATCACAAAGGTGAGAGGGGAGCTAAACAACAACAACAGAGAGAAGGGAGCAGACCAACCATAAACTAAATCCAGATAACAAGCGCAGATGAAGGCACCAACCAGGCACCAAAGCTACTGTCCAAGACAGAACCAACCCATCAACACCAAGCACAGCAACCTCCAAGGGAGCACAATCAGCAGCCGAAACCATGAGATATAACCATACTCAAAAATAGATACTCGACCATCACCAAACCTTCAAACCTCCATTAGAAGCACCCTACATCAGATCACATAGATTAAAACTTGACATCATTCTCAATCTCTTTCCAAAGAGCATCAGGGTTCTTGTACCTATTATCATGCACTCTTCTATTTCTTTCCCGCCAACAATGATGCATGATGATTGGTATAGCAATATCATCATTCAAGTTCTTCATACCCGCAATAGATTCCCAACTCCTGGGAATATTACTAACCAACCCATTTCTCTTAGCCATCTCCCACAAACTTATGGAATAACTGCAATTGAAGCTGATATGGTTAGTATCTTCATAAGCATTCATGCAAAGGAAACAGATGGATGTAACATGTATCCCTCTCCTCCTAGAATAATCTAATGTAGGAAGCTTATTGTGGATAGCCTTCCACATATGAAACTTTGCACTCATGTTACTTTTACTATCCCATATCCACTTAAAAATCTTCTCTTCATTCTTCTTAATCCTAATATACTACCAAAAGAACTTGAATCTAGGATTCTTGACACCCTTTAGTAGAATCTCATCCTCATTATCTTTGCAAATAGAAACAGTGTACAGAATCTCACACAACATAAGAGAATATCTAGACTCTTTAACTTTCCACTCACCATTGGCAATAAACTTACTCAGACGAGTATTCTTCAAAATTCCAGCAGTAATAGAAACACTATCATTCAGAATATCACTCAAAAACTTGCCTTTAATCCAAGGATTACCCTAAGTATCAATATTCTTTCCATTTCCCACCTTGAACTCAACCATATAAAGGAGGCAGCTCCTGCTCCGAATGATATTATTGAACATCCAAGAAAAATTATGAGAATTCTGAACTCTCCAAAAGGACTCTTTCTTGAGATACTTTTCATTAATCCATTTGACCCATAAAGTATCTTTTTTCCTAGAAATATCCCAAGCATTCATAGAAAGACAAGCATTCACAACCTCCTTGCTTTTCCTTACGCCCAAACCTCCTTCCTTCTTAGGTAAAGTGACATCATCCCACTTAATAAGGTGCAAGTTAGCTTTATTGTTAGAATAGCCCCAAATAAAATTCCTGTAGATCTTGTCTATCTCATCAAGAGTAGAACACGAAATGGGAAACGCCATGGCCCAATAAAGATGCATAGAGGACAACGTAGACTTTACCAATTCAACCCTACCAGCAAGAGACAATAACTTAGCCTTCCATCCTTCCATACGTTTGTTAACCCTGTCCACCAGCTTCTCACAATGTTTTTTATTCAGCTTACCATAGAAAAGAGGTAACCCCATGTATTTATTATCGTCCATATTGCCAATCTTTATGCCAAGGATATTAGAAATCTCATCAACATCTTCATTCACACCCAAGATAATCATGCTCTTGTTACTACTGACATGGAGACCAGAAATAGAGCCAAAACTATCAATAAGCTTCCTAATACCTATAGCATTAGTAGTATCAGCCCTAGTCAAAATCATCAGATCATCAGCAAAAATGAGATGCCAACATTTCAAATTCTTAGAAATCTTAACAGGGGAAATCATAAGATTCCTTTTAATCATCTTAGAAAACCCTTGCATAGCTATAGTGAACAAGTACAACGCTATAGGATCACCCTGCCTAACACCATTAGAGGGAAAAATAGTTCTGGTAGCTTCACCATTCATAAGAACCTGGTAAGAAGAAGTTCTAAATATCACTTCAATCCAACGAATCCATTTTGTAGAAACCCCATTTTGAACATAACAGAGAAGAGATATTTCTAGCTCACAGAGTCATAGGCTTTAGAGATATCAGCCTGGATACACATACTCCTAACATTCTATTTTTTAATATCACTGATAATCTCATTAGTGAGTAAGATAGCATCTTTAATACTCCTTCCCTTCAAAAAAGCACACTGATTCATATCAATAATAGTAGGAAGACAAATCCGCAGCCTATTCGTCAGAATCTTAGAAATGAGTTTATAGAAAACATTGCACAAAGCAATAGGCCTCCAGTTAGTGATAAGATTGGAACCAGATCCTTTAGTCAGGAGAGTCAAAAAAGTCCTATTAGCTTCCCTAAGCATGCTCCCATTCAAGAAAAACTCTTTTACAGCATTGAAAACACCATCCCCAATAGTCTTCCATGCAATCTTAAAGAAAAACCCATTAAAACCGTCAGGTCCAGGGCTTTTATCATCATTCAACTCATGAAGAACATCATCAAGCTCTTTCCTCGTGACCATCCTAGTTAAAAGATTGTTCTGCTCATTAGATAACCGAGGTCCACTCCAGTCTCCATCCCAAGCATGCCCTTGGTCGACCTTGCATAATAATTCTTCATAAAAGGCAGCAATATGATCTCTAATTACCTCATTATCTTTAGAGATATCATCTCCAATACTAAGGCAATTGATATTATTTATGACCCTTCTCGTTTTAAGTGAGGAATAAAAAAACTTAGAATTGGAATCCCCTTCCTTAAGCCACTGAACTGTAGATTTTTTCCTATACAGAGCTTCCTCCTTGTCCAACGCCTTCCTGGCCTCCTTTCTAAGAGTATTAGCATTTTCTCTCAAGATAGTATCAATAGGATTCATATCTGACAAAATTTGGGCATCCAAAGCAATCTTATTCACAGCCATAGCATTATCATGCACATTACCAAAAATGTTTCTATTCCACACCTTGATATTTTTCTTTAAATTTTCCATCTTTCTATAGAGCTTGAACATATCATATCCCTCAACCTCCAGCCCCCAACTATCTTTCAGAATTTCCTGAAAATCACTATGATTTCCCAGCTATTTATGAATCTAAAAGGCATTCTAAAACTCCTTGATTCTCCAATAGATAACATGATCCTTCTATGGTCGCTGATAGTATTAGAAATGGACTCACCATGGAATCTAGTAAAGCTCCTCAGAAACTCTTCATTATAAAACACTTTGTCAATTTTCAAGGCTATAAAATTGTCCCCTTCTTGCCGATTATCCCAGGTAAAAAATGGTCCATTTAGCTCCATCTCCATGATGCAATTATCTAAGACAAAGTCATTAAAGTCATCCATGGACGTCTTAGTAGGAGGTTGAGTACTGATTCTTTCTTCATTCTTCCTAACTGCATTAAAATCTCCAATGATCACCCAAGGGCTAGAAAAATTCAGATTACTGTCTTCAAGATTCCTCCAAAGAGTGGCTCTATCATAGTCTCCATTATGCCTATAAACATCAGAAACATTCAAATTGATATCATCTTTTTCAACTTTAAAGTGCACAACCTGATCCCCTTCACTGATTTTAGTAACACTAAAAGACTCCTCTTTCCACATAACAACAACTCTGCCTAGAGCATGAGATCTGCTATTCAAAATCCACTTGAAAGCAGCAAAAAACTTATTCATCACTTTCTCTATCTTGTTACTTCTTAGTTTTGTTTCAACAAGGACAAAAATATCACATTTTTCCCTCCTGACTTCCTCCTGGACACTTAGGAGTTTGTTGCTAATTCCCCTAACAATCCAGGAGGATATAGCTAAATGAGTCATTTGATGAACTCGGCTGTTGGACTGACAGCCTCAGTGCTTTTTGAAGACATTGATAATTCTCTGTTAATAGGAGAATATTTTGACGTTGATTCAATTATAATACCAGTGTTCAACTTCCCCTGACATCTAGGCAGAGCTTTTTGGAAAATAATCACATAACTTGATGATGCTTGGGAGCTGGATTCACTATCTGGCGATTTCCTTGTAGAAGCATGGGTAGGATTTGGAGTGGAGGGACCTGAACCATTATTTCCAGAACCATCAACTGTCGTTTCTACATCTTTATTGACTTCTTCTGATAACTTCAGGTCCTCTATGGCTGGAACACTATTGGAAAGTCTTTCTTTCTTCTGCAACATCTCATTTTCGTCAGTAATTTCCTCGACAACAAAAATGTCATCATCTTCATTATTGATTCTCTATTCTTCACTTTCACGATTTAAAACATGATTTGTCTTAACTTCCCATACCTTCTTCTGAGCTCTGAACCCTTTTGCATTTCTTTTCAGGGGAGGAATACCAAACAACATTGCTTCTTTACAATCTCCATGTCCCAGAAAGCCACAGACTCTGCACATATGGGGAATCCAGTCATAGGACAAGGAAACCACATGCTCATCCCCCTCATCGCTCATCAGAGTAACAGATTTTGGGAACTTAGCATTCCTATTCATAATGACCAATATGCGAGCAACCTCCACACATCTCATAGAGAAAGTTCCTTCATCCATTTTTACTGGAACACCCAAATAAGACCCAATCTGCTCAAACGATTTAGCATCCCAGAGTTCAATAGGTAGGTTTCTGATATTAATCCAAATCGGAACATCAACCAGTATTGCCTTCTGCTGTTTTTCACCCATATGCCATTTCTTCAAAACTACAGGTCTGTTCATAACATACCAATCACCTCTCAGGACATGTTCCTGATCTTCTATTTCAGAAAACTTGATAAGGAAGAACCCTTCCCCTCTGTCAAACACTTCAAATCCACCATTGATGTCCCATATGTTCTCAAAATGTTCCGCCAGCATTGGGATGTAAGGTCGGAAATCTACTACATAGCCCATTAAGCACCTGCTCCATTTTTCCGCATTCTCCAGAGCTTCCTTTCTAGGGTACACCAATTTACCATCACGGATCTCGATTTCCCTCACCTTCAGTTCACCCGGCTTTACGCTATGAATAGGCTTGAGCTTCTCCCATTTTTCGGAGGCTGCTTTTGGCTGTAGAAATGAATCACTCAGATCTCCTCCAGCTTTGCTTCTGAGACCACGAGCTAAGATGACATTAGACCTTCGGCCGATTACCACCGCCGTCGTGTCTGTCACCTTTGAAATCGCCTCTTCTCGCAGAACCAGAGTAGCGGAATCCATTAGCCAAATTAGCCCAGTCTTTCTTGAGGACAAGCAAGTTTTAAGCTTGGGGTAGTTGATAACACCCAAATTAGCGCATATTTTCTATGCATTTTATCTATAGTTTTGTGTCACTTTAGTCTTAATATGCACTCTTTTGTTCATGTTTTATGCTTTCTGTCTCGAATTAGATAAAAGTAGTAAAAATAGCGAATAATGTAGCTAATTAGCCAATTTTTGACTTATAGGCACTGAAACTAGCCAATTTTGGGACTCTCAAGTACCGAACCTGAAAAGACAAGAATTCCAGCAGCCACTACTACAGAAACAGCAGTCAGTGTCGCTTTTCTGGGCGTCGGTTCTTTAGGAAAACCGACGCCTACAATATTAGACGTCGGTTATTTAGGCAAACCGACGTCTATATTCGAAGACCAGCCAGACACGGGTACCGCTTTGAATACAACGTCGGTTGTTAATAACAAACCGACGCTTAAAGTCACCCGCAAAATCCAATTTTTGAGCAAAAAAAATAGTGTCACTTTCAGCGTCGATTATGTAGATAGAAACCGACGCCTATGTGCGATGGAAATTTGTGCGAAAAGTGTCACTTTCAGTGTCGGTTATCCTTTTATAACTGACGCTGAAAGTGGTTCCCACCAATAATTTCATGAAAATATCATTCAATTGGACGTCGGTTGTTTCAAACAACCGACGCGAAAGATGTTTAGGCGTCGGTTGTTGGAAACAACCGACGCTATTTGGGAACTTAATATCCCACGATCGCCCGACTCTTCTCCCACACCTGTTTCATTGTCTTCATCGCCCACACCTGTTTCATTGTCTTCATCGCCCGCCGCGCCGCTACTGCTCGATCGCCTGCTGTTTCTCACCGTCGCCGACGCTGCCTGTGCTCCTCGCCTCGCCGACGCTACCGGTGTTGCTGCTGTGCGTCGCCGCCCTAGCTTCTTCCTGCTTTGTCCAGCGTCGCCCACCGCCCTAGATCCTTCCTCCCTGCTCACACCCAGCGCCGCCTGCTCCTTCCTCCCTGCTCACGCCCGGCGCCACCCACTCCTTCGTCCTTGCTCGCCGCCGCCCACCGACACCGCTGCCGCCTGGAGCTCGCCGGCCACTGCTGCACCTGCCTGCCCTGCCGCCTGGAGCTCGCCGGTCACCTCCACCACTGCTGGGAGCTCGCCTACTTGTCCGCCGCCGCTAACGAAAGGTATGTAAGCTGAAATAATTGGGTACTGCTGTAATGCATCGAAGTAAATATCCTATTGCTCTATTATACTAGTAATGCATGATTAGTTTTACTGATTTCCTTGCTGCTTTCAGTGATTAATGATTGGTACTACTGGTTAGTATTACTTTAGTGAGTACTTTTATTCAACAATTCGTAGTTTGTTATTTACAATTACTGATCTGCTTGCCGATTTTAATGATTAGAGATACTGATTAATAGTAAGTATTGATGAATACTTAGTTAATTACTAATTTGTTGATTAGATATGTATAGAAGTTCCTTATAAATATATTTTTTATATACACATACATGTAATTTTGTATAAAATACATGATGTAGTGTGATCTTAAATCCTAGAGTGTACCCCTTTTGTTCTATGATGGTACCTATGACCCTAAATACACCCATAAGGGTCTATTGTATCCTAAAGAAGATTTATTTCTTCCTTCTGCCCTAATTTTTATATGGATCTTAATCTTATATCGCTTACTCATAAATAAGGAAATATCCTCCCTTATGACCACCTTGATGTGTATGTCCCATATAATCCACATGTTGGACCCCAGAGTTGGTGAAAGATTTTCAATCATGTGTATCACATGGGATTCTTATCTCAACACAATGGACTGCAATATATGCATCTAATGCCTTAAATGGAAGACTCGAATGTTATAAAATCCCATCAAAGTAGGTAGAAACAACTTATATATATTCAGATATTAATAATTCCATGAAGTGCACATTATCTTACTCAGGAAAAGTATGTGTATAATGTAGGATTCGTTCCATATAATGGTTTGTTGCTTGCATATATTTGTCATATATTTGTGCTTCTAATCGTAATGTTTGGCCTAATTCAGTAAATTTTGATGCATGTTGAAATAAGATTTAAACTTGTGAATTGTAGCATCCTAATTTGATTTGATTAAACCCTAACATCAATTGTGATGAAACGCTAACATTAATCGTGATGAAACCCTAACATGTACATATCTATTATTGTGTTTGTTGGCCTAGAAACCCGTCCAAGATTGACTCATTAGGAGTAAATCTTGGATAGTCCCCGGTTTGGGACTGTTCTTGAACACCTAATCTCACTTAGGATGTAAGTGTATAATGTGTATTGGGTTTTCAAGAAAATTTTGGTAGCATTTCCCCGTTTGTTCTCTAAGTACATATGTACTTAGAGAACAGCGGGGAAATGCTGCCGAAATTTTCTTGAAAACCTAATACACATTATACACTTACTAGTGAGATTAGGTGTTCAAGGATGGGATAGGTGGTACACATTTATTATATATAAGAATGACATCAAATGTGTTTGTTGGCCTAGAAACACGTCAAAGATTGACTCATTAGGAGTAAATCTTGGATAGTCCCCGGTTTGGGACTGTTCTTGAACACCTAATCTCACTTAGGATGTAAGTGTATAATGTGTATTGGGTTTTCGAGAAAATTTCGGTAGCATTTCCCCGTTTGTTCTCTAAGTACATATGTACTTAGAGAACAGCGGGGAAATGCTGCCAAAATTTTCTTGAAAACCCAATACACATTATACACTTACTAGTGTGATTAGGTGTTCAAGGATGGGATAGGTGGTACACATTTATTATATATAATAATGACATCACATGTGTTTGTTGGCCTAGAAACCCGTCCAAGATTGACTCATTAGGAGTAAATCTTGGATAGTCCCCGGTTCGGGACTGTTCTTGAACACCTAATCTCACTTAGGATGTAAGTGTATAATGTGTATTGGGTTTTCGAAAAAATTTCGGTAGCATTTCCCCGTTTGTTCTCTAAGTACATATGTACTTAGAGAACAGCGGGGAAATGCTGCCGAAATTTTTTGGAAAACCCAATACACATTATACACTTACTAGTGAGATTAGGTGTTCAAGGATGGGATAGGTGGTACACATTTATTATATATAAGAATGACATCACATTATACACTTAGGATGTAAGTGTATACCCTAATCTTTTCCTAATATATACTTGTTTCCTAATATATACCTGTTTTCTCTGATCATAGAATGGATAGATCATGGATGTCCATTCGTAATCGTTGCACCCCAGAGTTTATATCTGGTCTTGATCAGTTTATTAGATTTGCCGAGGAACATAGGAAAAAACCTACAGATAGGTTCTACTATCCATGTAGGCATTGCGGTAAAAACGTGAAAGTCAACACTGGTGAGGAAATCAAAAGTCATGTCATGTGCAACGGGATTGTACAAGGCTATACAGAATGGCACTGGCATGGAGAGATTTCAAAATCGAAACCAGTAGATGTCGATAGCAGTGCTTGGGTGGAAGAAGAAATTGCCTCCGATGACGTAAATGTGAACGAACCAGTTCCAGCAGACATCGTTGATGCGATGCTGGATAGTTGTAGGGTAGAGCACACTGATCCACCTCCTATCTTTAGAAACATTGTGCATGATGCTGAGATACCATTATACACAGGATGTGCTAAGTTTACGAAGCTTAGCACTGTGTTGAGATTGTATAAGTTGAAAGATAATGACGTTGTATTTTACTACGCGCTAAAACGCAAGTATACGCGTCAAAGTAATATAGGCCTTGTGAGGCCTGAGTCGAACTCAGGGATACGTGAATTATTGGAGACTTCTACTAACTAATCGCAATCAGCTAGACCAATTAACAAAGTAGGGTTTTGTGTTCAAATTAAAAAGAAAATAAAAATCAAACAAAGAAAACAATCAATTAAAGGTTAATTTAATCGATTCAAAGGGATATCTTTAGGATGGCGGTTTCACCGCGGGTCAACATTGTATTAGGTTTCATATAATTACTCACACTTCTCTCTCTATCCGGGTAGTGGCCTGAAAACAAAATTACCCACTGTCGTGGTGTAATTCACTACTTAGGTTTAGGTTGATTCCACCGTCGTAGTAATCATTCCCCTAAACTAAGTGCATTATAAACGGTCCCTCAGTTCCCACCATTAATTTTACAACTCCTTTGTCAAGGGTTTTATTGATTAATGTAGAATTCGTCTCTTTTCAACCGTTAATCCTTCTGTCGACGTGATTAAGGATGTTAAATTATTATTATGGTGATCAAGCATAACAATAGAAATGGAGAAAACGAATCTATACCACGGATTTGAGAGAAAAAATATGAATTATTGATATAAAAATGTCATACAATGCATTCCCGGGCTACTCCCGGTCCTAAAGATTGAGGGTTTTAGCCTCTCATGTTCATCTCACACGAATACATGGTAGAAATTGGGGAATTCATAAGAAAAACGGGAAATAAATGGGAAAACCCCTGAACGAAGAAGAACCGGGGGATCCTTGGCGTAGAACACGAGCTTCCCTGCCTGTCGGTGGTGGAAATCGTCTTCGACAGCGTCCGAATCACCCGGGATGAGCTTCTTGGCCTCGGTTCTCCTTTCTCTCCTCCTTGGCACTCGTGCAATCCAAAATTCAGATCCCCTCCATCCGTGGGCGGCCGTCATTAGGTATAAGTCCCTAATTAGGTCGTCAAATAACAACAGCCGTCCGATCGAGATCAAAACAGATCCAACGCATATCTGTCGGCGTCGATACCATCGACGCGGGTCGATGGTATCGACCCAGCAGATTAGCGGCAACTTTCCTTTCTTTTATTCTGAGCGCCTGTGGTGATCTCGATACCATCGACTGGGGTGTCGATGGTATCGACTCCTGTAGCGTCAGTTTTGTCTTCTAGCGACGCTGTAGCTCTCCTTGTGTCGATGGCATCGACTTTCGTCGATGGTATCGACTGCATCCTCGCCAGCAACTTGAAGGGATCTCGATACCATCGACTTAGGTGTCGATGGTATCGACTCTGTATTGCTCTTCTCGGCTGACAACCTGTGGCTTGGTCGATGGTATCGACTTCCATCGATGGTATCGACGGAAGCAGATACTTGTTTTTCCTGAAATTTCACAACAAGACCAAGTAAATCCACACAATTTATAATAAGATGATAAATAATGCTCAAAATAATAAAACAAAGGGGATTTGATATAATATGATGGCAAAGACCAAATAAAGTGAATTATGCAATATTATCCATGAAAATGAGTAGTTAGGCACAAAACACATATGAAATAGGTCTCTAAATGCGACTCAAAATCATCGCATCAAACTCCCCTAAGCTTAAACATTGCTCACCCTCGAGCAACTAATCCTTAGAATAGGATTGCAGATGTCAACTAAAAATCAACACATCACCCCACATTCCACATGACTCCCACTGGACGTTCTCAAACCGGCCTTTCCTAATCACAGAACAGTAATTACCCTACAGGCGACAATAATCATCAATAAAAGAAGTTATCCTTCAAACCGATGAACACTATCACATAAGGCAGTTAACATAATAAAATTTGCCGATTCAGCATTAGTGCATCTTGTGATCGCCTACACTACGTTGCTCGCCCTAACTTCCATCTACATGGAAGCAGTTCTCCTGATAAACATGAGTGAGGAGAAAATCATGGTGGCCTACCAATCCGAGCAACAGGTGGATGGAATGGGTGGTTCATGGAAGAATTTGGAAGTATTACACAGTTTCAAAATGCATACAACAAAATGCCCTAAATGATGCAAATGCACATTAAAAATGCCCTAATGCTTAAAATTGGGTGGAATGCTGCATGCACTAGCCTTCCACCTCAAAAAGAGATAGAAATCTAATTAAGCCACATCATGTACTCAATTTCCTTGTTATGCAAGTGATATCATGTTCCTTTCTCCCTCTTATTCCATTTCCTTCCAACTTCTCTTTTTTTTTCTTTCTTTTCAAATTTTTTTTCAGATTTTCAGAATTTTTTTTTCTTAGCCCACATATCCATAATTGCTTAGAGATACATGCATAAGGCCATTTTCTTCACGATTGGAAATCTTTGCATTATTTTGAGGGTATGGAAAAGTTTAGATCACTTTTTTTTTTGAAAAAACTGAGGTACATGGTGTACTTAAGCATGAAAATCATGAAAGTTATGAGTGCAACTACATGACATGCACCTAAAGGTAATGTGCATGAATCACTATACATTTTTTTTCCGTTTTATGCAAAAGTATGAAAATAACAATGCAAATCCTATCTACATGCTATGCACGCAAGAAGGAATTAAAACTGTACTTTACTTCCAGTTCTTAGGTGGATTATGAAAAAAAAAACGTGGAATGATCACAAGATTAAATGACTGAACCTTAGAAAGATATTATGTGTCCCTCCTCACTGACCTGTGTAGTGGTTTAGAGGGTTCTCTCTCTTACATCCAATTAAGGTCTCATTACCATTTGATTAGGTTAGGCTCAAACAACCGTTACTATCCACTTTTCATGAGTCAATAGGAGTATAGGTGTGAAATGTTGCTTTAAAGTTGACATAATCAATCATTTTCATAGGATAAGTTCCCCAAGGACAACCAAGTCAAGCTATCCAAAAGACACAAAAATTTTTAAGATTCCCTTAAATTTCCCATGAATACACAACGAGATGACAACTTTTACGACATCCACAGTTACACTAGATAGATGTGGATCCTAAACAAAAACTAAAAATGCAAGAAACAAATAGCAAATAACCACTAAAAATAACAAAAGAAAAAGACAACTTTTACGACATCCACAGTTACACTAGATACATGTGGATCCTAAACAAAAACTAAAAATGCAAGAAACAAATAGCAAATAACCACTAAAAAATAACAAAAGAAAAAGATAGACCTGTTCCAGCTACCCCCCTAAGCTTGAATTCGACTATGGCCTCATAGTCAAAAACAATCTTAAGAGTGGAACAGAGATACCAGATCAGTCCGATGGTGATGGAGGCGGGTATTGCGGGGTCGTAGGGTCCGGATTTGCTCTGGATGACACTTGGCGCAAGTGGAGGAAGAAATCGTTGAAGATGTGACTTCATTTGACCAATAACCCCGTCTTGAATAACTGACCCCAACACTGCTGTGTACCCGTCGATACCATCGATGGAAGTCGATGGTATCGACTCGCTGATTAGGGCAACTGCCTCACGAGTCCGGCCGCCGCCGTTTTCATTTGTAAATGTCGATACCATCGACCTGTGTGTCGATGGTATCGACTCTACTGAGTCGATTTCTTCTGAAAATCTCCAGAGATCTCGATGGTATCGACTGGCATGTCGATACCATCGACCTTTATTGTGCAGCCTGCCTGTAGGTATGTCGATACCATCGACGGGACCGTCGATAGTATCGACTCAGTGCGATTTTTACAGCTGTCAACCTGAACCTATGTCGATACCATCGACCAGTGTGTCGATGGTATCGACCCTGCCTGTGCCTGCACATCGAACAAACGGATCAAGGTATCTTTTCTAAACTAAAATTTAAACGAAATAAAAGCAATCTATGACTAAAATTAAACTATCCTAATGTACCGATGGTTGGGTTGCCTCCCAACAAGCGCCCTTCTTTAGCGTCTTAGGCTAGACGGTGTGACAATCATCATCTTTTCACCTTGGGAACTGCACTTAGAGGATCATTCGGTAATTTGAATTCGACTCGATCTCCTCCAATACCCAAGGACAAAGTCCCTCTGCCTAAGGCAGTCACGACATCCGCCGTTGCTTGAAACGGTCTTCCTAGGAGAATTTCACAGCTGTGGAGTGGTGGCATATCCATGACGACAAAGTCCACCAGAAATATGAATCTGTCCACTTTGACTAAAACATCTTCACATACTCCATAGGGTCTCACAGTAGACCCATCCGCCAATTCAATTGTTGCGGCTGACCTCTTTATCTCTTTTAACCCCAGCTTTTGAAATGTCGCCAAAGGCATGAGATTTATGCTAGCGCCAGAATCACATTGTGCTTTTTGAAAATGTTGACCACCTATTGAGCACGGTATGTAAAAACCTCCTGGGTCCTTTCTCTTCTTTGGTGAACTCCCGTGAATCATCGAGCTCACCGTCTCATTCATCCAATAAATTTCATCGTCTTTTATCCGCCTCTTCTTATTAATGATTTCCTTGATGAATCTCCCATAGGTGGGTACTTTCTCGATCATCTCCACTAATGGAATATTGATGTGGAGTTTTCGGAATATTTCCAGGAATTTTTTAAAGTGACGATGCTCTTTCCTTGACTTCGGATTTACCGGATCTAAAACATCAGCTGCATCAACACGCCTATGAGGTGGCACATAAGCGCTTTTCGGGGGTACCTCCCCTAAGCTTGCTTCAATCACTCTCTCCGACGTGGGCTTTGGCGAGACATCCTCAATAGTAGCAGCTTGTTGTGGTTCCTCTCTCGCCTTGGTTGTCTCCGCATGTGCACAAACAACCTGCACTTGTTCTTTTTGCCTAGATGGAGATACAATATTCATAACTCTCTCTGATTTTCTGAAGAAATGGTTTCCACCCGGCAATCTATAGTAAGTGCGTGGATATGGTATTGCTGGTGTTGCATTCACATTGAAAGTCATTTTTCTTTCTTCTGCAGCTTCTTGCACCTGAGATTCCTCTTCATTGCTCACCACAGACATGTACTTGACCTGATGGTGTGCTTGAGCCACATTTGCATTCTCGGCTAGTTTCTGTTGGTTGGCGTGCTTAATGGCCGCCACTTCACTCGAAATCTGTGCCACGTTGGTTTCCAATGCCCGCATTTGTGCTCCATGGCTTTGCAGCGTCTGCCCAAACTTGGTTAGAATATCACCTTGAGATTGCGACTGTTTTCCAAACATGGCCATCATCTCTTGGTTTTGCTGGACCATTTGAGTTTGTAATTCAGTGTTCTTGTCCTCGGCTTTCTGCTATGGCTTGGCATCCGGATCCTGTAGAAAATTGTTTGGATCCTTCCATGAAAACTTTTTATCTTTCCTCCATGCATAGTCATTATTTCTATAGCCCTGTTGTTGCATGAATTTCACTTGGGCCTCACCATCATCAGATGCATCTTCCTTAGTTAACACCTTTTTGGCTAGAAGATCTAACTTATCATTCAGCTCCCTCACTATTCTGGATTCACCAACAGCCTTGACATGTTCCACTGCACCTCTGTCGCCCCATGACTGTTTCCTAGCCATGTTCTTTAATATCTCCCAGCATCTGGTATCCGTATTATTCAGAAAAAATCCGGATCCGGCTGAATCAAGATTACTTCTATCGTGCTCGGAGAGAGCAAAATAGAAGATTTTCACTTGGGTTTCCTTGTCCAGTCCATGGTGTGGACATCTCCTCAACATGACTTGGAATCGCTCCCAAGTCTCAGAATAAGTTTCACCCGCCTGTTGGGTGAAATTGTGAATCTTCCTGATCATATCATTGGTCTTCTCAGGAGGGAAGAACCTCTCGAAGAAAACCTCTACCATGTGATCCCATGATTCAACAAACTCGTCGTCGAGGTTATGAAGCCACTCTCTTGCCACTCCATCCAAGGAACTCGGGAATAACTTGAGGTAGAGCACATCCTGTGGAAATCGATCTATCTTCACCATATCACAGTTCTCCACGAACTGGCTGATGTGGGCCACTGGATCTTCATTTTTCAGTTCGTGAAATGCGTTTGATTTAACCAGGTTAATCAATGCTGGATCGATCTTGTAGGTTGGAATGTTTAGCCCCTGTTTCTTTATAGGCCCCTTTGATGCCGAGGAAGAAGACGCCTTGATCTTCTCCCATATTGTCTGTGCTTCAGCCATTGCTTCTTCTTGTTCTTGCTCAGATTCAGAATTTATATCACTTTGGTGCTCCTGCTCGTAGTAGTCCCGTAGTTGGAAACTCAGGTGTGCGATTCGCGTAGTCTCGACTACGTGTGTGCACCATGCAAAGTACCTGAAATATGGAAATAGGGGTTCAGTACAATGCTTTGAACGAGTCAACACTATTATAGAGAAATAAAAGAATTTTTGAAATTGTTTTAAAATAAATAATAAAAAAAATGTGGCCTAGAGTGGCCGCTCTTAGCACTCAAAGTGCCAATAATTCGCCGTATCCCCGGCAACGGCGCCAAAAACTTGACGTTGTATTTTACTACGCGCTAAAACGCAAGTATACGCGTCGAAGTAATATAGGCCTTGTGAGGCCCGAGTCGAACTCAGGGATACGTGAATTATTGGAGACTTCTACTAACTAATCGCAATCAGCTAGACCAATTAACAAAGTAGGGTTTTCTGTTCAAATTAAAAAGAAAATAAAAATCAAACAAAGAAAACAATCGATTAAAGGTTAATTTAATCGATTCAAAGGGATATCTTTAGGATGGCGGTTTCACCGCGGGTCAACATTGTATTAGGTTTCATATAATTCCTCACACTTCTCTCTCTATCCGGGTAGTTGCCTGAAAACAGAATTACCCACTGTCGTGGTGTAATTCACTACTTAGGTTTAGGTTGATTCCACCGTCGTAGTAATCATTCCTCTAAACTAAGTGCATTATAAACGGTCCCTCAGTTCCCACCATTAATTTTACAACTCCTTTGTCAAGGGTTTTATTGATTAATGTAGAATTTGTCTCTTTTCAACCGTTAATCCTTCTGTTGACGTGATTAAGGATGTTAAATTATTATTATGGTGATCAAGCATAACAATAGAAATGGAGAAAACGAATCTATACCACAGATTTGAGAGAAAAAATATGAATTATTGATATAAAAATGTCATACAATGCATTCCCGGGCTACTCCCGGTCCTAAAGATTGAGGGTTTTAGCCTCTCATGTTCATCTCACACGAATACATGGTAGAAATTGGGGAATTCATAAGAAAAACGGGAAATAAATGGGAAAACCCCTGAACGAAGAAGAACCGGGGGATCCTTGGCGTAGAACACGAGCTTCCCTGCCTGTCGGTGGTGGAAATCGTCTTCGGCAGCGTCTGAATCACCCGGGATGAGCTTCTCAGCTTCCGTTCTCCTTTCTCTCCTCCTTGGCACTCGTGCAATCCAAAATTCAGATCCCCTCCATCCGTGGGCGGCCGTCATTAGGTATAAGTCCCTAATTAGGTCGTCAAATAACAACAGCCGTCCGATCGAGATCAAAACAAATCCAACGCATATCTGCCGGCGTCGATACCATCGACGCGGGTCGATGGTATCGACCCAGCAGATTAGCGGCAACTTTCCTTTCTTTTATTCTGAGCGCCTGTGGTGATCTCGATACCATCGACTGGGGTGTTGATGGTATCGACTCCTGTAGCGTCGGTTTTGTCTTCTAGCGACGCTGTAGCTCTCCTTGTGTCGATGGCATCGACTTTCGTCGATGGTATCGACTGCATCCTCGCCAGCAACTTGAAGGGATCTCGATACCATCGACTTAGGTGTCGATGGTATCGACTCTGTATTGCTCTTCTCGGCTGACAACCTGTGGCTTGGTCGATGGTATCGACTTCCGTCGATGGTATCGACGGAAGCAGATACTTGTTTTTCCTGAAATTTCACAACAAGACCAAGTAAATCCACACAATTTATAATAAGATGATAAATAATGCTCAAAATAGTAAAACAAAGGGGATTTGATATAATATGATGGCAAAGACCAAATAAAGTGAATTATGCAATATTATCCATGAAAATGAGTAATTAGGCACAAAACACATATGAAATAGGTCTCTAAATGCGACTCAAAATCATCGCATCAGCTAACAATAGATGGAGCGACAAAAGCTTCACTTCATTGTTGACTTTGTTGAAAGAAATGCTTCCTGAAGGAAACGAGCTGCCAATCTCAACATACCAGGTAAAGAAAATGTTGTGCCCAATGGGAATGGAGGCCAAGAAGATACACGCATGCCCGAATGATTGTGTATTATTTCAAAAGGACTATGTAGATTTGAAAGATTGTCCAAAATGTGGTGCGTCAAGGTATAAATTGACGACTTCGGGGGAGTCCAAAACTGGTTCTCCTGCCAAGGTGTTGTGGTATCTACCTATAATATCACGGTTTCAATGCTTGTTTGCAAATCCAAAAGATGCGAAGAATTTGAGGTGGCATGCAGATGTTAAGAAAAATAATGATGGGATCCTACGACATGCGTCTGATTCCCCACAGTGGAAGAAGATTGATCTATTGTACCCCAAATTTGGTGAAGAATATAGGAATCTAAGACTTGGGCTTTGTACAGATGGGATGAATCCATACGGGACATTGAGCAGGCAACATAGCACTTGGCCAGTCATGCTTGTTATATACAATCTTCCTCCCTGGATGTGTATGAAAAATAAGTACGTTATGTTGTCGTTGTTGATATCGGGCCCTAAACAAACCGGAAATGATATCGATGTTTATCTTGAACCTTTGATTGATGACTTAAAGAAACTTTGGGCTGAAGGTGTGATGACCTATGATGCTTCAGCAAGAGAGACATTTCGTTTTCACGCTATGTTGTTTTGCACTGTTAATGACTTTCCAGCATATGGGAATTTGTCTGAATATAGTGTCAAAGGAGCTAAAGTGTGTCCTATATGTGAAGAAAACATTGATTCAATAAGACTAAAACATGGCGGCAAGACTGTATATCTTGGTCATCGAAGGTTTCTTTTAAAATTCCATCTGTATCGTAGGAAGCGCAAAGCATTCCATGGATGGAATGATGAACGGAGTGCACCTAAACCTATACCAGGGGATGTTGTTTATGCAAGAGTAAAAGACATTGTCAATGAATTTGGTAAGAAATCACAATGTAGTATAGCCACACGGAGTGACAATTCTTCATTCAAGAAGAAGTCAATATTTTGGGATCTTCTTTATTGGAGTTCTTTGACAGTCAGGCATTGTATCGATGTAATGCACGTTGAGAAAAATGTCTGTGATAGCATCATTGGTACTCTGTTAAATATACCAGGTAAGACTAAAGATGGGATAAAATCTAGACTGGACCTACGTGAAATGGGAATAAGGTCAGAATTAACAGAATTACATGAAATGGGTAATAAAAGAACATACTTACCTCCCGCTTGTTACACGTTGTCTAGAAAGGAGAAGAAAACTTTTTGTGAATGCTTGGTAAATGTTAAGGTGCCACATGGTTACTCATCCAACATCCGTAGATTAGTATCAATGAAAGATCTGAAGTTGATAGGTCTTAAATCTCATGATTGTCACACTCTAATGCAACAAATATTGCCCATGGCAATTCGATCTATATAGCCGAAGCATGTAAGGTTTGCAATTACCAGACTTTGTTTCTTTTTCAACAGTATATGCAGCAAAGTTATTGACCCTGATACTCTCGATAATTTGCAAAGAGAAGTGGTTGTTACCCTATGTCAACTTGAGATGTATTTCCCTCCTTCATTCTTTGATATCATGGTACATCTTGTTGTCCACTTGACTAGGGAAGTGAAAATGTTGGGACCAGTTTTCTTGCATTGGATGTATCCCTTTGAACGATACATGAGCGTTTTTAAAGGTGATGTTCGAAACCGTTATCGGCCTGAAGGGAGTATTATTGAAGGTTATGTGGCGAGAGAGGTTATGGATTTTTGCAATGAATTTCTCAGTGGTAATGACACTCCTGATAATGACAAGAATATTGAGGAGGGCAAAGGAATTTTAGGATCACGGGTGAAAGTAATCAGCCGTGAGCAGTTGGAACAAGCTCACTTGTATATTTTACACAATATGGATGAAGTGAGTGTTTATATCGAGGAACATACCAATTTCGCAAAGAGACAACATCCTCGAGCAAGTTCAATGTGGCTTTCTAGAGAGCATAATAAGACTTTTACTAAGTGGTTTGAAGATAAAGTCTTACATCAACTATCTCAAACACCAAATGATATTACATAAACTATCAAATGCCTCGCCTTTAAACCAAAACCGAATGTTATGTCTTATGATGGGTTTGACATTAATGGATTCACATATTACACAAAGCGCCAAGATGATAAGACTGTCGTCCAAAATAGTGGGGTCACTCTTCAAGCGTCAACTATGTACTTTGCAAGTGCAAAGGATAAAAGTCCACGTGAAGCTAAAATGTCATATTACGGTGTCATTGAAGACATTTGGGAGTTTGACTACATAGATTTCAAAATTCCACTCTTTAAATGTAATTGGGTTGATAACACCAAAGGAGTTATAATGGATGAATTGGGTTTCACTTTGGTGAACTTTGAAAAGATTGGCGAGAAGGGTGAACCATTCATATTGGCATCATAGGCGAAACAAATATTCTATATCGATGAACCTGCAAATGATAAATGGTCAGTTTTTCTTCATGGTAAAAGACAGTTCATTGAAGATCCTATAGATGAAGAAGAGTACTATGATAAGTATGATGACTCCAGTCCATTCTCAGTTGGGTTGCCAACTCCACAAAATATTGAAGCTAATGATGACTTATATGTGTGCGGAGATCACAATGAAGGATTGTTAATTGATAAAAGATCACAATTTTAGAGACATGTATGTTTATACAAATGCTAAATGTTTGCCTTTTTCTAGTTAATACAAATGCTAAATGTTTGCCTTTTTCTAGTTAATACAAATGCTAAATGTTTGCCTTTTTAATGACATTTTCAGATGGCTGACCATGATGAGCATGATGTCCATGATGAGCATTAAGTCCATGATGAGCATGCTGTCCATGACGAGCATGGTGAGGATACCAATGTAAGTTCTAAAAACATATCTTGTATTTCTATAAAATTCATTATCTTCTAGTTATGTCATATATCTTATATTTCTATATTGGACTAATTCAGTGTGTTTATTTTTGTCAAATTTTAGGTTGATGATGCACATGTACCCACTGAAGCACTGGAGCAACTTGATGCGCATCACCAAACACTTAACAAGAAAAGGGGCATCACTCTGTTGAAAACGTTAATAGCGCTTAGTGGCAGTGGATCCAAATTGGTTGTGGAGTTTGATAATGGAGGAAATGCAATTGGAGTGAACCGCAATAATTTTGTAAACTATCTTGGGTGTACCACTCGGAGCCATTGTGGTGTTAAGTATGATAACTGACATAAAGTTCCTCAGGGGAAAAAAGACTTGATATGGAAGGATTTATGCGTGAGTTATTCTTATTTGCAATACTATTTTGTAGATTACAAATTCTATTATTTGCAATTCTATTTTGGATACTAGTTAATAACATTTCTATTTTACAGAATCTGTTTGCATTGGATGAGAAGTTGCATCGTAAAAGTGTGATGCAACGTGCTGGAAAGATGCTTAGGAATTATAGGACAAATCTGAACAGAGAATACATAAAAGAGGGTGATAAGAAAAAGAAGTCAGCCCTTGAACAATGGAACTTCTTGGACAAAGAAGATTGGGACAATTTTGTTGCTTCAAGAAAATCTGAAGAATTCAAGGTATTAGATGTCACTCCCAATTTAATTAATATACATTGCATTCACCTATTCAAGATCAACATTTAGTGATACTAACCAAATCATTAATGTGCATACTAACTAGGCCCTCAGTGACGCACAAAAAGCAAGGCGTGCACTGAATGTGCATGACCACACTATGGGTCCAAAAGGCTATGCAAGCATTCACCAAAGACTACATGCGGAGTCTGCGGCTACTCAGGAGTCTGCTCCTACTCAGGAGTCTGCCACACCCATACCTCACCATGATATCTGGATAGCTGGGAGGCAAAACAAGAAGGGTGAAATAAAGAAGCCCGTAACTGCTGAGGCGGCTGCGAAAATGGTAAAATACAACTCTTAGAGCAATATTTGAATATTGATTATTTGTGGTGTTAACTTACCAATTTCTGTTGATGGTGATTAGCGGGAGCTGCACGAGCAGAGGAAATAAGGCACGTTCATCCCTCAGGGCACAAGGGATGAATTGACAGTTGCTCTGGGTAACCCAGAGCATCCTGGACGTGTTAGGGGTGCAGGCGCTGGTGTGGGCATCAAAGCATTCTTTGGGCCATCCCAGCGCAAACCCAGAGCGGGACTTTCTCAAGAAGAGGTAACCTATTCTTTTTTTAGAATGTTACTGCAAAAGGAAATTCAATAATAAGAAGCTAATGTTTCTTTTATCCATGTATAGGAGAATAAGAGAGTCGAGGATATAGTTGCTAAGAAGGTCAACGATGTAGTTGCTGAGAAGGTCAAGGAAGAATTGCTGCGGTGGCAGGCATCTCAGGCTTCCAATCAGCCTATGGCGACCCACTCTTCTCCTGATGCACAGACTGCGAGTAATCCTGGAGACCCATCGCCTAACACGTCTGTTGTAAGTATTGTTTATGACATTGTAGCTAGTCTTTTCAAGATGATATGTTTTCAAGATGATATGTATATATGTATAACATTCTTTACGTAAATTTGTAGGCGTTGAAGCCATGCCGCTTAAGAATACAAGACTATGTTGTTGCAGAGGCGCAGGATTACCCATCCCTTCCTGGGGAAAGGTTTCACGGGACTCCAATGCCACATGGCTACGTTCGTGTGGGCCCATTACGTGTGTTACCCGATTGGAGGGAAGCTACATTGCCATATCCCCACCTGGATATTGATACACTTGCTGAGGCAGAAGGCGGGGTCATATTGTGGCCCAAAGCAGATGTCGTCCACAATACTGAAATTGTAAGATAAATTTACATTGATTTAGACTATTAATGTGTATATATGAGGTCAACTGATCTGAAATTATATATACAGGTTAAAAAGAAGACACCACGAGCACCTAGGCCTCCACCTCCACTTCCCGCATTACCAAGTTGGGTTCCAACTGACCTAACATACCCGTTAGGTCCTGCTTGTAGGGGAATGGTATGTTGGCTACGGGCACATAATATACATTGCCCTATAATTGTTTCTTTAGATGCAGATTATGCAAGTCAATCATACGATAGCTCTTTATTTATACAAGATATTATTGAGCTGTTTATGTATGCATGGCTCAATACATCAATGATAGAGACATGGATAAGGTGAGATCTTGTTTATACATCTATATACCTTGTGTAAGATCCGGTGATCTGGTTTCTTATATATTAATGCATACGTAATACATATTTTGCAGCTACTTAGTCGAAGATCAATGCAAACAATTTACATTTGATCATGTGGGATTTTTGATTCCATCATTGATTAGTATGGTAGCTAAAGACCCCGATAGTGTTCAACAATACTGTATAGATGCTTTTACAATTTTTGGTCAGCAAAAGAAGACGATAATAATAGCTCCATTCAATGTCAAGTAAGTTTACTTTATTTATAATTTGGACTTAAGAAAATTCCATTTTTATTGTGCATTTTGAGTTATTAATTGTTAACTTTTTACCTCTAGCGGTAAACATTGGGAGTTACTAGTTATTGTCCCCGGGACGTTCACTGTTTATTATCTAGATCCCGCGGGAAGTACATTAAACACTAAAATTGGACACGTAATGAGAATGCCATTATTCTGGTGAGAAATATTTCATTTTTGTATCCGTTAACATATGTTATTACATTACTATTTACTTATGCAATTTACTGTGTTATATTAACATGTAGGGGTTTAGATGCATTCAAAAAGGCTGGAGGAACGGTCCCAAGGAAAAAGAACCAGCCAATAAATTGGCAGAACGTACAAGTAAGTTCCCGACTCCAATGTATATATTATTGATGTGAATTGTGCTTAGTTGTATTATTTTGTATGTTTCAATTTATAGTGCGCTACACAAGACAACAGATGGGCATGCACATACTATGTGATGTGATTTATGGAGATGATTATCCAACATGCTGCATTGGACATCGATAACATACATGAGGTATTATATATAGTCTCATTAGTTAGTATGAAATATATCAATCTTATTTTTATATTATTACTTATATATACATCATTCTCTTTGCAGGTGTTTAAAACTGACCACACTATAGGTAAATGCTTAAACAATATACATGCTCCATATACGATGGAAGCATTAGATGAAATAAGAGAAGAATGGGCAAAAGCCATACAAGCAGTGACAACTGTAAGATATAATTGGGATGTTGATAGCGATAATGAATGATACTTTGTAAATGTATATTTTTGAATGTTAATACATGTATTTGAATGTTTCTATATGTGTGAATGTGAGAATTGAATTGATGTCTGAATGTATCTACTTGTGTGAAATTTTCCTTGGGACTTTTGCAGGTTTGTGGCCTGTTTGTAGTCTGATATCAATGGATGTCATAAACCTGCAGTTCAGAAAACTGAACTGCAGGTTCTCATCCTGCTGACCAGCCACAGCAGGCCTGTAAACTGATATAAAAACAAATAGTTATATGCGTCAGTTATTTACAGAAAACCATCAGCAAAGACCTACAACGTCAGTTTTTTGAACCAAACCGACGCCTAATAGTACAAACAACCCTACCGTGCAGGATAGCACGGCCGTGGTGGAACAGGCGTCGGTTATTCATATAAAACCGATGCCTATAGTACTAAACACGGTCGTGCAGGGAAGCACGACCGTGTCGTCTTGAAGTATGGCGTCGGTTTTTTATAGAAAACCGACGCCAAAAGGGTTTGCGCCACAGAAAACAGCGTCATCTAGGACTCTTTCTGCGTCGGTTACCAAGTAAACACCGACGCTATAGTCCATATAGGCGTCGGTCTTTTAGTAGATAACTGACGCAGAATGTGTCCTAGATGACGCCGTTTTCTGTGGCGCGAACCCTTTTGGCGTCGGTTATCTACTAAAAGACTGACGCCTATATGTTAAATAGGTGTCGGTTAAAAAACCGACGCCGAAGTGTTCGACCTTTAGCGGCGCCCACATAGGCGTCGGTCAGAAACCGACGCCAAAGGGGGTTAAACAACCGACGCCAAAGGCTGTTTCTGTAGTAGTGAGCTTCTCGATATGGCCTAGCCGATATGGCTGCCCGATATGGCCTGGCCTATACGGCTGCCCGATACGGTCTGGCCGATATGGCCTGGCCGATATGGCTGCCCGATATGGCCTGGCCGATACGGCTTCCCGATACGGTCTGGTCGATACGGCCTGCCCGTTACGGTCTACCCGATACGGTCTACCCGATACGGCTGCCCGATACAGCTGCCTGACACTCCCCTGCCCGATATGATCTTCGGGCGACAGTCATATTGGCCCACCTGATGCCTCAAGATCGAAGCCACGAATGAAGGACACGTGGACCAATAAAAGCTACAACTCCCATCAACTCGCTGCCTATAAATAGTAGCTGCCAACCTACAGAGCAAAGGAGTCGGAGGGAGGACCCTGCAAAAGCTAGTGCCTAGACCAAGGAGCTAGTGTGTCGAGTTCCCCAAAACTCTACTGCCCAATACGGTCTGCCTGATACGGTCTACCCGATACGGTCTTCCTGATACGGTCGCCCGATACGGTCTTCCTGATACGGTCGCCCGATACGGTCTGCCCGATACGATCTGCCCGATACGGTCTGCCCGATACGGTCTGCCTGATACAGTTGCCCGATACGGTCTAGAGAGAGAGAGCCGAGGAGTCTAGAGGGACGAAGAGAAGACCCAAGGGCCGAGATCCGACCTGCACAGAGACTGAGGAGCGAGAGCCACCTCTCCTCTACGGGCTATATCTCTTCCCTCTTCTCTTTCATTCTACTACATTCCTTTGTTTCTTGTACAAACGATGTTTATCCATCTTTGTTCGGTGCCAGCTATGCTTGTCTATGGCTAGTTAGCTCCTTCTTGGCTATGTAGCCCGATCTGGGCATGTTTATATACTTTTGCCTTAAGCAAGTAGATTCATATCAGATCTAGTATGTTGCATGTTCTATTTTCTCTTTCCAAGTTATGATTGCTAGTTTGGTTGGTCTCTTACTCGCTTGAACTGCTATTTCTGCCTGTATCGAGAGATCCGTTGTAGGAATAGCTAAGAGATGATAGTTTGGATCTGAACCGGAGAGGAGGACGATCCAAGGTATTCTATTCCTAACACCCCGGACTATCCTAAGACCCGAGAGGGAACTTAGTGTATTCTGAGGTGTTGATATGTCATTCCTCGAGAGAGGGTCATTGACATATTGTTGATGGTTTTAGTCACGCATCGCGAGAGTGAGTGGGACGACCCCACAGGACAGATGCTACCGTGCATACTAGATGCTTGCTTGGGTGTTCAAGGGTTGTCTACGCCCGAGAACGAGTGCATAGACTGCCCCGTTTGTGGTTACATAGCCAGGAACTCTCTTTCTCTGTTTAGTAGAATCACGAGCTCTATTTTGTTTTGTTTTCTTTTCTTTGTTTTGTTTTATATCATGACAACCCGCTAGACTAGTTGTAGCACTTACTTTTATCGACTATCGTCTTAGCTTATCTGACTAAAGAACGAGATCTGTGGCATCCTAAACGTCACCACGTCCCTGTGTTTGACCCCATATATCTACTTCGACCCCGTAATAAAGTTGCGGGGGCCTAGAAGGTTTCAGGTTATAAATTTAAAGCTTGATTCCTTCCTTTTTCCCACGTTCATTTCCATACATGTGAAAAAGGCCGATCAATGTTACACTTATAGAAATCCTTTCATCTCATCAAACTCTGGGGTGGCTACTAGGCAACCACCAACTTGACCAATGGGTCTGGCTATAACTGAATGTTAGCCACATAGATCTGGTCTTCTAACAATCATAGGGTTCACCTAGAAACCTCTTCCAACAACTCTATTGGCTATACAAGATAGTTTTACACCTGAGTTGTATTCAGCTGAGAACATCTCATTACCAAATTAGTTTCCTTATGTGCTAGGTGATGGTGAAAACATAAACCTTCATATACTCCATTCATTAGCCATGTCTCAGGTTTAGGTCTAACTGAGTTAAGAAAACTTCGAGCTCATCATCTCAGTTATCAAACACAAAATTATAACTCATAGATTCCAAACTACTATGGATAGGTACGTTCCCATGTTACCCTTGTTTTCTTCATGTTTTCAAACCATCTATCCAATGTACTCTCATAAGGTGTGGTACTTCCTCTATTCTCAATCATCATAGAAGGGTTTCAACTCATATCACCTCTATCTTTAGTATATGGCATGCATTTTTTCCTATCTCTCACACCCATAATAAGATGAAATAAGAATTTGGTTGTAGTCCAAATACAGAGTTCATCCCATTCCAAGAGTAGAGATGGTGTAACATACATCGCCTATATACTTTCCAATGTAAGTTGAAACATACTTGATGCGATGATTTTGAGTCGCATTTATAGACATATTTTACTTGTGTTTTATGCATTTATTGGTCATTTTGGTGGTTAATATTGCATGATTCATTACTTTGGCCTATGATCCTTCTCTATGTCAAATCTCCCTTATTTTAGTGTTTTGAGCATAAATGAGTACAATAATATGTTTTATTTCGGCTTATGTGGTTTTGTGTTGCAATTCCAGGAAAAACGAATATCTGCTGCTGTCGATACCATCGACACGACCACAGGTTGCCAGCCGCAAGGAGCATCGCAGAGTCGATACTATCGACACAGAAGACAATGGTATCGAGATATCATTAGGTTCCTGGCGAGAAGTGTGTCGATACTATCGACCCTAAATTCGATACTATCGACACGAGGAGCTTCAGCGACAGAAAAGGACAAAAACCGACGCCTAAGAGAGTCGATACCATCGACCCTCATCGATGGTATCGAGTTAACATCAGTCACGACAAAGAAAAGAAAAGAAGACCATCCGATACCACACAAGGTCGATACTATCGACTCGCGTTGATGGTATCGACACCGTCAGATACAAGTTTGCTTCAGATCGATCTAAATCCGACGGCAGTGATAATTTGGCGACCTAACTCGGTGATTATACCTAATGACGGTGGCAAAGAGCAATCTATCATGTAATTATCCACTACACACGTCTCGAGAAGGTGTGAAGAGAGGACGGAGCCCAGAAGTACGCCCCAGTCATTCCGGACGCCAAAGAAGACGTTTTCCACAGCCGAAAGGCTGAAGATCGTGTGTTCTACACCAAGGACCGCTTGGATCTTCTCCGTTCAGGGGTTTCACCACTGAATCACGTTTTTCTCCATGTTTCCCCTTTTCTCTACCATGTTTTTCTCTGAGATGAACATGCAAGGCTAATCCCTTTTATCTTTAGGACAGGGAGTAGCCTGGGGAAGCATTGTATGACATTTTTATATAGTAATTTATCATTAATTTCTTAAATCCGTGGTATGAACTCGTTTTCTCAATTGTATTGTTATGCTTGATCACCATAATAATAATCTAATTCCCTTAATTACTTTGAAAGAAGAATTAACGATTGAAAAAGACGAAATTCACATTAATTAACAAATCCCTTGAACAAGGTGATGTAAGGTTAATGGTGGATACCCAGAGGTAGATTCTAATGCACCTAGTTTAGGGTATAGGTTACTACGACGCTGGAACCGACCTAGACATAGGTAGTGAATTGTACCACGACAGTGTGCAATTCTGACTACAGGCCACTACCCGGATAGAGAGGTGAACCTGAATTATTATATAGGAATTCATACAATGATAACCCGCGGTGAAACCGCAATCCTAAAGATCTCCACTTGAATTGATTAAACTAAACCATTAATCGATTGTTTTGTTTTGTTTTATTTTATTCTCTTTTGATTTTACAACAAGTTCCAACTTTTTAGCCAGTCTAGCTGATTGCGAGTAGTTAGTAGTAGTCTACGATAATTCAGTGTCCCTGAGTTCGACTCGGGCCTCACAAAGGCCTATATTACATTGACGCGTACACTTGCGTTTGACGCACGGTAAAAATGTGTCAAGTTTTTGGCGCCGTAGCGGGGGACACGACAATTGTCGGCACTACAAATGCTGCAAGCGGCCACTCTAGGCCACTTTTTATTTTTATTATTTTGAAATCATTTCAAAAAAAAAAATTCATAGTCTATCTTTCCAATTTTTGTAGTTGTCTAGTATGGTACTGAACTAAAATTTCCACCTTGCAGGATCTGTGCGTGGTCCAGACACATAGCACCGACTACACGCTACAGGCACCAGAGGTTCCACTGCCGGAACCGAACGACTTGGAGTATTACAATCAAGACCACTTGGAAGAAATAGATTCCGATTCCGAATAGGAAGAAATGGCAGAGGAAAAAACGATATGGGAGAAGATCAAGGTGTCTTCCTCATCTGCTTCAAAAGGGCCAATCAAGAAGCAGGCGATCAACATTCCAACGTACAAGATTGATCCTGCATTAATTAATTTGGTCAAGTAAAATGCATTCCATGGGCTAAAGAACGAAGCCCCAGTCACTCATATAAGCCAATTCGTGGAGAACTACGACATGATTAAAATTGACAGATTTCCACAGGAGACGCTCTACCTGAACCTATTCCCAAGTTCTCTGGCCAGAAACGCACGAAAATGGTTGCACAATCTGGACGATGAGTATGTGGAATCATGGAACCACATGGTGGAGGTATTCTTTGAAAGGTTCTTCCCACCCGAGAAGAACAATGACATGATCAAGAAAATCCAAAATTTCACCCAAAAGGCAAGAGAGACCTACTCTGAGACTGGGGAAAGGTTTCAGATCATGCTTAGGAGGTGCCCGCATCACAGGCTTGATAAGGAGACGCATGTCAAAATCTTCTATTTTTCTCTCTCCGAGCATGATAGAAGTAATTTAGATTCCGCAGGCTCATGATTCTTTTTGAACAACACAGATACAAGGTGTTGGGAAATTCTAAAAAACATGTCCAAGAAGCAATCCTAGGGCGACAGGGATGCCGTAGAGCACGTTCGAGTTGTGGGGGAGTCCAAGGCCATCAAAGAGCTGAATGAGAAGATGGACCTTCTAGCAAAGAAGCTACTTGCAAAAGAAGATATTGAATCCGAGGATGAAGCCATAGTCAAATTCATGCGCCAGTAGTAGGGTTACAGAAATAACGATTACTCATGGAGGAAGGACAAGAAATTCTCCTGGAAGGATCCGAATAACTTTTTGCAGGACCCAGATGCAAAACCCCAGTCGGTGGCAGAGGATAAGAGCACAAAGTTGCTCAACCAAGTGATAAAGCAGAACCAAGAACTTATGAACACTTTTGGTCAGTAGATCAAGCAACAAGGGGAATTTATGAATCAGTTTGAACAGACATTGCATAGGCATGGGGCTCAGATGAGGACAATAGAGACGTCGATGGTGCAAATGGAAGCTGAAATAGCCAATCTGAAGAAGCCAGTGCAGCAAGGTTTTCCGGGTAACACAAACATTCCAGGAGGAAACCAACAAGCGAAGGCAATCTTTCTAAGGAGTGGCAAGAAGCTTTTAAACCCCAGGGCCGATGAACTAAGCAAACCCCAGTCTGAAACCGAAGGTGAGGCCAATGACGAAGTGCCAATTTCAGCCACTGAGCCGGTTGAGGAAATAGCAGAGGAGGTCATTGCAGATCCCATTGTTGTTGAGGAGGAGACACAGAAAAGGACACCATATGTGCCGCCGCATCAAAGGGCACAGGCTGTCCCGGTCCCATATCCAAATAGTGTGAAAGCAAAGAAGGTGGATGCCCAATTTAAGAAGTTTCTGGATAGTTTCAGAAAGCTATCTGTCAACATCCCACTATTAGAGGCAATAGAGAAAATCCCCTCTTACGACAAGTTTTTGAAAGACATCATCACTAAGAAGAGGAAGATCCCTGACACTGAGGTAGTAGTTCTCAAGGAGCAGGTGAGTGTCTTTATCATGGGCACATTGCTACCTAAGAGGCAGGATCCGGGCTGCTTCAATATTTCATGTTACATTGGTAAGGTGAAATTCGGAGAAGCACTGTGTGATTCCAGGGCAAGCATAAACTTGATGTCTCTCTCTACATTCAAGAAATTAGGATTAAAAGAATCAAGGCCAAGCAATATGATAACTTAGCTGGTGGATAATTCAGTGGTGAAGCCTTATGGTATTTGTGAAGATGTGTTGGTGAAAGTAGTTCGGTTTGTATTTCCAGCGGACTTTGTCGTAATGGTGATGCAAGATGAACAAGGCAATGAGTTACTACTTGGACGACCCTTCCAAGCTACAACAAACATGATACTTGAGATGGGGAGAGGTCGTTTGACCTTGGGTATCGCCGATGATCAGTTCGAGATGGTCATGCCTTCCAGCACCACGTCATCTAAAGCTAAGGAGCAATGCCGCATGGCAAAGCATTTTGATCACAATATCTCACTTTTTCTAGGGAAGCCATTTTTAGATATGGCTCATGTAATGACTAAGGTGGAGAAAGGGACATTGGCTGTTGGCATCATGGAGCAGACCAAGGTTGTATCCCTTAGCAAAGCTATAGGTTTTCCTAATGACGAAGAGGAGGACATCCCGCCTCTTACTGAGGATGAGGCAATAGCAAGTTCTATTTTTGATGCATATCTAGAATTACCATTAGAAGCCTGCTTGGCCAATATAACACATGATTGGATGAGAAGCAAGTCACTACAGGAGTGTGCCAAGATGCTTCAGGTGCATCCATGCTTTTATGCTAGGTACTATGAAGACCTTGGTGAACTCCCACCACCGCTTCAGTCATCCTTAATCAACCCGCCAGATTTGGAATTGAAGCCATTGCCACCGCACTTCAAGTAAGCATTTCTAGATGAGGAAGAGAAGCTTCCTGTGATTATATCAACATATCTGAGTGTTGAGGAGGAGGACCAGCTGCTGATTGTGTTGAAGAACCACCAAGGTGCATTCGGGTGGTCGGTCGCAGACATCCAGGGGATTTCCCCTACATTGTGCCAGCACAAGATTTGGCTCGAGGAGGGAGCCAAGCCGGTGATTCAGCCACAGCGTTGACTAAATCCTAGCATGATGGAGGTAGTAAAGAAGGAGGTGATCAAACTCCTTTCTGCAGGTATCATCTATGCTATATCCGACTCGACGTGGGTGAGTCCTACACAGGTAGTCCCTAAGAAGGGGGGAAATACTGTTACACATAATCTGTTAAATGAACCTGTCACGACCTGCTTGGTAACCGGGTGGTGTGTATGTATAGACTACCATCGATTGAATGCTGCTACACTTAAGGATCATTTCCCTCTTCCATTCATTGATCAAATTTTAGAGCGTTTAGCTGGCCGATCGCATTTTTGTTTTCTTGATGGTTATTCGGGGTACAATCAGATTTCCATTGATCCTAAGGACCAAGAGAAGTCCACCTTCACTTTTCCGTACGAAACATTTACATACCGCCGTATGCCTTTTGGTCTGTGTAATGCACCAGCGACCTTTCAGCGTTGCATTCTTGCCATCTTTTCTAATATGGTTGAATGCTGTTTGGAGGTTTTTATGGCTGATTTCTCCGTCTATGGTGCGTCCTTTGACAAGTGCTTATATAATTTGGATAAGGTTTTGCAACGTTGTGAGGACACACATTTGGTCCTCAATTGGGAAAAATGCCACATGATGGTAAGAGAAGGGATTGTGCTTGGACATAAAGTGTCTAGCAAAGGGTTGGAGGTAGACCCGATAAATATCGAAGTTATTTCCAAATTGCCCCCACCGAATTCGGTTAAAGGGGTTCAGAGTTTTCTAGGTCATGCCAGTTTTTATCGCCGCTTTATAAAATATTTCTCTAAAATCGCTAAACCATTATCTGAGTTGTTGGAAAAGGATGTTGTTTTTTATTTTAATGACAAGTGTTTACATGCGTTCAACGTGCGTAAAGAAAAACTAATTTTTGCATCAGTTGTGCAAACACCGGACTGGACTAAGCCGTTTGAATTAATGTGTGACGCGTCCGATTTCGCAGTTGGGGCTGTTTTGGGACAATGTGTGGACAATAAACCCGCTGTGATTTTCTATGCATCCAAAACCTTAAATGACGCTCAACTAAATTACACGACAACCGAAAAATAACTTCTCGCCGTTGTTTTTTCTTTCGAAATATTTTGGCAATACCTTGTTGGATCAAAAGTCGTGGTATGGACGGACCACGCCACCATTAAGTATTTGATGCAGAAAAAGGATGTCAAACCTAGATTGATTAGGTGGATCTTGCTTTTACAAGAATTTGATATTGAAATCAAAGATAAGGTGGGCATTGAAAATGTGGTCGCAGACCACTTGTCTAGGTTGGAAAGGGTAGATGAAATGCATTTGCATATACCCATTACCGAGACATTTCCTGATGAACAACTTTTGAAAGTGAAATCGAAAGACCCTTGGTTTTCCTATATTGTTAACTATCTTGCCTGCAAAATTATCCCGGATGATTGGACATACCAAGAGAAGAAGAAAATTTTCCATTCTCTGCGTTATTATTTTTGGGATGACCCAATTCTGTTGAAGCAGTGCAGGGATGGTGTCTTACGCAGGTGTGTACCGGAGGTGGAATACGAAAGTGTTCTTCGTCATTGCCATACACTACCGACGGGTGGCCACCACACTAGTTCTCGCACTGCAGCCAAAGTACTTGAAAGTGGCATATACTGGCCTACTTTGTTCAGGGATGCTTATGATTTTGTGCGACAATGTGATTCCTGCCAAAGGGCAGGTAACATTTCAAAAAGACAGGAGATGCCCCTCAATGTATTTCAAGAGGTTGAGGTGTTCGACTTGTGGGGTATTGATTTTATGGGACCCTTTGTGTCCTCAAATTCTAACTTGTACATTCTTTTAGCTGTTGATTATGTGTCGAAGTGGGTAGAGGCAATACCCACTAGGACTAATGATGCCGCTGTAGTGTGCAGGTTTGTCAAAGAATACATTTTCTGCAGGTTTGGTGTACCAATAATGATCATTAGTGATGGAGTTACGCACTTCCGGAATCAAAAGTTCGCAACACTGTTGAGAAAGTATGGGGTAAAGCACAAAATTGGTACCCCGTACCACCCACAAACTCAAGGCCAAGTGGAGGTCTCCAATCAGGAGATTTATAAGATCTTGGAGCATACTATGTCTTCCACGAGAAATAATTGGAGTACCTTGCTACCAGATGCTTTATGGGCATACCGGATGGCGTTTAAGACACCTATAGGCACTACGCCTTTTAGGTTGGCTTACGGTCGGGCCTGCCACTTGCCGGTGGAATTGAAGCATAAAGCGCATTGGGAGCGAAGGAAGCTAAATTTGAGCTATGATGAAGCGGGAAAGAAAAGGTTGCTTGAGCTCAATGAACTTGACAAGCTGGGGATGAATGCATATGAAAGCTCGCGGATCTACAAGGAGCAAACAAAGCTGATTCACGATCGCCATATTCAAATGTGCATCTTCAAGAAAGGAGATCGCGTACTTTTGTTCAACTCCAGGTTGAAGATGCATCCCGGGAAATTGAAATCCCGATGGAGTGGACCATTCACCGTAGAGGAGGTCAGGCCACATGGCGTAATCTTGGTGCGTGATGGCGAGACAACATTCCTGGTCAATGGACAACGATTGAAATTGTACTTCGGTGAAGATTACACAAGGAAAATGAATGAGGTCAAACTCATTGCACTTCCTGATGCATGAGGAGCTTCAAGTTGTCTAGCCTAAGACGTTAAATAAGGGCGCCTTTTTGGGAGGCAACACAGCCATCTGTAGCTTAGGTAGTTTCTTTCACATTTGTACTTTGATTTGATTTGATTTCGTTTTTAGTGTAAAAAAGATTCCGTGACCGTTTTCTTTATGTCCAGGACTGAGGCAGAGTTGATACCATCGACCCTTGTGTCGATGGTATCGAGTTGGGTACAGGTTGGTGGCTGCAAAAATCACTCTGCGTCGATACTATCGATGGCCTCGTCGATGGTATAGACACACCAACAGGTTGATCGCAAAGTCGAGGTCGATAGTATCGACATGCATGTCGATACTATCGAGATATCTGGAGATATTCAGACGCAAAGTGTCTCAGTGATGTCGATACCATCAACAGGCCTATCGATGGTATTGACCCAGTTACAGGAAGAAAGTGGAGGCCAGGCCTCGCGAGGGTGTTGCCCTAACCAGAAGTCGATACTATCGACTTGCGTCGATAGTATCGACGCGACACGTCACCGATCCGCGAGAGGAAATCAACGGCGATCGCTGCATCGAGAGAGTCGATCAGTGGGACAGGTCGATACCATCGACACCTGTCGATAGTATCGACACGTCATCGATCTGGGTCCCCCACATCAAGCCATCGATGACCGTCAATACCAGCGGCAGACGGATTGTGCTACAGGAGTCGATACCATCGACTCGCGTCGATGGTATCGACGGGCATACAACAACACCGACCACAGTTATATAAGGGATGGATTGTCGTCATATGACATCACAACTTCAGAGCAGTCCTTCTCCACTTGTGCCGTGTGTTTTTTGAGCAATCGGAGCCCGACCACGAGCATACAAGGAGCAAGTTCTTCATCGAGCGGAGATAAACTTCTACGACCTTCTCCGAGCTCCATCTTCTAATCCTTCTTCTTCTTCATCAATGGTGCACACCGCCGGCGCATCTTCTTCACGTGCAACACCGATGGAGATACCGGTGTTCGTTCCTCCATCGACTGCATCCATTCAACATCCGTAGATTGTACATCCTTCCGCAGAAGTCAAGAAGGTCTACGAGGAACTAATGAAGCACAAAATTGAGCCGACCCGCTACGTCGACCGCAACATGATCCGTAATCTGGGGTTTGAGGCTAATCTATCCTACGTTCTCAAGGACCAGGCAAGGCATATGGGCAGGAGGCCCAATGAGATGGAACTCCATGCCGATGGCCAACCATTCTTCAATGAATGGCCGACATACAAGGAGCTGGTGGCAGAATTCATGGCGTTGCTGGATATATGTGTCGTGCCAAACAACATCATCACCACTGACCGTGAATGGATCAAAGGTCGTGTTTCATTCCGGCTATACAATAATGATTACACTCTCACCCTCCAGTAGTTCAACTCTATCTATAACTGGAATCATGGGCGAGAGCAGTATCAGAGGCCAGACAACCAGACTGATTATGATGCTATCTTCGCCGAGCTAGTGACTGTGCCACCGGGAAAATCTGTGAGCTACCACAACACAGCGGTAGCGGATTTAGAGCATCCGTTCGTGCAGATTCTTCACCGCATGTTGTGCACCACACTCTTTGCTCGTGGTGACCTGTCTCTTAGCAAGTTTCAAGAGACAGACATGTTTTTCCTACACAAGCTACTGATGCGGCAAGAGTGTAACTGGGGAGCATTTTTCTTGCAGCGTGTGTTGGATGTAAAGAGGAGCACGCGGAAGGCTCCAATTCATTTTGGAGGGCTCATCACACCACTGGCCCACTATCTTGGGTTGAATTTCTCCCAGCTGACTCCTCTCTCCAACAGAAGCAAGGTCAATTTGTAGCATCTTCACCGCTCCAACCTCATCCTGTTGCGTGATGGATTGGTGTATGCACATTGCCATGTTAATCACGCTTATTAGGAGTGTTCGCTCCCTGACCCTGTCTTCCACATTGAGGGTGCTCAACATTTTTGATGACCGGTTATCACCATTGATGACTCAGATGAATACGGCAACAACGACGACAATGATAATGACGGTGATGAGGCTGAAGAGGAAGAGGAGGCCTACGATCCTCTTCATGCACGAGTGGCACCTAGGAAGCATCCTCGCATGCATCTGGGTGCATCTTCATCTTCACAACCTCCGCCACCACCACCGCCCTCGTAGCAAAGCGAGGATGTCTACTCAATGTAAGAAATGTATGCAATGCTGCAGGATATCCATCAAACGCAGCAACAACATAAAACGACATACGCCGGTATTCATGATACAACGAATCGACTGCTTGACAATCAAAGGGCTATTTTTGAAAATGAGTGCCTCCTCCTCGACAACCAACAACATATTCACAACAGGTTGCATAGGATGGAGATGCAGCATCAGCCCTTCTATCATCATTATTGGAGCCAGAACTACTTTGAGGGGTATCCACAACCTCCGCCCATGCCCCAGTATGATCCTAGTTTTCAAGGGCAATACCCATCTTGGGACCCCACGGCCCCACAGTACCCACCTCCACCGGAAGAGTGATCGGTATCTCTGTTCCACCCTTTAAGGTTGTTTTTAAATATGAGGCCATTGTTGAATTCAAGCTTAGGGGGGGAGTTGGAACAACTTTATCCTTTAGTTTTCTCAGTTTTTAGTTTTATTATTTTGTATTTTGTCATTTGTTTTTATTAGTTCTTAGTTTGTTTGTAGGATCCACATTCTATCTAGTGTAATTGTGGATGTCTTAAGTCATGTGTCATCTCATTTGCTTGTACATGGGAATCAAGGGAAAATTTTTAAAAAAATTTAGTTTTGCAACCTTGTGTTGTTAAACTTTGAGCACATAACTTAAGAAAATGATTGGGTTTGTCAACTTTAAAACAGAAAATCACAACTGTACATTCCTAAGGATTCATGAAAAGTGGACGGAATTGGTTGTTTGAGCCTAAAATGATCAAATGATAATGAGACCTTAATTTGAAGTAAGAGAGAGGAACATCTTAATTACTACATAGGTCAATAAGGAGGGACACATAATAATTTCCAAAGGTTCAGTCAATTAGTCTTGTGATCTATCCACCTCATTGTTTTTCATAATCCACCATAAGAATTGGAAGTACATTACAGTTTTAATCTTTTTGAATGCATCTCATGTAGATAGGTCTTGCATTGCAAAGTATTTTCACATATTTTGCATGAAAATAAAAAATAGAGTAGCTATACATGCACATTATCCTTAGGTGCATGTCCTTTAGATGCATTCATAATTTTTATGCATACAATACATCTTGTATCTTATTTCTTCTGAAACAATAAGGGTGATTAACTTGTTCCATACCTTCTAAAAGCTTCAAACATTCAAGCTATGAAGAAAAAGTGAGCCCGAAAAATAATTCATTATCATTTTTGGATATAAAGGGCCTTAAAAAAAGAGAAGAAAAATTTGAAAATGAAAAAAAGAGAATTGAGAAATAAATAGGAATGAGAGGGAGAAAGGAACACATTTTTCACTACATATTAAGAAGAATAAGCACATGGTGTAGCTTTTGTAGATATTCCATCTCACCTTGAGATGGAATGATAGTGCATGCATCATTCCACTTTAAATGTAGGCATTAGGGCATTTACACTTGCATATGCATCATTTAGGTCATTTTTGTGTTGTGCATGTTGAAACTGTATAATGCTTCCATTTCTTCTATGAGCCACCCATTCCATCCACCCGTTGCTCGAATTGGTAAGCCGTCGTGATTTTCTCCTCACTTATGAATATCAGGAGAGCTGCTTCCATGTAGATGGTAGTTAGGGCGAGCAACGTAGCATAGGAGATCACAAGATGCACCGAGTCTGAACCGGGAAATTTTATTATGTTAACTACCTTATATGATAGTGTTCATTAATTTTAAGGTAGATATCTTTTATGGATGATTATTGTCGCCTTTAGGGTAATTATCATTCTGTGGTTAGTAAGGGTCGGAATGTGAATGTCCGGTGGGGATCATATGGAGATGTTTGTTGTGATGATCTGTTCTTTAGTTGACCCTCACAATTCTATTCTAAAGTTTAGTTGCTCGAGGGCGAGCAATGTTCAAGCTTAGGGGAGTTTGATGTGATGATTTTGAGTCGCATTTATAGACATATTTTACTTGTGTTTTATGCATTTATTGGTCATTTTGGTGGTTAATATTGCATGATTCATTTACTTTGGCCTATGATCCTTCTCTATGTCAAATCTCCCTTATTTTAGTGTTTTGAGCATAAATGAGTAGAATAATATGTTTTATTTCGGCTTATGTAGTTTTGTGTTGCAATTCTAGGAAAAACGAATATTTGCTGTTGTTGATACCATCGACACGACCACAGGTTGCCAGCCGCAAGGAGCATCGCAGAGTCGATACTATCGACACAGAAGTCGATGGTATCGAGATACCATCAGGTTGCTGGCGAGAAGTGTGTCGATACTATTGACCCTAAAGTCGATACTATCGACACGAGGAGCTTTAGTGATGGAAAAGGACAAAAATTGATGCCTAAGAGAGTCGATACCATCGACCCTCATCGATGGTATCAAGTTAACATCAGTCGTGACAAAGAAAAGAAAAGAAGACCACCTGATACCGCACAAGGTCGATACTATCGACTCGCATCGAAGGTATCGACACCGTCAGATACAAGTTTGCTTCAGATCGATCTAAGTCTGATGACTATGATAATTTGGCAACCTAACTCGGTGATTATACCTAATGACAGTGGCAAAGAGTAATCTATCACGTCATTAGCCACTGCACACATCCTGAGAAGGTGTGGAGAGAAGGACGGAGCCCAGAAGCACGCCCCAGTCATTTCGGACGCCGAAGAAGACATTTTCCACAGCCGAAAGGCTGGAGATCACGTGTTCTATGCCAAGGACCACTTGGATCTTCTCCGTTTAGGGGTTTCACCACTCAATCACGTTTTTCTCCATGTTTCCCCTTTTCTCTACCATGTTTTGCTCTGAGATGAACATGCGGGGCTAATCCCCTTTATCTTTAGGACCGGGAGTAGCCCGGGGAAGCATTGTATGACATTTTTATATAGTAATTTATCATTAATCTCTTAAATCTGTGGTATGAACTCGTTTTCTTAATTATATTGTTATGCTTGATCACCATAATAAAAATCTAATGCCCTTAATTACTTTGAAAAAAGAATTAACGATTGAAAAGAGATGAAATTCACATTAATTAACAAATCCCTTGAACAAGGTGATGTAAGGTTAATGGTGGATACCCAGAGGTCGATTCTAATGCACCTAGTTTAGGGTATAGGTTACTACGACGGTGGAACCGACCTAGACATAGGTAGTGAATTGTACCACGACAGTGGGCAATTCAAACTACATGCCACTACTTGGATAGAGAGGTGAACCTGAATTATTATATAGAAATTCATACAATGATAACCCGCGGTGAAACCGCAATCCTAAAGATCTCCACTTGAATTAATTAAACTAAACCTTTAATCGATTGTTTTGTTTTGTTTTATTTTATTCTCTTTTGATTTTACAACAACTACCAACTTTTTTGCCGGTCTAGCTGATTGCGAGTAGTTAGTAGTAGTCTCCGATAATTCAGTGTCCCTGAGTTCGACTCGGGCCTCACAAAGGCCTATATTACATTGACCCGTACACTTGCGTTTGATGCACGGTAAAAACGTGTCAAGTTTTTGGCACCGTTGTCGGGGACAGAACAATTGTCGGCACTACGAGTGATGTAAGCGGCCACTCTAGGCCACTTTTTATTTTTATTATTTTGAAATCATTTCAAAAAAAAATTCATAGTCTATCTTTCCAATTTTTTTAGTTGTCTAGTATGGTACTGAACTCAAATTTCCACCTTGCAGGTACTATGCATGGTGCAGACGCGTAGCACCGACTACACGCAATAGGAACCAGAGGTTCCACTGCTGGAACCGGATGACGAGGAGTATTACAATCAAGACCACTTGGAAGAAACAGTGCCTGTAAGATGCGTCTTAACAAGGTATCGACCACTGTCAATGGTATCGACAGCAACAAATATTCGTTTTTCCTGGAATTGCAACACAAAACCACATAAGCCAAAATAAAACATATTATTGTACTCATTTATGCTCAAAACACTAAAATAAGGGAGATTTGACATAGAGAAGGATCATAGGCCAAAGTAAATGAATCATGCAATATTAACCACTAAAATGACCAATAAATGCATAAAACACAAATAAAATATGTCTATAAATGTGACTCCAAATCATCACATCAATACTTCACATGACTCCTTACCATGAACATCTCCATTATGGGTCTACACTCATAGGAAGACTTTTCCCATCACCACTGGGTCTTAACATATCTCTTTTATGTACAATCCTTAGTTGTTACCTCAAGGTCTGTAGGGTTCTGACACTTTTTGGGTGATCTAACCCTTATGCATCTAGGGAGTGCCTTTCACATTGACCCCTTGCCCCCATGAAATTATGAAGGTGGGAAACCTCATAACCCATGGGCCTCAGGTAACGGTAGCTGTTACCTCTCGACCCTATGGTCTTGTGCATTCAGGGAATAGATAACTCCTACTCCCATCAGTCTTATCCCTACTTGACCTTGGTGTTGACTTAGGATTCTACCATAGCACATCTCAAACCTGAATCCTCACCCAGATCTCCATCATCTCTCTGGGCACTCATGGGAAAACTTATATTCCTTTTACAGGAATCATGGCGACTTACCTATCTTGGTTTGGCCCCATACAGGTTACCTCCATGGCAACATATCCTCATGCCCCATGAGAGGTGGTCACACACGGGTCTATAGATTCATGATCATACTACATGCTCTTACACTTAGCTCATCAAGTTCCTATGAGAGACCACTTTAAGTTACCTCAAACCTAACCAAAAGCTGGTACTCACACTACTTGAAGGGTTCCTTCCCAGGATGTGAGAAAACTATCTCTTGATAGTAACAAAGGTCACCCAACGTTCTTATCTCCAAGGTTTACATCATCATGTATATTCTTAGCTCCTAACATGATACTTATGCAGATAACTATCAAGAAGACAACCTACTAAACCATGCTAAGTTCCTTGGCATGTCATACATATTTATCATTCCTCCAGGTTGGACCAATCTCATACATGCATGTGTCACCAACATGTGTGAGGGGTTCATCAAACATATATCTCAGATGCAATGGGGTTTCCTTTTGTACTAAAACATGAGGGGGTGCTATACTCAAATACCATGAACTCAATCAGCCTCGTGAGCATCATGTGCACCAGATATTACTTCTTCCCCTCTTTGGTTTAGGAACCCCAGGTTCACCTCTTATGTATCAACTGTCTGACTGCATTCTCAGTTGTTCAACCATGAATCGAACCTATACCAGTTAGAGCATACACATACTAATACTTCCATGTGAACAACCTTTGGAGTCCTACATCAGGTTAACCAACTGGGTGCAAGGCCTCACTACTTGTTATCATACGTTTTCAGGTTGTATTAAACTCTACTTCTTGCACCTAAAAGGTAGGTACTCATATCATTTGTACGTTTGTTCATTAAGCCTCTATCTTCTTTATAGGGTTTGGTTCCTCTAAAAACATCTAAGGTACAATGAGCCTCCAACGATCATGCATGAGGTAGCCACATCTTTCCACTCAGGGTCATCTAAACCAGGTCATACCATACCCAACTTCTCATGATCCCTCATGTCTCAGAGTCTAGCTTTCCATCCTTCTTCATCGGGCCTTCCCCTTCCTCTAGAGCTAACCCTACATCTGATCCTACCATTGTAGGTGCTCTTTCAATAGATGGGTCAAGCTCATAAGGATACACATCCATCCCTACTTGGGTGAAACATACTATCAAGACCTATGTCCGGATAAGATCATCCAAAGCTCTGCATGCCTATCTCAAAGACCATCAGGCCTAACCTTTCAGGCTCAGGTCTAAAACGTACTACCAGCCATGCTGCCACTCTTATATGTAGGTGCATGCCTCTTCCTATTCATATATGCTCGTTAGGGTTCCTATACAGTCACCATCAACCCTCTCCATGAGGGACCTATCCCTCACCCTAACAGGGATGACCCACTCACAGTCGGGTCACCAAAGGTACAAAGGTCAAACAACCACACATAGTTCATGCTTCTCATGTGTACTCAAAACCTTTACGTAAAGCATGCACGTCAAACCCACATACATACTTGCATGGTCAACTACGATATCCAAATCAACATATCTTCTCTTTCTCTATCCACTACTTAAGGTGTTGGGTTGAGTATCATCCTCAAAGGATGCATCAGGTCTCTTCCTCTTCCTAGAGGCTTCTTCCTCCACGACTATCCCATCCTATGATAAGGTCTGATCCCAGCGTTCTCCCGAGAGCATGACAACACAGACCATGCAACCTAAGCATGTAACTAATCTTTATATTACACTTAAACTATTAAAACTTATGTCCATGACATCTTGTTTACATGCTTTTCATTATTTGGTAGATGATTCCTTAATACTTATTTTCCTTATCCCAAACACATGAGGGGTGGTGCAGAGGGAGAAAAACCCTAATCTCGTAAAGTTATTCAATGAACGGGGTAGAGAAGGGACGAAGACAAATGAGAGAAGACCTAGAGGTATCTTATTTTGAGTCAAATCCTATGATTTTTGCCAGACAATCACAGAACTCGGGAGTCCTCATAGACCGATTAGAGGGGTAGAGGAAAATCTTGCCAGCCCCCAGATTGTGATCCTTTTGTAGACACCTCCATCATTGGAAAATCCTCTAATAACTCCCTTTTGTTCTAAAGAGTTTGTAAAATTTAATAATTATTAGAGATAAAATAGAAAACCATCGCTCTGATACCAAATGTTACGACCCCGCTTCTCGGTAACCCCTAATTAAGGAAGACCAAGAAGCCAGAACCTCTATCCTAAAATAGGATCAATGGTTTTGCAAATAATAAAAATAATTAATAAATTCTACCACAACTAAGCTTAAAACATGATAAAATTTGTTTCTTTTCACATACCTTTAAAAAATAAAAATCTGGAACTTCTACCCACTGTAGAGTTCTAACTAACTAAATCCCCCTTTAATAGATTAAATTTATTCTTCACAAATGCCACTTTACTATTTGTCCACTTTCAGATGTACCTAAAACACCAAAAAACCAAAACATCAGTAAGTATAATGAATTATACTGGTATGTGGGGGAACCAAAATCTTACATCTATTTGTAACAACATAATGCAAACAAATTATTTCTTAAACGATCAAACATTACATATTGAACATAACTACTCAATCACTACTATCCTTGACTCTATGTTATCCCTACAGTCAACATGGATACTACCTCTCTCATATGGTATATCTCAAATAACCCCCATGATCCTACCTTACAGGTAGATCACTACATAGGGATGTGTAGTCGTATGGTCCTACCCAAGGGTAGACCAACACATCGACTAATGATAACCTGATGATCCTACCCCAGGGGTAGACCATGTACTAGGTCATCCATCTCATCATCATCAAAGCTACAGAGGAGGAATAGGATCTGAGCTAGTCATGCACATATATTTATGGCGATTTTCATAGTCACTTTACAGTAGCATGAAATAAAAGTCAACCAAGTAGTTCTTTCTAAGAAATTGATAAAAACCTCAAAAAAATCTTCGTGAAACTAGAGAGATTAGCCATAAGCTTAACCACATACCTATTTTGGAGATCTCAAAGTAGCAATATATCCCAATCCAACTAGATGTCAAATCAAGCAAGCCAATCAATCAATATAGCAAACATTGATCCTAAAAACATGTATAACACCTAGTTGTTACCATCTCATCCCAAAAAACTCTTATTTGACTTGGGACACCTTTCTAAGGTTTCTAAGTCTCATTAGGATTCATTAGGGCTTCTAAGATTAATTTCTCAAACTTTATCCTTTTTAGGTCAACAAACCATAAAATAGCTTTTCTACTCATAAAAACCGTAATTACTAAAATTATCCACATTAAGGATATTTTATACTCAAATTGTTTTTGCAACAACATATCTCTATCTTATTCATGGATTTGCACAATTAAAACCATTAAAAGTCATAATTATTAAAATTAGGGTTTCTAGGCCCATTAATGCATATTCATGTACATGGAACCCTAAATTAAGCCAATTATGCATAAATGTCATCTTTTTAGGCCTAATCATATCTTTTATTAACAATAAGTTAATATTTGCTCATAATATCCAAAGAACATTATTAGATCAAATTATCATCAATTTTTAGGGTTTTTCATCAATTAAACCATTAAAGATGATATCTTTATATCCTTTTTGAATTGTAAGAAGAATCAGGCTTCCATTATATTTTTAATGAATTCCTTATATATTTCTAATCAAATTTCATATATAACATGCATCTATCCGATTTAACAATCATTTATTATGATTATTTCAAGATTAATATTATTTGACTAATAGGATAATGCCACATCGACGACCAACTCCTACTTATCTAAATACGTGGACCCGAATAGAATTATAACAAAAAGAAACAATTTCCCCTCACGCAGAGGCTTGGATTACCTTGCTCCTAGGGGCGGTATGGTCAAAAGGCCCCCGTCTCCTCCTACCTCCCGAAGCAACTGTACAATGTCACAAGAGGGCCGACCCGACGATTGACTCCCAACATCTGGGGCTCAGGGGTCGCGGAGCAGGTCAGCGCAGCATCCCAACCCTCTGTTAAACTCAAGCCAAACCCTAGGGTCATGTGGCAGCTAAGCTATGGGAGGCTAAGGAAGAGTGGCAACATGGGTCCTAGGGCTGAGTGTTTACCTGGTATGGAGTCGGATGCGGTGGTGACAGTGGTCCTTCACATACTGCATGGGGTTCATGCATCTCTATCCAACTCCATGGCATATATTCTCCTTGGAACAGCCGATGAGGAAGACTTTTTGTCAATGGTAGCCTACGAATTCTCCTTGTAACCCGTCATGGGAACGGCCGTGTAGAGGATGATATGTCATCTTGGAATTCTTCCAAGAACCAGGCCACCGTCTGTGATGACTACTATGATGATTCTCTGAGTAGACCCGGGTCCCAAAGACCAAGGTTCAACGTGGGGTTTCCCATGGATCAAACAAGTATGTACCATCATTATCATCATCTAAGTCTCAGTTCCAACTATGTTGGAGTTGGCTAAATAGATCACTTGTTTGCATTCAACTCTATCACGGGTCATATTCTGATCAAGATGTAGAGATTCAAAATCTCTCTTTATAAGCTCTTCCCAAGTTAATTTTTGCCTTCCTCTTCTTTTATTAATAATGTTTTACTCAATATCATTGATTTGCATAGGCACATTAGTCAGTCTGTGTTGTACATGCCCATACCATCTAAGTCAGCCCTCGCGCAACTTGTCCCAAATGCTCGTCACAACCACTTTATTCCTGATATAGTCATTTCTGAAATGATCTTTTCTTGTCTTCCCGCACATCTACGTCAACATATGCATTTTAGCCACGTTCATCTTTTTTGGACCTTGTTTCTTCACCACCCAACATTCACTCTCATAGAGCATGGTTGGTCGTATAATTGTTCTATAAAACTTGCTTTTTAATCTGAGTGGGGATCTTCCAACCACATAATACTCTATTTGCACTCCTCCATTTCAACCATCCTACAATGATCATCTGGAAAACATCATTTTGGACATCCCCACATATTTGAATAATAGAAGTCATAATAAAATTTCTCACATTTTAGTATATCTACTATGTCCAAATTGGCTCCACCATTCACACTGTGAGGTTGGCCGAAATTTCAATGCATATACTCAGTTTTTCTCCTACTAATTATCAATTCATTTGATTCCAATGTCTTTCTCTAAAGTTCAAATTTATCATTCAATCCATCTTTTCATCAATCAAGATACTATATCATCAACAAACAATATATACCAAGGAATATCATCTTAAGCATTCTTTATCAACTCGTTGATTAAAAAAACAAACATATATGGGGTGAGTGTGGATCCTTGGTCTACCCCAACATGTGATAGGAAAAGTTGGTGTCTCCCCTCTAGGAGTCTTCACACTTGCAGTAGAGATATCATACATGTCTTTGATCAAGTCAATGTATTGGATCGACACACTCCATTTCTTCAAATCCATCCACAACACTTCCCTGGTTACTCAATCAAAAGCCTTTTTCAAATCAATAAAAATCATATGAAGATCTCTTTTGCAGTCTCTATACTTCATTGTAAGCCTCCTCATTAGAAAAACTAGCATATGTTGTTGATCTTCCAAGAATGAAACCAAATTGATTGTTTGATATGTGAGTTATAGATCTTAGCCTCTACTCGATAATCCTTTCCCAAAGCTTCATTGCGTGACTCATCAACTTGATATCTATGTAGTTTATGAAGATCTAAACATCACCTTTGTTCTTGTAGATGGAGACTATAGTACTATTTCTCCATTCATCCAACATCTTCTTGGCCTTCATGAAATTTTTTAACCACATAACTCCTTCATCCCCCTTACTCTTCCATACATCAATGGAAATAACCATCTAATCTGCATGTCTATCTCATTTTCATATTTATCTAATAACAAACATAATGAAACCTAGACTATCTAGGAAGCTAACCAAGAGTTCATCGCCTTGCCAATGTGTCATGTGTCTGTCATCTATATTATATTATGTATATTGAAGGCCTTCAAAAGAAAACGTTTCTATGGATTCCATGAGACATATGCGTTGTCGGTAGGCTTCATCCAACTACTAGATTTCTCCTTTATACCGACGGATAAACTTACTTGTTTTCTCCACGTATTTATTTTATGACCCACATAACATATAGTGTATTCTACCAGCCATTACAATCTAGAGCAACAACGCACACACATTATACGATAGATATTTCCCCTCCTTTTGCCACTACGAGTGACATCAATAAATTCTTACAGTGGCGAAGAACTGTAGAATGCACATGTATACTAAGATAGTTGAACGGCTGAAGAGTCATGATCCCCAACTCGGTCGGTAGTCGTGAAACATGGGTGGTACTCCTTTCTGTAGCCTCTCTTTGGCACCTTTAGCCATAGGTGATGGATGAGTTCACCCGGTTCCTGAAAATACAAGAAAATGACTAAAGAAAAAGTGGATAATCTAGCACGAGATTCCCTATTGTGACATTCAGTCTAGTACATGTTTCCAACCAAGATGACATGTCATGTCAGCTTATGTTTTATCCAGTACTAGTGTCACCCGCACCCGACACACTACACTGGAACTATACATGACATAATCCCAAAGTTAAGAGGAATAGTGTGTTCTCATGTCTTGTACTTTGGGAGCTTCTGTCCATCTTGATTTTTTTAATTAAATTGAGGGACTTCTACTCATCTCGTTCCCTTTTGGGTGAAAAAGAATCAAGGATAATATAAGCGACTGCTTGCATAATATCAAAATTGGATGAGCATCCACCACAACGCAGGACCAAATAAAACCTAAGAACCTAAGAGCTCAAAATTATTCGAAAAAAATGTCACAATGCTAAAAAAATCCATACGTGTTAGATCTCCACAGTGTGTATTTATGTATCTCTACAAAAGGTGATATTGTTAAATTTGAATAGTTCATCCTGGTTGCAATCCTGATATCCTCCTTTGCCATAAATTGTCCTATGATATCACTTAGTAGGGACATGAAAGGACATCTTGGACATAGATCCACAAACATAACATTTTTCAAAGATTTTTGCATCCCTATATTCTAGTGAGGGGGAGGGAAAAATCAAGAGCTCGAACAAAAACTTTAGGACATGAATTAAGGACTACAAACGTTCATGGTCAGGGACATGTGGTTAATGAAATTCTCAAGCTGATGCTCCTCTATCATCCTTATTACACCTAACATTCCTAAAGACTAAAACTTGTGGGCATAGTTTGAAACTTGAAGATTATTCTATCAAAGTCATTGAATTTTTGTTCCTTATTCTGTGTATGAAATGGGCACAAAAAAGATGATGAAAAACATTTTTGCAATTATCCAACTCCAGGGCATCCATATCCAGGTTCCCTACCCAAGATTACTTATCCCACCACAAAGTAGTTATCTCACCACAAATCAAGTTCCCACCATGAAATAAGTTGCAAATATGATCTTTTTGGGGCGACACCTCAAGAACCTTTAACCTAATTTCTATGAATGGTCTGTTTGGTCCTCACCTCAACAATATCAGAGTTGGGTTTAAAAAAATTGCATGTTTATTTTTCTTGGCTTTGGACGATAAAATTTGGTGGTTATATTCAAACTGCGAGACTTCCCTAGGAAAATGTCTTGCATGCTTGGACTAGAAGTTTTTGTAATTGTTCTCACCCCAATGGCCATATTCTTATAGATGATATAAGATTGGCAGTTTTGGGTTCAACATGTGTCTTTCTGTTCCCCATAGTTTTGAGGAGGCATCTCCATGATTACTCATTGCTCCTTGTATGGGAAAGTGTTTAAGTGGCATCCTAAAATATAATTGGAGTGGATCAAATATAGTCTTGGTAGTTATTGATTCCATCTAGTGATATAATGTTTAGATGATACCCTAATATAGGATAATATATGACTAGGTCATCCTTATGACTCTAAATCAAGTTGCTTGTCCTATAATAAAGATGAGTAAAGATGAGAAATATATAGAGTATAAGGGTCCTTGAATTAGGTATAGCATCACAATTAGTACAATAGAGCTTTTTTCCATCATTATTAACTTATCTTATCATCTCATATGACATTATGTAGCTTGATGATCATACACTGGAACTGATGGTAAGTTATTTTCCTTGACACCTCCACTATTACATCCCTAACTTAGAACCTCTTATAACACATAATAGGGAGTATGTTATGCCTATACATAGGTGTGATATTTGATCTACTTCTTTGATACAAACCATGGCAACCAATTTTCCACTACTTCAACTTTAAGAAAACAAGGACATGGAAATGGGTGTGCATCCCAAATTTAGATAATTTCCTATATGTTTCAATAATATATTAGAATTAAGTACTAAAGCAGTAATCAGTCCACGTTTTTTCAACCAATTAACAATTCATTTTCATTCATAAGGAATAAATTCACACTCTACTTTAAGGAAAGATACATACAAGCCTCGACATCCTAATACATTGACCATAAGCTTGGTGTTTCTTAGCATGAATGCTAACAGAGAAAATATTTGTAATATATTGAATATTGATAAAGGGATTATGTATGTTAGGTGTTGGTAGTATGCCTTGAGAGCCAGTCATATGATGATTCTAATCTAATAGATTGCACTTGATTTGATTAATAATGAAGCCATTTCCATTTGTTATGTTTACTTCAGTACAAAATAATGATTGAACATAATGTACTAAGAAGTAAAGAATCAATGGCATGTGATTTTTGATTGAGGACCTAAACATGGGATCATGTGTCTTCTTGGAGTATTCATTCTTATCAAATTTACTAGTCATATATTGTCGAAATTGGGATGAAAATAGTACATAAGATTTGTATGTGTGTTGGCTGATGACTATGTCTCCATGGTCATGTTATTTCATAGAAAGTGAAGCACAAAGGTACTTGTCAATGAACAAGTGTATTGGACATATCCACATTAACTATAATACATGGATGTAAGAAATGACAGTAAGAATCATATATTAATGTGACAGTGGTGACTATGGTTCATTAACCTTAGCACACTACAATCATCACATGTTGTTTAACAACATTAACACTACTCAACATGCATTGGATATGGTTTACTATACAAGTAGTGCCTGGGTTAGTGTGACATTTGTGGAATATTGTGAGTGAAATACATGGAATATGTCCATTATTTTGGAGTGTTATCCTGACTACTTCATGAGTGGGACTATGAAATGCATGGGCCATGGTCATGTGAGTCAATATTTTATATTGATATCACATGTGTCAAAATAGTCTACTTTTGATCAAGGAACAAAGATTGGACATTAAGAGGATGATGATTCCATGCCTCAGATTTAATTCACATACCATAACCATAGGGTTACAATCATGTAATATTGGTCAGGATATAAGGTTGAAGTTGTGCTTTGACTCATCCAATTACTTGGGTAGAAATGATGTTTTGGTAGATACTGCTAATTGCTTGTGAAGTTGTAATATTATTATAGACATTAATACTACCATAATGTGGACCCTATAGGGTCACATTCATATGATCTATAGGGAAGAGGAGAACAATTGTAAATACAAGTTAAGATATTTATTGAAGTTTTAAGTAATCATTAGAATGATCATAGACTGTTTGGAATCCTAGAAAATTGACTTGAGTGTATCCAATCAAATAGAAAAATTCTTTAGAAAAGATTGACTGGAAAGTCCATTTGATCAACTGAACAAGATCAACCCATTCGATCTACTTAAAGCCTTTTAAATCGATTGTAAAAGATAAAATGATCAATTGATCAATTCCATAATGTTTTGATGTTCTCTAGCTAATCAAATGGCTGTGAGAATTGATTAAATCAATATCCATGAAAGGGTTGTTCAAATGTACAAGCTGGATTATCATTTCTTAGTTTTTTAGAAACCATGTTTTTCCCTTCCCTGTTTAAAGGGGCTTGACATCTAGATTTTTGATTGCATGCTTTGACACATGAAACTAGCCATCATTACCTCAAAGGATAGACAGAAGGAGATAGTACATAATTCTATCACATGTTCTGAAAGTTTCCCCTTCCCCTCTATCTCAAGTAGAGTGGTGAGTTCATAGTTGTCTATTTTCACTACATAGAGATGCATATGTTGCACGACTATGTTGGGAGGATGTTTTTGACATCCTTCTATGCACCTCATGAGTGAAACTCACTCACACTTGTGAATTTCCTTTTGACTTTCTCCACAACAAGGAAATCACGTGCCGGTCCTTCCGTATACATCGTTGATGAAATCCTAATTTAGGATGTCATTTTGTGTCACTTATTACTTTAATCAGATTTAAACATGTTAAAATGCATAATACTTCCCTTAATAAAATTATTATCATCAAATGCACCTATGGACGTGCTTTACATGCTTTTTTGGTACTTGAACCATGCTTTGGATGTACGGGAGAGAATGAAGATAATCATATGGTTCCTCCACCATTGGAGAAGCCTAAGGAGAGCCTAAGAGCATCGTTGACCTGCCTTTAGTGGCCATGAGTCGAGTTAGAGAAAAGAACTGTAAGATTGGAAATTTCAAGATTAAAGTGCAAGTTAAATAGCTCAATATGGTTGTGGTACAATTTAATAGTCATGTTGTCAATGTTGAATGTACCCGTTTCAAATCCATGTTGAAGCATCTCAAGACATGACCAACACCACAAACTTTCTATTGGAAAGGTATGCCCAGAGAGCCAATCATGCAATGATTGACATGGCATATGACATAAAGGATTTGATTAATAATAATGAAGGGAAGCTTCCAATTCATTATGGTTTCACTTAGTTATGAATAATGAGGAAACATTATCAATGTCTAAAGAATGACAATACTTGATCAAGTATGTCTTCAAGTACAAGACTTGAACGATGAGATCATACAAATGCTAAGTGTATGTGCATTCTTATTATGTCCCTAGTTAGTTGTTATTGTGGATGGAAGATATATACCAGTAACACATAGGACTGGAGTGTGGGTTGGTTGATGACAAAATCTCATTAGTCATCATATGATATATCAAATAAAGCACAAAGATACATGTTATGGAACAATGTATCAGACAGACTCACCTTGAGAGTGACACATGGAAACCATCATTGGTGGTGATAGTCATCTCTCATAATGAAGGTGGCGAATGTGGTTCTTAGACGTGAAGTCACTACACTCATCACATGTCATTCAGTATTCTTTGACATCATCAAGCGTAATCCTAAAATAAAGGTTGCCATAAAGGTGATGATTGGGTAGTTGTGACACAGAGAGACTAATTGTGAGTGATGTAGATAGGATTTGTCCCTTCTACTAGAGTTTGATATCCTATCCACTTGATAAGAGAGATTGAGAAATGTATGTGCATGCACTTGTGAATCAATATATAATATTGAGGTCACATATATCTTAGACATTATTCTCTTAGTTCAAGGAACATGGATTGAATGTTGACGATTGCATGGCTCAAGTTCATTTTGGATATCAGAGACAAAGGACTTATACAATCATTGCAACAACTTACACAAATTGTAAGTTGAATTTGTTCTCCAACTTTCCATTCACTTGGGTAGCATTGATGTGCGACTAGGCACTACTCTATGCTTGTGATGTCATAAGTTAGTTATGGACATTCACTTCCAATGTGATATGGGACCTATAGGGTCACACACATAGGAACTAATCTAGATGAGGAGTTTAGTCTTAAATGATGATTGAATGATTACTAAAGTGTTTAGGTATTCAATTCTTGGAACAAATCAACTGATTGGACTGCCAACCAATCAACTAACCCAGTGAGATGGCCCTTTGGAGTGTCAAGTTGATTGGAACAGAATTGGATAAAATTCTACATGAAATGGGGCACCAATCGATCGACTCATTGGGTGAACCGATCAGCTCAGGTGAGAAAGACAATTGGTTCACTTGGTGAACCAATTAGCTTACCTGTGTTGAATGAATGCTCTAGTAGTTTTCCAAAATTAATAAGAAACATTTCTCATTTCACTTTTTCATTTCGATTGGAACAAAAATTAATGTTAGCAATAATTGGAAATATGTGTGATTAGGAAACATTTGAAATGACCAGTTCAGGCCACAAAATGACCATCTCACGTGTGAACTGACCAGTTTGGTTGCCAACCAACCATTTTGAGATTCGTAGGTTGTGAAAATTCGATATCTTCTAGTCCCTTCCACTGCCACATAGATTGGAAAGCTAGACCCTAAGACCCCTAAAAATAGAGGGGTATTGGGGGCTTCCCATAACACAACTCAATTACCTCTGAAAATTGTTGTCCTCTCTGGTTGCAGTAACCAATAGAGAACCCGAGCAAGTCTTACCCACTAAAGGGAGGGATAGAAAAGGAGAAACAATTCTGGGAGAGCAAGTTGGTGACTAGTACACCAAATAGAGGGACAACTCCTTCATATATGTTCTACTATAATGACAATTGTTCTAATTAGTCTGTGTGTACTTCTATAGAGGTGAGGAGGTTGTTGTCTTCTGCTAGGAGGACAACACCATCCTATAGTCCGTAGTGAGACTAAGAGCTGATGTAGACGTTGTTCGAGTATGTTGTTCATTGTGAAGACCAATAGTTGCACAAACACTATCCAGGAGAAACTAAAAGATAGCTGCACTACAACATGTTCTACTCGTTGGAAATTCTCCTAGACCAAGTATAAACTCATTAAACCATCTTTCCTATTTCATAGTAGTTGTCACAATATTACTATTATGGGTAATACAGATAGATAAAATTTTGTTTCCGCTTCCTTTCTCTATGCCCATATTTCCCAACACTTGCTAGCCAACATGATTATGCAAAGAGGAAACAAAATGGCTGTGGCATCTAGAACTACTGTTCTACCAAGGTGTCAGTAGGCCTATGACAAGTAAAATGGCCTAGCACTTCCCCCTTTACCACGGTCATGGTGACCACCACAAAACATGCTACCTAGACTCCATCATGGTCATCCTATGTGTCTTTCAAAAACCCAATCCAACCTGACATTGTTGTCTCCACCACGATGGTCGTTCCCTCCTAGCATGGCCGTTCTACTCAGGATGTCTATTCTACCTCAAAAACCCTAGATCATTTCAAAAGATATTTCCTTATTTTTCTACCACTTAACCCTAGGTCCCTTGGACCCCTATATAAGCATTAAAGGACGTTGGAGGTCTAGGGTTAGCTCCCTTGAGCTTTCATTTCACATCCATATCACCTACCTACCTTACTCTACCCCCATTTCATCATCTTCTTCCCCAAAATCCTAGATTTAGGGTTTTGGCCACCTTCCTTTTCATTTACATGTCATTCCACCTTGGAGGAGGGAAGTTCTCACATTTGCAGCCACTGGAGAAGAGTATTGGACACTACCTCAAGCTCCATAGATTCTTCTATCCATTTCTTCTTCCTTCTATGAATATCTAAGACCTCCTTTCTATAACTACCATGCCATGTTGGGGGAAAGTAATATAAGTAAATTTTGAAATTTTGTTTGATAATGATTATGTTCTATTTTCATCTCATTTCCCACGAATTTCTTGTTGGTTTATTCTTGAAATCATCAAGGATTATAGGGAAATAGCATATATGTAGCTATTTTGGGATTTTCTCCTTGGTCTAACTAGTGCCCTAGCTAGCTACTTATCTTTCTACATGTTTATAATCCATTCACCCAAATCTAAGTTAGAAATCTAAGTAGCTAGTTTATAAGTAATTAGTGAAATTTTCTTGGATTTACCTAAAGGTTAGACGATAGGGGAGGTGAGGTGTAAAGCTCTCATTTCCACCCTTCATTACTACCGTTGTCCCCAATTTCCCTATGAGCTTCTATCCTAGAAACAAAGACTTGATTAGTTCCTACTTGGAATCCACCTAAACCCAAATCCAAATGAACCTCGCAGGGTTGGATAGGGAATGACAGGGAGTAGTTCCCCTATACACCCCTATTCCATCCATGGCCAATTAGTGATTTAGAGAATTCTCTAGAATCTAACTTGTTGTTTGGTTTGATGATTGAAATGAATAAACATTGCTTGAATGTGATGACCACCCACGGTATGATCTTGTAACATTTCAAATATCCCACACTTCCATAGTTTTCTTAAAACCCTAATTTCTCCCTTACTAGTTATTGTTTGCTTAATTAGTTGTTTTATTTGCTTCCTTCGTTAAGTGTCTTGTTCTAAATAGTTAGTTCTTTCTACTATAGCTATTGTTCCTTTGTGAGTACTTGTGCTTGCTTTAGCTAGTGAATTTCTAACCTATACCTTTTCTTGTCCAATCTTTCTAGTTGCTAGTCTAGTGGAGTTTCTTTCCCATTTTAAATAGTTTCTCTCTCTAGGTTGTTGAGTAGAATCAATTTGGTAGTCTAGTGTTAGTGTTAGTTCTTGCCTTACTTGCCTTAGTCTAAATTGCCTCTTATCTTTCTTAGCTTGTTTTCCTTACTAATTAGAATTAATAGTTTGGGGTTAAAGTAGGGTTCATTCTTGCTTTCCTTTATTTTTAGGGGAGGGAAGGAGGCTATATTATTCATCTCATATTCCTATTACAAGATAATGCAGAAACATATTATAAACATCTAAGTCGAGATGAAATTAAATCTGGTAGTACTATTACCATTACAACTGTATTCATCTAAGTGGTAATTTAAGATAGTTTGGTTGTGTAATGTAATCAAAACACACATAGTTGTTTTTGAGATGGAACTTGACCAAGGTATCAACCACCTTGTTACAAGCCCTATTTTCAAATTTAATCATCCATCCATTGTTCTCACTATTCTTCTTTTATATCCTCTCGATAATATTATCATTTTTTAGATTGTGACTCAGATTTGTATGCGACATTTCAACAAGAACCTTGTAGTCAGTATTGAAGTCCACCTTTTGTATTGCATGCCTATGAGCATTTTCCAGTTTCAAGTCAAATGTGATTAGTTTAGCATGAGTGGATAAATTTTCTTTTATTTCTTCATCCATGCACTCCTACTAAGTTTTTTTCATCAAGATAGATGACCACTACTTCAATAGCCTTGTTCTTACCCCAAGATGCATCCTTATTCATCTTGATATAACTAGGAGCATGTCTTCTCCATTTGTGATTGAATTGGGCTATAGATTATTGATTCTCAAACTACTAGGATTGTATCAATAAATATGTCTCATTTAGAATTTAATGGACTTGATGAGACGGTGGCGTGATGTAATATTAAAAAACATGGCATTTTCCAGCGTTACTAATATACCAGAAAGCTATCATGAGACAAACGATGAGTATCATCTTCCATCAATTATTTCTTCCGGCAATTGCTAATGATTAGCATGGAGAAAGAGGCACGAAAACTAGTATTGAACAAGTCGTTCCACACCTGAAAAGCATATTTATAGTGTCTTACTGAATTTAAACTTGTTTCCTTATGTTTCTTGCATCTATCAAATATGTTGTCTTTGGATAAGTGTCATTGGACCCTTCAACTATTAGTTAACGAAGCACCATGAAGGAGGAGACAAATAAATAATTTGACTTTATTGGTGCTTTCTCTTTGCACAAGTTGTCCCAATCTCCTTCAATGGATACATCTCTTTTCCTTCTCATAATCTAATATGCAAAATTTGTAGTGAAATTTCGATGTAATGTAGCATCCCATACCCTCATATCCTCAATAGTGGTATTGCAAGATGCTTCCAATTGGATGATGATCTCCACTATATCATTTGGAAGCTACTCTAGAAGAAATGAATCATCCCAATAGCCCTCATTCGGTACCAAACTGGTCACCCAAATGTCTTTTAGATCTTCAAGGATGCTCCTCGTAGCTATAAATTACAATTTGAGTCCCTTCTTGACCCACTCATCCCTCATAAAATAGGTGCCTCTATCGTTCATAGGATGGATGTCTACATGATCATTGATTAGGCCCTTACATTTCATGGTTGCTCGTATGAGACACGATATATTGTTCATCCTTCTGTTACTATAATTATGGTACTTGTTTTGCATAGACTTAGGTGGAGTTCATGTTGGAAGCTATGTCCCTTGCATACTTTTTCAGAAGAGCTATGTTCCATTCCTTCATAGTTTTGATGCCAACTCCACCATTTCCCTTACTACTGGTGACTTTATCCCACACTACCAATGACATGGGGTGTTCTTGGGGGTTACCACCCCATAAGGACCTATGAATGCTTTCATCATTCATGTCACATATATTTCGAGAAATAAGAGCTATTTGCATTCTATAGTTCAAAATAGCTTTCAAAGTAGATCTTGCTAGATAGCAACGACCTGCCAAAAAGAGACATTTAGCTTCCCATCCACTAATTTTGGAGTCCATCTTCTCAAACACCTTAGAATAAGTCTTCATAGTAACTTTTGAGAGTATTATTTTCACTCCTAGGTACTTGCCAAGGTGTTCCTTGAATTTAGTGATATTATTCACCCTCTTCCTAAATCTGCGAGGAACATTGGTTGCATAGGAGACTTGTGTTTTAGACATTGATATGGGTTTCCCTGAAGCTTGTTTAAATTATGTGAAACAGTCTTTGATGGTTCACATTTTCTTGTAGGTGGTTTGGCCAGACAATATTAGGTCATCAACAAAGTATATATGAGATATTTGGATGTCTCTTTATCCTAGTGCTACGGGTTTCCATTTGCCAATATTCACCAAATATAAACTCATTTGACAGAGCCTCTCCATGCATGATATTCAACCACCTATCTTTGACAACATCTATGCAACTCCTGGTCTTGACCTGGACTGCAGTTGACTTTCATCCTCCTGAGTGGCAAAAGTCTCCCGCCTCTATAGATAGTCCACATGGACTACCGAGAACTCTAGTCCACTAAAGAATGGACTAGAAGGAGTTGTCCCCTTCTATTGACGTACTAGTCACCAACACACTCTCCCAGAACCAGTTACTTCTCTACAGTTGTCTTTCCCTCACTGTTCCTCCCTGGATAGGTAGAACTTGCTTGGGCTCTCTTGGTCACCAAAACTAGAGAGGACAACAACTTTGTAGAGAAACTGATGTTTTGAGTTGTGTCTGTTGTGTCTCTGGAGAAGCCCCATGTACCCCTCTACTTATAGAAGAGGGCAGGGTCAAGGTTCCTGATGGAGCTTCCACTTACGTGGAATTGCGCACACTACTAAAAATCCTAAAGATTGTAAGTCTTTAGGTTTAGCATTGCTTATAATAGATTGAGAACTCCAATCACGTATGCTAGGATATGTGGAAGTCTTATCGTAGCATAGTTAAGGGTCAAATCCATAGGACAACGATCTTGTTGAGAGCAACAAGTTAGAAATTGTTAGAATCTCACTTAGCCTCTTAGCAGTTGGTATCTAGATCGAAAAGTTTGGTTTGGTTGTTTTAAACTAAGTATAAGTAAAGCAGAACAAGGAAGTAAACTTAAGGATGTTAATAATGATAAAGAGCCACTAGGATGTGACCGACTTTCACCACCACTACATATGGATCAAACATGCAACATAAAACATAACCTGCAAAAAGAGTCTAAACAGTTAGTATCTTTGTAGATTTAGTTTCCTTTTGGAGAACTAACTATGAGAAGTGTGGGAATGTTGCAATGCCATCCATTCCCGAATGAATGGTCACCTACTTTACATCATTCCCTTCGCAAAGTGTGTTCCTCGACTTATCAAGATTGTAATTTCATACGTCAACTGATTGCATTTCATAGTATGAAAGTACAATGATGGAAGTGAGTTTACTCCACTTCTTGAGAAACACTCCTAGATACTGAAACAGATGCATGGTGGATACATGCATCAAGAACCAACATTCAATCAAGATTCGAATCTGATAGTACAAATGTAGACAATTCATACTAAAAGATAAAAGATAACATGAGTTGGTGATCAAGCAACAAGAATTCATTAAACGATTGATGTTGAATTGAAAAGAAAGTATATCTCTATTGCAAACTATGGATTACATTGCATGAAATGAAAACATGGGTAGTGGGGCTACTCCCCGCACCCTAGTGAAAGAGACTACTCGCTCATAGCTAGGACAAAGAAGGAGGCAAGAAGAGAGAGAGAGAGAGAGAACACCATCCCCATAAAGGAGAGAGGAAAGTCAACCCCTTGGAAGGAGAGAGAATGACGATCTTCACACTTCACAGGTTGCTCGATGATGAGGTCTCCTCTTCCCACCTTCTTTGGCAAAAAGAGAGAGGAAGTTGCTTCAGAATGGAATGTGGATCTCAGATCGGCATCCTTTGGGCGTAGGATGGAGGTTGGAATAGCTCTGGAGTAGTAAAGGCAGCCTCTGGACATCTGGAACTTCGTGCCTTTGGGAGGACCCTTCGAGTCTTATTTATAGGCTTTAAGTGGAGTCCAAATGGTTTGGGCAGTTTTGGGTCCAAACGGTCTTGAAGACCATTGGGGTTCTGAGACCGTTTGGGCTCTGAGACCGTTTGGACCCTAAGACTGTTTCAACCCCGAGACCGTTTGGGCTCTTATACCGTTTGCACCCTGAGACCGTTTGGACCCCGAGACCGTTTGGACCCCGAGACCGTTTGGGCTCTAAGACCGTTTCACTCCATGCGGTCTCAGGACCGGTTGGCTTCATGCAGTCTTGAGACTGTGTGACTCTATGCCGCCTCGGGACCGGTTGGCTTCATGTGGTCTGGGGACCGTGTGACTCCATGTGGTCTCGGGACCGGTTGGCTTCATGCGGTCTTGGGACCGTGTGATTCCATGCGATCTCAGGACCGGTTGGCTTCATGCGATCTTGAGACCGTGTGACTCCATATGGTCTCGGGACCGGTTAGCTTCATGCGGTCTTGGGACCGTGTGACTCCATGTGGTCTCGGGACCGGTTGGCTTCATGCGGTCTTGAGACCGTGTGACTTTTGTGATTTGTTTGTGTCTTTTTTTGTAAGTAAAAAGAGAGAAAAGTTAATCTAACAGTATATTTGCAATAAGGGAGGAAAGTTAAGGATTCTATCTAAATTTATCTGAGAAAGAGTGTGGAAAACTGAGGAAAATTGGTAAGATATCATCACAAAATTGGAGGTTATCACCCCCCCAACTTAGAGTCTAGCTTGTCATCAAGTTAGATAGAGCTGAGGCATGTAATGGCGAGGTGATTTTATTTAGTTAAGATTTCCATACTCTTGCTCCAATTCGAAACCCGAGATCTCCTAAGCTTGTATCAGAGCTTTTTTCCTTAACTCTTTCAGTTATTGAGAGTTTCTTGGATCTCAGGTTTCTTCCATATCTCGTGGCCCGCATTGGGACCACTTTTTACCCTGTGCATGTCGTTGACTCTAATCAGTTTTATACTTCTCTGAAAATCCTACTGGAAGCTAGAGTGGGTATGAGGGTTGGCTAAAGGCTTGATTGTGTAACTCCCCTTTCAAGTGGGGGAGGTGTTGTCTATGCTTTTAGGATCTCACTACCGGGCATGATGCATCTGCCTTTGTGAGGGCAGCTGAATGTACCGGTCGGGTGAGTCCTTTATCATCCTTTCATATATTTGGATACCTTAGGGTTTCTCTACCGGGCACGACACATCTGCCTTTGTGAGGGTAGCTAAATGTACTGACTGGGCGAGACCTTTATTGGTTCTTCATATAGATCCTTATTCATGGCACAACTCTCATAGTTTTATTCAAGACTCTGGCTTTTATTCATAGACTCACAGGCTTAGGATTTGGATTTTTAGGAATTTTTATTTGGGCGGCCAAGCCTCTTTTATTTGAAGAGAAGAAAGTTGTTCTTAGAGTTGCTCGACATGCACTTATTTGGTTTCTACTAGTGGTCCACTTGCAAGGCTTCATGATTTGGATGACACCTGATATCCGTCCCGTCCTTGAGAGTGTTTGGCTTATTTCGACCCTGATGTTGACCTGTGGAAAGTCAGATGTAGAATTGAAGCAAAAACATGAAAATCGAGTGTGAAGATAATTTATTAGTTGCCATTACATGTCTATGCTCTATTCTTGTTGTTACTCCTTAGGACTAACTAGATTCTAGAGTTAGCTGGGGATGACTTTGTTCCAAGAGGGATATTATTCTTTATGAACATGATTTATTATTTAAAACAAAAACTAAGTGTGCAAGGAAAAAAATTGTGCAGGATTGAAAGAAAAGATAGAGATGGAAAGATTTAAGAATGATACCTCACCCTTGTCCACTGTACCCCCCCTATCTTATCACTCACTCTGTCCTCAAAGTGTCAAAGTGATAGGTTGAGAAGTACAAGGACAAGGGCATCAGGCGGTTGTTAGTCCTACATTAGCTCCATGTGTGCGAAGAAGATTAGCGGCGAACTTTCCTCGTAACGTGTGGCAATCGACATCTATCATGTCCTCTACTGGTCGTCCAAGGGCCATAATGGTGTACATCCAGTAGAGGACGTGAAAACCATATTCGTTTGACTCGTGGAGCTGCTATGGGCATTTGTGGATGAAGGTGGGGTGATGAAAGTGTTCTTTACTGTATGCCCATGTGTGCGTGCTGAGAAGGGCATGTAGATGGTCAGCACACTCCTTCACCACTTCTTCTGTGGGCGTTCTTGGTGTTGTAGTGTATTGTTGCTTATCTGGACTGTACTGGCTGTCGGAACTATTGTATATGATTGTTGTTCCATCATGAAGATTCATTGCCAACAACATCCAATGTTATGAATGGAGGAAAGGAAGCATGATAAACTTCGGAGTCGTATGTTGTAGGAAGGAAATGAGTGCCTCAGTTGTTTCAAAGTTCTTTAGCTTTAGGAGATTGTCCTTCATATATGCGGATGTGATGAATCCTCCAGATTCACCCTCTTAGTCGCCAATTCTATGGATTTTATGCCGCATATCGACTAATCTACTCTCGCTTTGGGTTTACTTTAAGTATCCTTTCAGTCTCGTATAAATAGTGCATTGCTAGCTCAAATTACCCTAGTTTCTAGCTTATTTGATCTCATTTTCCCCTACTCATGTTCTCTCTCCTCTGCAGATCATCCTCAACTATCACCAACGGTCATGACCACTACAACACTGACTCTAGCGGTCTCAAGACCATTTGAGTCCATGCGGTCTCAAGACCGTTTCAGCCCATGCGGTCTCAAGACCGTTTGAGCCCATGCGGTCTCAAGACCGTTTGAGCCCATGCGGTCTCAAGACCGTTTGAGCCCAGGCGGTCTCAAGACCGTTTGAGTCCATGCGGTCTCAAGACCGTTTGAGCCCATGCGGTCTCAAGACCGTTTGAGCCCGTGCGATCTCAAGACCGTTTGAGCCCATACGGTCTCAAGACTGTTTGAACCCATGCGGTCTCAAGACCGTTTGCTGCGATTGTAAAGACCGAATGGACAGTCAAATATAAGACCGTTTGGAGAGTTAACGGTCTCAGACCGTTTGAACATCTGAGAAGTGATGACTGAATTAGCAATGAAGACCGTATGGTCGCATGCATTCCAAACCGTTTGGACTAGCACATGCATGAAGACCGTTTCACTGCTATGAAGACCGTTTGGCTAGTGGAGGATCAAGATCGCAGCAGCAAGTAGCACATCCGCCGGTGCTGTGACCTGCTCGCTGACACCACCGCTGCCACGACGACCTTCTTACCACAAGCGCTGGTGTCACCGTCAGCAGCAACGACGGTGCCCACGATGGCCGGCTTGCCACAAGCAGCGCCGTCGTCTTCCTCACCGTCACCAACAACGTTGGTGCCCACCTACACATGATCTCCGGCGTCATCTTCCTCACTGTCATCAACAACGTCAACACCCACCTACACATGATCTCTGGCGTCGTCGTCTTCATCACCTGCTCTGGCAACCACGCAACCCTCACCAACCACGCATGCAAACCGTTTGAAGCACGCAACATACACCAGCAGCCACCTTCGTCCCCGCCATCGCAGCAACAACTTCGTCGGTGTTGCGAGCTTCTCTAACCACCACAACCGCCGACACCATCCTCCTAAGGCAGCAGCAACGCCGACGGCTTCTCATGCGGTTTTCTTGGTATCTCATGCGGTCTTGCTGGTGTGCATGAGATCGTTTGCTGCTTTGATGCAAAACCGCATGGCTCCACGTGACGGAGCGCTGCGTTGCGTTGCGTCAAAGTGAAGCTGCCAAGACCGTTTAAGTCCACGTGAGGCTGAGGAATGCATGATCGATTGAATGCATGTGCGTCATGAAGACCATTTTCCGGTGAGAGTTGATCGAATGAGGCCTTGCCCGGCGCAAGACCGTTTGCTAATGATGAAGGACGCCAGACCGTTTGGTAAAGAAAAGCATGTAAACCGAACGAGCATGCATGGAAAGAAAACCAAATGGCATAGAAACCAAAGGCGGAGGAATCAATGCAAAAGGTAGCAAAACCGAGAAGCCAAGCAAAAGTAGCGTGAAATGTGGTGGAAAGAAAAGCAAGCGGAGAAAACAATGAACCAAATTGATGCGATGATTTTGAGTCACATTTATAGACATGTTTTATATGTGGTTTGTGCTCTTATTAGTCATTTTTATGGATAATATTGCATAATTCACTCATTTCGGTCTTTGCCATCATTTTATGTCAAATCCCCTTAGTTTTATCATTTCGAGCATTATTTATCACATTATCATAATTTGTGTGGATTTATTTGATCTGGTCTTTAAATTTCAGGAAAAACAAGTATCTACTTCCGTCGATACCATCGACGGGAGTCGATACCATCGACGGGAGTCGATACCATCGACTTGACCACATATTGCCAGCCGAAAGGAGCAGCAAAGAGTCGATACCATCGACGCTGATGTCGATGGTATCGAGACGTCTTCAGATTGCTGGCGAAGGAGCAGTCGATAGTATCGACACCAAGTCGATACCATCGACACATGGAGGCTACAACGTCGCTTAATGATAGAACCGACGCCAAAAAGGGAGGGTCGATACCATCGACCCGCGTCGATGGTATCGACGCCGTCAGATATGCGTTGGATTCATTTCGATCTCAATCAGACGGCTGGAGTTAATTGACGACCTAATTAGGGACTTATACCAAATGACGGCCGCCCAGAGGAGATGATGATCTCATTGACGATTGCACAAGTGCCGAGGAGGGAGAGAAAGGAGAACGGAGGCCAGAAGCTCATCCCTGTCGATCCGGACGCTGCCGAAGACAAATTTCACCACCGAGAGGCGGGAAAGCTCGTGTTCTACGCAAAGGATCCACCGGTTCTCCTCTGTTCAGGGGTTTTTCCATTCAATTCACGTTTTTCATATGATTTCCCCTATTTCTACCATGTATTTGTGCGAGATGACCATGCGGGGCTAATCCCCTCCATCTTTAGGACCGGGAGTAGCCCGGGAATGCATTGTATGATAGTTTTATATTAATAATTCATATTTTCTCTCTTAAATCCGTGGTATAGTTTCGTTTTCTCCATATATTGTTATGCTTGATCACCATAATAATAACTTAATGCCCTTAATCACTTCGACAAAAGGATTAACGGTTGAAAAGAGATGAAACCTACATTAATCGATAAATCCCTTGACAAAGGAGGTGTAAAATTAATGGTGGAATCTGAGAGATCGTTCGTAATGCGCTTAGTTTAGGGGAATGATTATTACGACGGTGGAATCAACCTAAACCTAAGTAGTGAATTACACCACGACAGTGGGTAATTCTGTTTTCAGGCCACTACCCGGAAAGAGAGAGAAGATTGAGGAGTTATATGAAACCTAATGCAATGTTGACCCGTGGTGAAACCGAAATCCTAAAGATATCCTCTTGAATTGATTAAATTAACCTTTAATCGATTGTTTGCTTTGTTTTATTTTTATTTTCTTTTAACTTCGACAACAAACCCTACTTTATTATCCGGCTTAGCTGATCGCAAATAGTTAGTAGAAGTCTCCAAAAATTCAACGTATCCCTATGTTCGACTCGGGCCTCACAAAGGCCTATATTACTCGACGCGTACACTTGCATTTTTAGCGCGTAGTAAAATACACGTCAAGTTTTTGGCGCCGTTGTCGGGGATACGGCGAATTGTTGGCACTTTGAGTGCTACGAGCGGCCACTCTAGGCCACATTTTTTTTTATAATTTTCATTCAACTTCAAATATTTTCTTTCTATTGTTCGTTCATTTTTATACTCGTCAAAGAACTGTACTGAACTAAATTTTCTCATTTCAGGTACGTTGCATGGTGCAGACACGTAGTATGGACTACGACAATCGCACACCCGAGATTCCACTTCCGGGACCTGAGGACGAGGAGTATTACGAGCAAGAGCAACCAGAAGAGGTAGATTCCGAACTTGAACAGGAAGAGATGGCCGAGCCACAGACTATATGGGAGAAGATCAAAGCTTCTTCCTCATCAACTTCAAAGGGGCCTATAAAAAAACAGGCGATCAACATACCGACATACAAGATCGATCCAACATTGATTAACTTGGTAAAATCAAATGCATTTCATTGGTTGAAGAATGATGATCCTGTTGCACATATCAACCAGTTCGTCGAAAACTATGACATGGTGAAGATAGACAGGTTTCCACAAGATGCTTTGTACCTCAAGTTGTTCCCGAGTTCCTTGGCAGGAGCGGCAAGAGAGTGGCTACACAACCTAGATGATGAGTTCGTTGAGTCTTGGGATCTTATGGTGGAAGTTTTCTTTGAGAGGTTCTTCCCTCCTGAGAAGACTAACGACATGATTAGGAAGATTCACAATTTCACCCAACAGGCCGGTGAAACATATTCTGAAACCTGGGAGCGATTTCAAGTTATGTTGAGGAGGTGTCCGCATCACGGGCTGGATAAAGAGACACAAGTGAAAATCTTCTATTTTTCTCTCTCTGAGCACGATAGAAGTAACCTTGATTCAGCTGGATCCGGATTCTTTCTGAATAATACAGATACCAGATGTTGGGAGATACTAAAGAACATGGCTAGGAAACAGTCATGGGGTGACAGAGGTGCTGTGGAACAGGTCAGAGCTACTGGCAAATCCAGAATAGTTAGGGAGCTGAACGATAAGTTAGATCTTCTAGCCAAGAAGCTGCTAACTAAGGAAGATTCATCTGAAGATGAGGAGGCCCAAGTGAAATTCATGCAACAACAGGGTTATAGAAACAATGACTATGCATGGAGGAAGGATAAAAAGTTCTCATGGAAGGATCCGAATAATTTTCTGCAGGATCCAGATGCTAAGCCACAACAGAGAGCCGAGGATAAGAACACTGAATTACTAAGTCAAATGGTACAGCAAAACCAAGAGATGATGGCCATGTTTGGTAAGCAATTGCAATCCCAAGGTGATATTCTAACCAAGTTTGGGCAGACGCTGCAAAGCCATGGAGCACAAATGCGGGCATTAGAGACCACCGTGGCACAAATTTCGAGTGAAGTGGTGGCCACCAAGCACGCCAATCAACAGAAACCAACCGAGAATGCGAACGTGGCCCAACCACACCATCAGGTCAAGTATATGTCTGTGGTAAGCAATGAGCAGGAATCTCAGGTGCAAGAAGCTGTAGAAGAAAGAAAAATGACTTTTAATACGAATGCAACACCGGCGATACCATATCCACACACTTACTATGGATTGGCGGGTGGAAACCCTTTCTTCAGAAAATCACAGAGAGTCGTGAGTATTGTATCTCCATGTAGGCAAGAAGAAGAATTGCAGGTTGTTTATGCACGTGCGGAGACAGCGAACGTGAGAGAGAAACCACAACAAGCTGTTACCATTGAGGTTGTCTCGCCAAAGCCCACATCGGAGGGAGTGATTCAAGCAAGCTTGGGGGAGGTGCCCCCAAAAAGCTCATATGTGCCACCTCACAGGCGCGCTAAGGCAGCAGATGTTTCAAATTTGGTTAATCCTAAGTCAAAGAAAGAGCATCGTCATTTTAAGAAATTCCTGGAGATATTCCGAAAACTCCACATCAATATTCCATTAGTGGAGATGATCGAGAAAGTACCCGCCTATGGGAGGTTCATCAAGGAAATCATCAATAAGAAGAGGCGGATAAAAGACGATGATATTTGTCAGATGAATGAGACGGTGAGCTCTATGATCTACGGGAGTTCATCAAAGATGAGAAAGGACCCAGGAGGTTTTTACATTCCGTGCTCAATAGGTGGTCAACATTTTCCTAAAGCACAATGTGATTCCGGCGCTAGCATAAATCTCATGCCTTTGGCGACATTTCAAAAGCTTGGGTTAAAAGAGATAAAGAAGTTGGCCGCAACAATTGAATTGGTGGATGGGTCTACCGTGAGACCCTATGGAGTATGTGAAGATGTTCTCGTCAAAGTGGATAGATTCATATTCCCGGTGGATTTTGTTGTTATTGATATGCCACCGCTCCAAAGCTGTGAAATTCTTCTAGGAAGACCGTTTCAAGAAACAGCGGATGTCGTGACTGCCTTAGGGAGAGGTACTTTGTCCTTGGGAATTGGAGGAGATCGAGTTGAATTCAAATTACCGCATGATCCTCTAAGTGCAGTCCCCAATGTGAAAAGATGATGAGCTTCATACCGTCTAGCCTAAGACGTTAAATAAGGGCGCTTGTTGGGAGGCAACCCAACCATCGGTACAATAGGATAGTCTAATTATAGTCATAGATTGCTTTCATTTCATTTAAATTTTGATGTAAAGAAGATACATTGATCCGTTTGTTCATTGTGCAGGCTGAGGCAGGGTCGATACCATCGACACACTGGTCGATGGTATCGACATAGGTTTAGATTGACAACTGTAGGATTCGTGCTGTGTCAATACTATCGACGGGTTCGTCGATGGTATCGACACACATACAGGCAGGTCGCGCAACAACTGTCGATAGTATTGACACAGCAGTCGATACCATCGAGATCTCTGGAGAAGTTCAGAGCAATTTGTCTCAGTCCACTCGATACCATCGACGGCCTCGTCGATGGTATCGACATGGTCACAGGATGAAGTGAAAAAGTGGCGGTGTCGCAATGAAGCCAAGTCGATACCATCGACTCCTGTCGATGGTATCGACCATCCATGTCACCGATCCGCACAACGACATCGACGGCGATCGCGAAGTCCACGTCAGTGATCCGGGTGCTGCGTCGATACTATCGACTTGCGTCGATGGTATCGACAGGTCAGCAATCCGGGTTTCACGATCCAGTAATCGTCAGCCGTCGATACTCACGAGGGAGGCGGATAGCATCGAGACGTGTCGATACCATCGACCCACATTGATGGTATCGACAGGTCAACAGTAGCGCCGACCAAGTCTATATAAGGAGAGTCATTACGTCATTTGACGTCACACCTTCAGAGTGAACTTCCTCCTTTGCGCCGAGCACTACCCCGAGCCCTACAAGATTGAAGAGCAGCAACATCGAGCAAGGATCTTCACCGAGCGGAGAATCACTTCTCCATCTTCCCCGAGCTCTTCTTCGTCTAATCCCATCATTCTCGCAACAATGGTGCATGTCGCTGGAGCATCGTCCTCTCGCGCGAATCCTATGGATATCATGGAGTTCGTGCCACCCCCTACGACGTCAGTATCACGTCCGCGCCTGGTTCACCCATCCACAGAGGTGAAGAAGATCTATGAAGAGATCTTGAAGCGGAAGATCGAGCCTACCCGATATGTGGACCGGGCTATGATCCACGATCTTGGATTCGAGGCCAACTTGGCCTATGTGCTGGCAGGACAAGCACGTCACACTGGCAGACAGGACGATGAGTTGGAGTATCATGCGGATGGGCAGCCATTTTTCGGCGAATGGCCCACCTACAAAGAGCTGGTGGCGGAGTTCATGGCGTCCCTTGACGTCTGCGTCGTGCCCAACGACGTAGTAGCGTCTGATCGTGAGTGGATCAAGGGCCGGGTGTCATTCCGGCTGTTCAACATCAACTACAACATCAAGCTTGAGCAGTTCAATGACATCTTCAACTGGAACCATTCTCAACACGATCACCGGCGCCCGGATTCCCGCACCGACTACGACAAGATCTTCGCCGAGCTAGTGACAGTGCCGGCGGGAAAGACAGTGAGCTACCACAATGCGGCGGTAGCGGATTTCAAGCATCCCTTCGTCCGGGTCCTACACCGGATGTTGAGTTTCACTTTCTTTGCTCGTAGCAATCTAGCATTGAGCAAATTTCAGGAGAGCGACCTTTTCTTTCTGAACATGCTCCTGAAGCGACAAGAATGCAACTGGGGTGCGTTCTTCTTGCAGCGCGTCCTGGCGGTAAAGAGGAGTACGAGGAAGGCTCCGATCCATTTTGGTGGGCTCATCACCAAACTGGCGTATGTACTTGGGACTGAATTTCCAATCCATGACTCCGCTTTCCACGAAGAGTAAGGTGAACATGCAACATCTGCACCGTTCTAACCTCATTCTTCTACGGGATGGGTTGGCGTATGCACACTGCCACGTCAACCACGCTTACCAGGAATGCGCACTGCCGGATCCTGTCTTCAACATCGAGGGCACACAGCATTTCAGATGGCCGATCATAGCCATCGACTCTGACGAGGAAGAAGGCGGCGATGAAGGCGGCAACGACGGATAAGAAGGCGAGGCTGAGGAAGAAGAGGAGGCATTCACACCTCTTCGTGCACGGGTAGCACCCCGGAAGCGTCCTCGGATGCATCCGGGTGCGTCTTCATCATCACAGCCTCCGCCGCCATCACCACAACCCTCGTAGCCAAGTGAGGATGCCTACTCCATGCAAGGCATGTACACGATGCTGCAGGACATCCATCAGACACAGAAGCAACATCTAGAGATGTATACCGGTATTCAGGATACTACGAACCGGTTACTTGACAACCAAAGGGCGATGTTCGAGAATGAACGTCTCCTCCTCGACAACCAACAACAGATACACAATCGGTTGCAAAGGATGGAGATGCAACAGGAGCCCTTCTACGACCACTACTAGAGTCAGAGCTACTTTGGAGGCTATCCACAGCCTCCGCCGAGGACCCATTACGATCCGAGCTTCCAGGGGGAGTATCCTTCTTGGGATCCTACGGCCCCACAGTACCCACCTCTGCCTCCACAAGACTGATCGGGTATCTCTGTTCCACTCTTAATTTTGTTTTTGACTATGAGGCCATAGTCGAATTCAAGCTTAGGGGGGTAGTTGGAACAGCTCTATCTTTTCTTTTATTGTTTTTAGTTTTTTTTAGCAGTGTTATTTGTTTCTTGCATTTTTAGTTTTTGTAGGATCCATGAGCTATCTAGTATAACTGTGGATGTCGTAAACGTGTGTTATCTTGCTGTTAGTTCATGGGAAATTTAAGGAAAATTAAAATTTTTTGTGTCTTTGGATAGCTTGCTTTGGTTGACCTTGGGGAACACATCCTACGAAAATGATTGATTATGTCAACTTTAAAACAACATTTCACACCTGTACTCCTATGGATTCATGCAAAGTGGACAGTAAAGGTTGTTTGAGCCTAACCTAACCAAATGGTAATGAGACCTTAATTGGATGTAAGAGAGAGAACCTTCTAAACCACTACACAGGTCAGTAAGGAGGGACACATAATATCTTTCTAAGGTTCAGTCATTTAATCTTGTGATCATTCCACTTCATTTTTCCATAATCCACCTAAGAATTGGAAGTAAAGTGCAGTTTTAATTCCTTCTTGTGTGCATAGCATTTAGATAGGACTCGCATTGATATTTTTCCATACTTGTGCATAAAAATAAAAAATATAGGGATTCATGCACATTACCTTTAGGTGCATGCCATGTAGTTGCACTCATGATATTCATGCATAAAATACACCATGTATCTCAATTTTTCCTCAAAGGTGAATTAAACTGTTCCATACCTTCTAAATATTGCAATGATTTCCAAGCATGAAGAAAATAGCTCAATAAACTTGTCCTTAAGCAATTATGGATATGTGGGCTAAAGAAATTTTTTTTCTGAAAATCTGAAAAAAAAAGAAAAAAAAAGAATTCAGAAGGAAGTGAAATAAGAGGGAGAAAGGAACAAGATATCACTCGCATTATAGGAAATTGAGTACATGATGTAATTTGATTAGACATCCATCTCATTTTGAGGAGGAAGGTTAGTGCATGCATCATTTCACCCAATTTTAGGCATTAGGGCATTTCTAATGTGCATATGCATCATATAGGACATTTTTGTATTATGCATGTTGAAACTGTACAATACTTCCAAATTCTTCCATGAGCCACCCATTCTCATCCACCCGTTGCTCGGATTGGTAGGCCACCGTGAAATTCTCCTCACTAATGATTATCAGGAGAATTGCTTCCATGTAGATGGTAGTTAGGGCGAGCAACGTAGTATAGGTGATCACAAGATGCACCAATGATGATACGGCGAATTTTATTATGTTAACTGCCTTATGTGATAGTGTTCATCAGTTTGGAGGTAAATTTCTTTTATTGATGATTATTGTCGCCTTTAGGGTAATTGTTGTTCTGTGGTTAGAGAAGGCCGGTTTGAGAATGTTCAGTGGGAGTCACATAGAATGTTGGGTTGGTGTGTTGTTTTTCAGTTGACATTTGCAATTCTATTCTAAGGATTAGTTGCTCGAGGGAAAGCAACGTTCAAGCTTAGGGGAGTTTGATGCGATGATTTTGAGTCGCATTTATAGACCTATTTTATATTTGGTTTGTTCTCTTATTAGTCATTTTTATGGATAATATTGCATAATTCACTCATTTCGGTCTTTGCCATCATTTTATGTCAAATCCCCTTAGTTTTATCATTTCGAGCATTATTTATCACATTATCATAATTTGTGTGGATTTATTTGATCTGGTCTTTAAATTTCAGGAAAAACAAGTATCTACTTCCGTCGATACCATCGACGGGAGTCGATACCATCGACTTGACCGCAGATTGCCAGCCGAAAGGAGCATCAAAGAGTCGATACCATCGACGCTGATGTCGATGGTATCGAGACGTCTTCAGATTTCTGGCGAAGGAGCAGTCGATTGTATCGACACCAAGTCGATATCATCGACACATGGAGGCTACAGCGTCACTTAATGACAGAACCGACGCCAAAAAGGGAGGGTCGATACCATCGACCCGCGTCGATGGTATCGACGCCGGCAGATATGCGTTGGATTCATTTCGATCTCAATCGGACGGCTGGAGTTAATTGACGACCTAATTAGGGACTTATACCTAATGACGGCCACCCAGAGGAGATGATGATCTCATTGACGATTGCACAAGTGCCGAGGAGGGAGAGAAAGGAGAACGGAGGCCAGAAGCTCATCCCTGTCGATCCGGACGCTGCTGAAGACGAATTTCACCACCGAGAGGCGGGAAAGCTCGTGTTCTACGCAAAGGATCCACCTGTTCTCCTCCATTTAAGGGTTTTTCCATTCAATTCACGTTTTTCATATGATTTCCCCTATTTCTACCATGTATTTGTGCGAGATGACCATGCGGGGCTAATCCCCTCCATCTTTAGGACCGGGAGTAGCCCGGGAATGCATTGTATGACAGTTTTATATTAATAATTCATATTTTCTCTCTTAAATCCGTGGTATAGTTTTGTTTTCTCCATATATTGTTATGCTTGATCACCATAATAATAACTTAATGCCCTTAATCACTTTGACAGAAGGATTAACGGTTGAAAAGAGACGAAACCTACATTAATCGATAAAGCCCTTGACAAAGGAGGTGTAAAATTAATGGTGGAAACTGAGAGATCATTCGTAATGCGCTTAGTTTAGGGGAATGATTATTACGACGGTGGAATCAACCTAAACCTAAGTAGTGAATTACACCACGACAGTGGGTAATTCTGTTTTCAGGCCACTACCCGGAAAGAGAGAGAAGATTGAGGAGTTATATGAAACCTAATGCAATGTTGACCCGTGGTGAAACCGAAATCCTAAAGATATCCTCTTGAATTGATTAAATTAACCTTTAATCGATTGTTTGCTTTGTTTTATTTTTATTTTCTTTTAACTTCGACAAAAAACCCTACTTTATTATCCGGCTTAGCTGATCGCAAATAGTTAGTAGAAGTCTCCAATAATTCAACGTATCCCTGTGTTTGACTCGGGCCTCACAAAGGCCTATATTACTCGACGCGTACACTTGCGTTTTTAGTGCGTAGTAAAATACACGTCACAAATCCAGCACATGACCATGAAACTGAATGGCCAATTAAAGTACGAGATCGCATGAGCAGCTACGTATGAAACCGCATAAGCATGGAGAACGCATGCCCAAGCTGTCCACGTGAATCGTTTAGACAATTGCAGCTGCTAGGACGTGAAACCGCATGAAGGCATGATGATCGAAGACCGTATGGATAAGTTTGTGGGATCGTTTGATAAGAGCAAACATATGAAACCGTTTGGAATAGAGCTGGGAGCCGAAACCGTTTTCTATTCACATTCAAACTGTGAGAGCTACCCACGTGAAGACTTAAAGCACAGGACCGAATGGACAAATTGATAAAACCGTTTGAACTGCTGAATACGCAAACCATTTGCTCCATGTGCTGGAATCATCACGCGCATGCAAGACCATTTGGAAAAGCGGAGCTGCAAGACCGTTTGGAAAAGTGGAGCTGCAAGACCGAATGGATAGCGATGAAGACCGTTTGATCTATATTGCGAAGACCGTTTAGCAAACCACATGGTAAGTAGCAAGTAGCCAAACTGCATGGAAAAGTAAGTGCAAAGCCAAACCGCATGAGAAAGATATTTGGAAAAAAAACCTAAATGGCACATTTGCCAATTTTAATTACCTAAATGGCATGTTCTTGAACTTATTGCCCAAAATGGCACATTTCTGGAGCAATACGTCCCCTGCCGGGACGCATTGCTCTCCCGCGAGGCAATGCGTCCCGGTGGGGGACGCATTGGTCCCACAGGAGGGCAATGCGTCCCGAGCCGTGACGCATTGCTCTGTTGTGGGACCAATGCGTCCCCCACCGAGACACATTGCCCTTTATGGGACCAATGCGTCGCGGCCCGCGACGCGCCCAACGGCTATAAAATTGCCACACGGGCAATGCGTCCGGGACGGGGACGCATTGCTCCCAGCGCAACGGCTATTTTACTGTTGGGGCCGCCGCGCGGCGTCGGGCGGTGCCACGTGGGCAAAATGCGTCCCCAACCGGGACGCATTGCTCCCCTATATATATTGGCCGAAAACAACCCCCCAAACTCACACCATTCTTCATTTCCTTCATCTAGCTCTATACTCCCATTGCTCTGGAGCTTTTCTCGGATTTCTATTGCTTTGGGTGATTTCTAGCTTATTTCGGGTGATCTTGGAGCTGATATCTTCTGCTGTTCGGAGACTATTTGAAGCTTCTTCTTTCTCTTCTTCTATTCTTCGATTGTCAACAGATAACTCTCCATTTCAGGTATTTATTCTACCAAATTTTTTATTTTCAAAATATGAACTTACGAAATATTACAACTGAAATAATTGTATTGTTATTCTTTAATTGCACATTACTGAAATAATGATGTAGAAAATGACAATTGAAGGCTACTTAATACCTGAAAAATTATTTTTCGAAATTGCAAAATTGTTATTTTGAAATGTTAGTGTTACTAAAAAATTAGCAAAAATTTTGTTATGAAATGTTAGTTAATTTTACTGAAAAAATTAGCAAAATTGTTGTTCACTGTTAATGTTATAGAAAAAATAGTCCAATAAATTTAATTCCAAATTGATGTGATTGCTCTAAAATATTAATTTATGTTGATATAATGTCATAAAATATGAATTTCTTTCTGATGTTAATATAATATTCTAAAATATAGGAACATGGCATCTAGTTCAAATTCACGAATTGTGAAGATGCGATATGATGGGCAATTTCTCTCTGATGGGTCTTATTCTAGTCGATCTGTTAGACCCATAAACATTTCACTTATTAATACCCTATCTGAACTAAAATCATATATCTATACAACACTTGACATCAATCCCAACCACTTCTCTATCAAAATATCCTATCGTTTCCCTGGAGAAAATCATATGCTCGTACAAGTTGATGATGATGATGCATACAGAACCTTGTTATCACTTTCAGCTGATGCCTATATTGATGTGTTTCTTGAAAAAAACATATATCCACCAACAACCTTGTTTAATGAGTCTATTGAATCAATTTCAATCTCAATTCTCTCGGAGTCAACCACCTCAATTATGTCAAAGTCATTTAACTACTGAATGGAGTCAACCACCTCAATTCAGTCCTACACCTCAATTCAGTCTTAGCAATTTAACTGCTGAGTGGAGTCAACCACCTGAATTTTCTCAAAATCTTAATACTGAGAATATTGGTGTTGAGGTTGAGGAGGGAGATAATGATATTGATCATGAAGGTGATAATGATAGTGATCATGAAGGTGATAACAATAGTGACATTGAAGGTGGTAATAACAGTGAACCACCTGAGGATGAGTCATTGACTGAAACCGATGATGAGCACACACATCCATTCCCTGACTCTATTGCAGCATTGAGTCATATTCCATCCATATTTGACAACCAATGGCCCCAACATGAACACATTGATTCCAACTATGAAGCTTTTCAAGATGATGACTGGGTGGAAGATTTTTGTCATGAATTTCATCTCAATTACAATCCTTCCAGTGCTGTTATATATGAGGGTGCTTTATTTGCATCTAAAGTTGTACTGGTTGAGACACTCCAAAAATGGTCGGTACAAAAGAATGTCCAGTACCGTACATTATGCTCAAATAATCGTCATCTTAAACTTGCTTGTATCCATGATGAACGATGTCCTTGGAGATTGACCGCTTGCCAGTCCAAAAAAGCAGCTGGCATGTGGAAGATAAAACGTTGTAAAGCAGGCCACAATTGTGAATTAACTGTTATGAATCATGATCATCACCAAGTGACAACATCTTATATTGCTCGAATGATAATGCCAATCCTAGTATCACAACTGGATATGTCGACACGAGAAATTCGTGACAAGGTGAATGCTGAACTAAGGCTCAATATATCTTACAAGAAGGCATATCTAGCGAGGAGGAAGGCTGTTTGTAAAATATTTGGAGACTGGGAATCATCATATCATAGTTTGTTGTCGTTCCTAATTTCTCTGACACAATATATTCCAAGAACTATATATGCCCACCTTATTGATGATTATACCCTTCAAACTGAAGGCACTCTTAGATTCAAGCGGGTGTTTTGGGCATTTGGTCCAACTGTGAGGGGTTGGGCCTATTGTAGGCCTGTTCTTACTGTTGATGGCACATTTTTAATAGGAAAATATACTGGCATACTTCTCCTTGCATGTGGCATAGATACTGATAATGGTCTATTTCCACTTGCTTTTGTTGTTGTTGAGAAAGAAAATAAGGACTCCTGGGAGTGGTTCTTTGGTTCTCTACAAACTTGTATTCCAATCATTCCACGACGTACATACTTGTGTATTATTTCTGATCGAATGAGTGGGATTTTTCCAGCCCTTCAATCAAAATTTCATTGGGCTCAACATCGTTATTGTCTTCGACATCTTCGGGAGAACTTCCATAAGCAGTTCAAGTCCAAGGAGTTGAGGGACCTTATGTGGAAGGTGGGATCCACAACTGATACACATGAATTTGATTGTCATATGACTGTTATAGAAACCCTAGAACCAGCAGCGAAGTCGTATTTATTAGGCCAAAATCCAGTACATTGGGCTCTCGCATATGACAGAGGTTGCAGGTATGGGTCATTGACTACCAATCATGTTGAAGGCTGTAATGGAGTCTTAAAAGGTGTTAGAGGTTTGCCAATACAAGCGTTAATTGTTGCCACATACTATCGATCTGTGACCATGTGGCTGTATAGGCGTAATCTCGCAAATAAACGTGCACAAGATGGATTTAAATGGTCCTTTAAGGTTCATGATAAGCTTTATAATGTTCGAGAGGATGCAAAAAAATTGACAATACACATCCGTGTGAACAATGATGAATGGCTTGTTGGTGACATGGATGGATATAAATTTCAAGTAATAGTGCATCCAAATGGTGGCAGTCAATGCAGCTGTGGTTTTCCACAACAATGGCATTTTCCATGCTCTCATGTTTGGGTAGCTGCAGACTCTGTCAATTGGGATCTTGATGCACTCGTGAGTACATATTATACAAATGAGGCTTATCTAAATGCATACAGAACTGAATTTCGTGGCATTCCCGACAAGAGGTATTGGCCTCAATTTGATGAAAGTAGAGGTATTTATCCCTTATTACCCCCTAGGAAACGAAGGCAAGCTGGAAGACCAAAGAAAAAGAGAAGGCATTCAACTATGGATGTTGATCCAAATCAGTATACATATCACTATCATAAGTGTGGCAGAAAGGGCCATAATAGACACACTTGTCCTAATGTCATATGATGACTGGTTATGTAATGTTTGCAATTTCAATTTACTCAAGTCATGTAATATTTGCAGTTTCAATTTCACTAAATTCATGTAATGGTTGTAATTTCAATTTCACTAAATTCATGTAATGGTTGTAATTTCAATTTCACTAAAGTCATGTAATGTTTGCAATTTCAATTTCTATAGATGGCTCATCGAAGGACATGGACATTTCACATGTCCGTAGAGTTAATCCAAATAATAGCTACAAAGTGCCTACAGGGAAAAATGGCTCATCAAACTCTATTGGATGATGACTGGAATGATGTACCAGATTTGTTGCACAACAAGTTAGGATTTATAGTGACAAAAGAACAAGCAAAATTTCATTGGCAATTTTTAAAGCAAATGTTTCACATGTATGAAGAACTTCTTGAGCTACCTGGTTGGTATTGGGATCACACAAAACAGAAAGCAATGCCAATCAACGAACAAGTAAAAAACCAGTTAGCTGTATCACATCTAGAGATACATCGAGTGGTACATCAAGTTTGGCCATTTTATGAACCTCTAGATGAGATACTGAATCAAATGCAGTAATTTCATGTAGTTCATGTTGTATTTTTATATTGTTTGTTCATGTAATTCATGTTGTTCATGTTGTAATTTCATCTTATCTAATGAAGAATCTAGACAAACTTAAATGTTGTACACTATTTGCACTTTTCATGTAATGTAATTTTTGCACTTTTCATTTAATGAAATATTTTCACTTTTCATAGATATGGCTCCTAGACAAGAAACCTACCGACTCTCCCAGCACCACATTATGTTGGCACAATGGCCTATTACTGACCAGGATGTTTTAGACAATATTTCCATAGATGGTTTTGGGCTTGTTCATAGGCTACCATGTATCCACCTTGACCCTACTTTAATCACTGCATTAGTTAGCAGGTGGGACAACTCCAGCAATACTTTTAGGCTTCCCCCTTTTGAGATGAGTGTCACTCTTCAGGATGTTGCAGTTCTTTTAGGCCTGAGGATTGATGGCCCACCAGTTATAGCTTCATATCCTTTAGGTGTAGATGAGGGGCAATTTTCTTCATGGACTCACCTTTGTGAGAATTTCTTAGGAGATGCACCAGATGGGATGTCTAAGGGGAATATCTCCTTGATTTGGTTGCGTGATACCTTCAAGGATATGGATCTGACCGCGGGTGATGAAGAACAACAAGTAGAAATGAGGACAAGGTATACTAGGGCATATCTCTTATATTTCTTAGGTAGTTACCTTATCCCAGATAGTACAGGGGATAGAGTTCATGTTAGGTACCTCCCTCTTGTGTCCGATTTTGAACGTTGTGGCACTCTATCTTGGGGTGCTGCAACTCTAGCTTTCTTATATAGGGAGTTGTATAAGGCAACCACCTGGTCTAGGAGAACAACCCATCTATCAAGTTGTGTGTGCCTATTACAGCTGTGGTGTTGGGAGAGGTTGGGAATTGGATGCCCATGTACAATTGCAATGCGCTGGAATGATTGGCCAGAAGATGTTCCCTTGGGTTACAGGTTAAAGATCAACACAATTAACTTTTTATTTGTCTAAATATTATGTAGTGTTTATCTAAATTTAGTTTCTCAATTTAATAGGTGGCCTACCTTTGTCCAAAGAAGTCAAACTATCAGGGGAATAATTCAATTTTACGATTCAGCATTTGACCAGATTTTTCCCTCACAGGTATAACTTACTTACCTCTGTTGTTTGATATGTTTTATTTATTTACAAATTACTCCGTTTTATATGATACACGTTGTTTATATGAATAACAAATAGAGTTGAATCCTTACACTGCTGAGGTTCTCGAGAGATTGCCTGCCATTTGTAGAGATGGTAGTGATATTTGGTTGGCACGAGTGCCTCTGTTGTGCTACACAATAGTGGAGTGGCACTTTCCCGACAGAGTACTTGGATAGTTCGGCTTTGTTCAAGTACAATCTACTCTTGAGCTGCCGAAGCTTAGCCGGATAGATGGGAGGGGTCATGCGGCTGAGGATTGGATGCTTCATTATAGGCGGGAGGTGCAGATGTGGAACAACAGACGTGAGAGCTTAGTTCCCGCTCCACCAGCTGATATAGTCTACAGTCCTCAGGTTCACTATGCATGGTATCATCTACAATACATTGTGCCCCCTCCAGATATGCCTCCAAGCATATACTACCCGCAAAGTTATCGTCAGTAGGAATTTATGAGTATCATTATTATTTTCTTTTACAAATTGTTATTATTTATCTTTGTTATTTGTAATATATGTAATTGGTCTTTATTATGTGTACATACTTTATTTTACAGGTACAAACACATGTGGCGATCCGAGTGGCAGTACAACACGCCCCTGCACAGATCAGAGACAACATCTATACCATCCAGGGGAGTTACTTTGATAGTCTTCCCGACTATGCTCGGCCGTGGGATCCCATACCCACTCATACCACAGCCCCTGAGCCCACTCCTACTCCTACTCCTACTCCTACTCCTACTCCTACTCCTACTGTTGAGCCCACTCCCACTCCCACTTCTCAGTTCATGTCATGGGGACCGAAAGGGCCATATTTTTCAGGAGCTACTTCATATTCCTCATTCATCACCCCACCTCAACCACCATCATACCATGGAGCAAGTTCTTCTTCTGCTCCATACACTCCATTCCCACCAGCAATTATTCCCGAGAGCCGACCACCATCTTATGTCACATATTCACCTACTCCGTTTGATTTCTCAGGATGCACCCCACCTGATGCATCCTATCCTGGTTTTCTTAGACCCCTCACCCCACCTCCACCTTTTCATTTCTTCCCTGATGCTCGCCAATAGCCTCCTACGCAGTTGTCCCCAGTTCAGCAGTCTCCAGATGACATCGGTACAGAGGATCCTGATGTAGAGGGACGTGGGTAAGGACGTCGTGGGCGAGGACGACATACTTAGTTTTTTATATATTGTACAGTTTTGTATGTATGCCTTTGTGAGGACATCTATTGTATGTGGATCTATCATATTATGATATCACATTGGTTCATTTTGGATCATGTTGTTGTGGATATATCATATTGTTCTGTTGTGTATTATTTTCTCTTCATGTTGGTTCATGTTTTAACCTTGTTTTTAATTGCTATCTCATTTATTTGGATTAAGTTCATATTATATAATCAATTAGGAACCAACCAATGTTGGTTGCAATACACTTATATATTCCATATGCATGTTACGACCTATTGAAATTGACAAATTTATAATAATTGAGTATATTATAGACATCCAAATACAAGTGAACGAATTATAAATGTATACATATAATCAATATTGTTAATTTACATATCAATAACCATGAAACAATATCAGTGACTGCAAAAATATGATTAAAAAAACCAATGCGTCCTGCATGGGGACGCATTGCTGCAATGCGTTCTACATGGAGACTCATTAAGCAATGCGTCCCACCTGGAGACGCATTGGTCCCACACAAGGGCAATGCGTCCCGAGCCGTGATGCATTGCACTCCTGTGGGGTCAATGTGTCCCCTTCCGGGACACATTGCTCTCCGTGTGGCATTGCGTCCCGGAGGGGGACACATTGGTCCCACAATAGAGCAATGCGTCACGGCTCGGGACACATTGCCCTCTTGTGGGACCAATGCATCTCCCACCGGGACGCATTGCCTCGCGGGAGAGAAATGCATCCCAGCAGGGGACGTATTGCTCCAAAATGTGCCATTTTGGGCAATAAGTTCAAAAACATGCCATTTAGGTAATTAAAATTGGCAAATGTGCCATTTAAGTTTTTTTGCCAAGATATTTATCAAGATCTGTGCTTATAAATAGGACCCCATGGGTCCTCAATTGGACATCCCATCTCACTACGGCCCAAGGCTGCTAGACTGAGACCAGTGCCAGAACGCCGCCAGACTGCCCGAACACCGTTTCCGACCAAACTTCACCCACATCCTCATAATCCCGGTCTGAGTACAGATCTGGAAAGCTGCCAGACTGGGGACCCAGATCTAGAAGGTTGTTCCATCACCATCTCACCTCCACCATCATTCTACCATTGTTCTACCTCATTCTACCGGTGCAATCCCGGAGGTAGACACGACGATCGAGGCGGAGAGATAGGCGTGATCGACCACAACGGAGCAGTCCCGGAGACTACGACGATCTACACCGGGCTGTCACAGATCTACTCTTCTGCTCCAACGATGCTTTCTTTCTCTCTCTTCTCTTTCTTTGTTTCTTCCTCTATGAGGAGCGAGTAGTTCCATCCACTGGGGCGCGGAGACTAGCCCCGCTGCCCGTGTCTTGTAACTTGTACTAAAAAGATGTTATCATTCCGATTCAATACTAAATCATTTCATACATGCTTGAATGTTGGCCGCGTTCTTGTATGCATTTATTGTCTTTCGTTGTGCTTTGTCTACGACCGCTCTTGAGACTCGAATACCGATTTAGTGTTGGTTTCTGGTGTGTGTATCCACCGTGCATCCATTTCGGTATCTAGGAACACTTTCTAAGGAGTGGAGTAAACTCACCTCCATCATTGTACTTTTGTACTATGAAATGGAATCAGTTGACGTACAAAAGTGCAACTTTGACAGGTCGAGGAACACACTCTGAGGAGAGAGTGGTGCAAAGTACTTGACCATTTGTTCGGGAATGGCTGACGTTGCAACACTCCCACGTTTCTCATAGATATATCCTCGAAAGAGGGATAGACTATAAGGATACTAATCGATTTGGTAATCATCGCTCGCTTGCTAGTTTTCCGATGCACGTTTCATGAGGTTGAGTAAGATTTTCTCTTCGGAGACTACATATCTTCATTGACATGTAGATATGTACTGGATGAGAGTTACTCAACCCGTGAAGGATGTGTGCATTACTCTTGTCCTATAAGACATCAGTATTGTACAACATCCATGTATCTTGCTTACAAGTCTTGCTATGTTTGGTACAAGTGCAATTCATGTGTAGTGGTGGTGAATACCCACATTACCCCAGTGATCCATCATCATTTGCTAATCTTAGATTTTAATCATTAAACTAGTTTTTATTCCTGCGTTTACTTTTGCATGTTTAGGTTAAATAACTCAAATCAAACTTCTGGTCTTAGATGATTAACTTAGATTGGTACGAAACACGAAAAAGGCATTCAGATTCTTAACGTTGTCCTTTGGGTTCGATCCTAAATCTGTACTATGATAAGGCTTCCACACTCTTGTGGGATTGGAGCATTTATCTAGCACCAGTTGTAGGTAAACCTAGAGAGGACATCAACTCCCTAGGGTTTTTGGTGCATATTAGGACTTCCATTGGAAGAGTAATCTTTTGGTGTAAGTTCTAGCTCCATCAAAAAATGGCGTCGTCGGCGACAACGGTATAAGAATCGTCTTTTTCGAATTCCGTGTCTATTTAGGTTTCTCTAGGGTTTTTCATTTTCTTTTCAAAAACCTAAAAAGTGAAGGGCTTAATCTCGCATATCTTCTTGGATTTGAAGTGGTTGGTCAAGCCTGATACACTCTTTCCTTGATTTCAGGTACCAACTCTCTTCAAAATGAAGCAGTCGATACCACCAACCGTTAGATGTCAACTATGTGGTGACTATTCTCACACATCAATTTACTTCTTCAATGTCCCTCCTCTCTACGTGATGGCACTACATCAAGTAATAGTGAATCATATAGTTGGGAACCTCAAAGCGGCCTCTTCATACAACTATGGATATAACGCAAGTTATAATTCGTATCACCCTGGAGCCTACTACGAAAAACCTAACTATGGTGGATTTCAAGGCGTGGACTACAATGTAGAAGGGAACTTGGAAGACGATGAAGTGCATGAAGATCAACACACATTGATGGAAGAACTACGTGCTCTACATACATCGGTGGCTCAACAACTAGCTGATCAGACAGCCGCGATCAAGAAGTTGATAGCCGATCTTGATAAACTTACGCAACTTGTCAATGCTCCTGAGCAACATGTAGAACAACCACCAATTTCAACTAAGCACATCCCTAATCCACATGTTGATTACGATGATGATTATGATATGATGTGGGAGGTGCCTTCCAATGATCTTCAAGCACCAGTGCAAGGCGTGGAATCATCCTCAGAGTTAATGACTGAACTCAAGGATGACTCCTTCACAACATCACAAGAAAAAGAATCATTTTCCGAGCCAAGGTCTGACTCGGATAATGATTCATGCACTATGCTCTTAGATGAAAGAATGAGTAGCCAATATGAAGATTTTCTACAATTGGAAGACAAACTGGGGATAAATTTTGGTGTTTGTCCATCATCTCCCCCCATAGACCCAGATCCAACCATACAGATTGAGGGGCAATCAACAATGATTGACTCCTTCTATGACAAATATTCTTCAACTTCAACTATCTTGTCGTTGAATTCCAATGAAGAAGGGTCTGCATTACAAGAACCCTACACTCCTTCACGGTCAGACTTAGATGAAGATGTGACTGATTCAGATAAGGAGACACCTTTTATGCAAGAGACTCAAATGACCCCATTTCTGGAACATAATTCGATTTTTCCTTATGAAGAAATTTCTGATCATTTGAATGATCTAGAAACGAACTTCGAGGATGGGATCGATCAAGATCTTAATTCAGAAATGGACCATACCACTCTCACTGTTTAAGTAGAATTAAGGGAGAATGATGGGTCTCAAGATGACAATCATATGACCGGTCCTTTTCATGAGATGATATCACCTGAGTTACCACCACCACAAGAAGTCCAGTCTGATCCAGTCCTCGAACAAGAGCATGATGTTTCTATTGAATCTCCTTCTAGTCACTTAAACAAGTTTTCAGTGCACTATGAAGAGAAACATGAGCCATCTCTTGACTTTGGAACGGATTACGATATTACCGTAAACTCTTGTAATGACAAAAAGGACCCTTGGGAAGACATCAAGTCCTCTATAGTCACTCATCCCTATGAAGAAGCCCCTCATGATATTCAAGAAACTGAGATATGTCCATTACCTGAGCTAGGTTCCATTCCTCCCATAGAAACTCTTCCCGAGCACTCAATAGAACCGGAGGAGTGTTATGAAGAAGAATTGGAACAACAACATGACTCAGAAATGGTATATATTAGTCCCAATATCGAAGAAATGGGTTCATCATGGGATTTTGGCCCTCAGAACGATATGTCATGGACTAATCCATCCCATGAAGATACATCATTGGAACCTCTATCCTAGGATCCCATGATTTCCTTACCCGAGCAAGATTTCGTTTTACCAGTCAAATCCTCTTTTAGTTTCTTGGATGAACTAAGTATGTTCTACGAGGAAAATCCTGAACAAAACCTTGAAAAGAAGAATGACACTTTTACCAATTTCAACATTGATAAAGATGATGATACTTCTCAAAATAACTCCTCTGATGAAGAAACGTCATCCTGGCTACCATATCCCACACAAGAAAAGCCAGGTGACGAAATAAAGCCGGAACCGGATCCACCACCTGATCCTGGACAGGAGGAAGTTCAAGTGGCCGACCCTCAATCAATTGCCCTAGATTTTGAAGAAAGCAGTTTTACTTTGAACTTCGAGGGTGAGCCACTACTGGAGGGCACAAGTGGCCATAACCTTAATTTCTCGCATAGTCCTCCAGTTTCGACTGCTTATATTTCGCCTCCCTCACTGATGGGGGAAGGTCTTTGGATTCTTCTAGACGAACAATGAGGCGAAAGAAATGTGCATCCAAGTCGTCCAGAAGACTCGTTCCAGTCTCCACAACCACCCAGTCAATAGGTTGTTCGGTCCACTTCCTCGTTCTCGGCACCAGCTATCGCGAGACATCTTTTCCGCACCTTCTTCCAACTATGAGGACCTCCTGGTTAACATTTAGCAACCCTTCCCCTCCACCTTGAACCTAATATTTGTTCAGAAAAGAGCGAATTCATGAGTTCAAGGTGGAGGGCGGGTGGTATGACTTTCACTCCACCCTCTATCTTTATTGCTTCCTATTTTTCCATTCTAGTTTCTTTTTCATAATTTTTCTACGTTTCGGTAGTCTTCCAAAAATAAAACCTTTATCTAGTCGGCTTTTGTTTTTCGAATTTGTGATCATCACCTCTTTTCGTTGCAAATTCCCAATAAAAGAATGCTTAAAACTAGCCAATGCGTGTCTTTCATCTTGAATAGTCTATGAATCCTAATGTCATACCCTCAAATAGGAAAAGATGATACACTTCAATAAGGCTGAGATAGATCAAATACATCACACCTTTATCTGATTAATGGATCTGTTGTGTGGATTTCTCATTTGATGTTTCATCATGTCTCTTTTTGAGCAGAGTGTGATGGATAAAAGAGACCCATCGCATGGAATCGCTAAGAAAATTGCATCATGATCCGAACTCTCTTCTACACTTCTTCCTTCATTTTCATACCCCTCTATTCACTAACCATGCCAAAGTTTTAAGTTCGGTGTGGCATGCCACACTCCTTTCTAGTGAAAACTAGAATATTGCCGAACTTTAAGTTCGGTGTGGTAAACCACACCTCGGAAAAACTCTAAGTTCGGTGTGGTACACCACTCCTCCTTTTCCACTACCGCTTCTTCCATACCCCTCAATACATAACAGGGGCGTACCACCTCCTCTTTTCACTTCAAAGAGTATACAATGATGATTGTGCACATACCGAGGTTGGTGAAAAATCTATTCCGATTTCAAAAAGAGGCCTGGAAGCCCAAATATGCAAAAATCCAAAAATACCATTTCTCCTAAGCCAAGTGAGAATGAATAAAAGCCAGAGTGTGAATAAAAACATGAGAGTTGTGCCCTGAATAAGGATAACCGATAAAGGTCTTGCCCAACTGGTACATTAGCTACCCTCATAAAGACAGATGTGTCGCGACCGGTAGTAAGATCCTAAGGATCTAAAAATAACCCCTTACCTCCTCTCGAAGAGGTAAAATAGCCTAAAAGCCTTAAGCCAACCTATACACACTTCTGAGTTACCTTTAGAAAAAAAATCAGGTGTAAGGCTAAGTCAACCATAGTTGTGCATAAATCATTCAAAGTATCTCGATGAGTCAACTAATAATAAGAGTCCTGATTCAATAAGAGGAGAGACTCTTATCTCTTGATCATACCCCCATTCTCTCCTTTTTCAACACCAGTGACAGATCATATACATTTCGTTGATTCTATGGGTCTTTTCAAAGTCTCATAGAACTTTTAAACATGACCGACATAATAGAAAGTGAGAAGGAAATACTTCAGTGCAGTGAACTCAGAAATAAGGATATCATATGATGTATTCTGTGATCTAAGAAAGCTTTGATGATGTATCGATCTAAGCCATGAACAAAATTACGATATGACAATAGGATGAGGCAATCACGAGATGAACGATTTCATTGGCGACTGTGTTAAGTTTTCCGTTTCTCGGGATGAGCAACGCTTAAGTTCGGTGTGGAGATGAATCCTCCAGACTCATCCTCAGTCACCAATTCAAAGGATTTCGGACGTTTTTACCCTAATTTTGTTTCACCTTATTTTCCTTTTCTCTTTTTTGTGAAAATTCTGACACTTGCACGAAGCTGAGGTAATTACGAGACCAACATGCATGCGTTTCGACGACTGTCTTGGGCTTTTTCGTTCCTCGAGACGAGCAACGCTTAAGTTCGGTGTGGTGATGAATCCTCCAGATTCACCCTCTTAGTCGCCAATTCTAAGGATTTTGTGCCGCATATCGACTAATATACTCTCGCTTTGGGTTTACTTTAAGTATCCTTTCAGTCTCGTATAAATAGTGCATTGCTAGCTCAAATTACCCTAGTTTCTAGCTTATTTGATCTCATTTTCCCCTACTCATGTTCTCTCTCCTCTACAGATCATCCTCAACTATCACCAATGGTCATGACCCCAACAACACTGACTCTAGCGGTCTCAAGACCGTTTGAGTCCATGCGGTCTCAAGACCGTTTGAGCCCAGGTGGTCTCAAGACCGTTTGAGTCCATGCAGTCTCAAGACCGTTTGATTCCATGCAGTCTCAAGACTGTTTGAGCCCATGCAGTCTCAAGACCGTTTGAGCCCATGCAGTCTCAAGACCGTTTGAGCCCATGCGATCTCAAGACCGTTTGAGCCCATGCAGTCTCAAGACCATTTGAACCCATGCGGTCTCAAGACCGTTTGCTGCGATTGTAAAGACATAATGGATAGTCAAATACAAGACCGTTTGGAGAGGTAACGGTCTCAGACCATTTGAACATCTGAGAAGTGATGACTGAATTAGCAATGAAGACCGTATGGTCGCATTCATTCCAAACCGTTTGGACTAGCACATGCATGAAGACCGTTTCACTGCTGTGAAGACCGTTTGGCTAGTGGAGGATCAAGATCGCAGCAGCAACTAGCACCTCTGCTGGTGCTGTGACCTGCTCGCCGACACCACCGCTGCCACGACGGCCTTCTTACCACAAGCGCTGGTGTCACCGTCAGCAGCAACGATGGTGCCCACGATGGCCGGCTTGCCACAAGCGGCGCCGTCGTCTTCCTCACTGTCACCAACAACATCGACACCCACCTACACATGATCTCCGGTGTCGTCTTCCTCACTGTCACCAACAACGTCGACACCCACCTACACATGATCTCCGGCGTCATCGTCTTCATCACCGGCTCTGGCAACCACGCCGCCCTTGCCAACCACGCATGCAAACCGTTTGAAGCACGCAACATACACCAGCAGCCACCTTTGTTCCCACCATCGCAGCAGCAACTTCGCCGGTGTTGCGAGCTGCTCTAGCCGCCACAACCGCTGGTACCATCCTCCTAAGGCAGTAGCAACGCCGACGGCTTCTCATGCGGTTTCATAGCTGCATGCTCATGCGGTTTATTTGGTATCTCATGCGGTCTTGCTGGTGTGCATGAGATCGTTTGCTGCTTTGATGCAAAACCGCATGGCTCCACGTGACGAAGCGCTGCGTTGCGTCAAAGTGAAGCTGACAAGACCGCTTAAGTCCACATGAGGCTGAAGAATGCATGATCGATTGAATGCATGTGTGTCATGAAGACCGTTTGCCGGTGAGAGTTGATCGAATGATGCCTTGCCTGATGCAAGACCGTTTGCTAATGATGAAGGATGCCAGATCGTTTGGTAAAGAAAAGCATGCAAACCAAACGAGCATGCATGGAAAGAAAACCAAATGGCGTAGAAACCAAAGGTCAAGGAATCAATGCAAAAGGTAGCAAAACCGAGAAGCCAAGCAAAAGTAGCATGAAATGTGGTGGAAAGAAAAGCAAGCGGAGAAAACAATGAACCGAATCCAGCACATGACCACGAAACCGAATGGCCAATTAAAGTACGAGATCGAATGAGCAGCTACGTATGAAACTACATATGCATGGAGAACGCATTCCCAAGTTGTCCACGTGAATCGTTTAGACAATTGCATCTGCTAGGACATGAAACCGCATAAAGGCATGCTGATCGAAGTCCGTATGGATAAGTTTGCGGGATCGTTTGATAAGAGCAAACATATGAAACCATTTGGAATAGAGCTGGGAGCCAAAACCGTTTGCTATTCACATGCAAACCGTGAGAGCTACCCATGTGAAGACTTAAAGCACATGACCGAATGGCCAAATTGATAAAACCGTTTGAACTGCTGAATACACAAACCATTTGCTCCATCTGCTGGAATCATCACGCACATGCAAGACCGTTTGGAAAAGCGGAGCTGCAAGACCGTTTGGAAAAGTGGAGCTGCAAGACCGAATGGATAGCGACAAAGACCGTTTGATCTTTATTGCAAAGACCGTTCAGCAAACCGAATGGTAAGTAGCAAGTAGCCAAACCACATGGAAAAGTAAGTGCAAAGCCAAACTGCATGAGCAAGATATTTATCAAGATCTATGCTTATAAATAGGACCCCATGGGTCCTCATTTGGACAACCCATCTCACTACGGCCCAAGGCTGCCAGATTGAGACTAGTGCCAGAACGCCGCCAGACTGCCCGAACACCGTTTCCGACCAAACATCACCCACAAACTCAGAATCCCGGTCTGAGTACAGATTTGGAAAGTTGCCAGACTGGGGACAGATCTAGAAGGCTATTCCATCACCATCTCACATCCACCATCATTCTACCATTGTTCTACCTCATTCTACCTGTGCAATCCCGGAGGTAGACATGACGATCGAGGCGGAGAGACAGGCGTCATCGACCACAACGGAGCAGTCCCAGAGACTGTGACGATCTACACCGGGCTGTCACAGATCTACTCTTTTGCTCTGACGATGCTTTCTTTCTCTCTCTTATCTTTCTTTATTTCTTCCTCTATGAGGAGAGAGTAGTTCTTTCCACTGGGGCGCGGAGACTAGCCTCGCTGCCTGTGTCTTGTAACTTGTACTAAAAAGATGTTATCATTCTGATTCAATACTAAATCGTTTCATACATGCTTGAATGTTGGCCGCATTCTTGTATGCATTTATTGTCTTTCGTTGTGCTTTGTCTACGACTGCTCTTGAGACTCGAATACCGATTTAGTGTTGGTTTCTGGTGTGTGTATCCACCGTGCATCCATTTCGGTATCTAGGAATGCTTTCTAAGGAGTGGGGTAAACTCACCTCCATCGTTGTACTTTTGTACTATGAATTGGAATCAGTTGACGTACAAAAGTGCAACTTTGACAGGTCGAGGAACACACTCTGAGGAGAGAGTGGTGCAAAGTACTTGACCATTCGTTCGGGAATGGCTGACGTTGCAACACTCCCACGTTTCTCGTAGCTATTTCCTCGAAAGAGGGATAGACTATAAGGATACTAATCGATTTGGTAATCATCGCTCGCTTGCTAGTTTTTTGATGCACGTTTCATGAGGTTGAGTAAGATTTTCTCTTTGGAGACTACATATCTTCATTGACACGTAGATATGTACTGGATGAGAGTTACTCAACCCGTGAAGGATGTGTGCATTAGTGTTGTCCTATAAGACATCGGTATTGTACAACATCCATGTATCTTGCTTACAAGTCTTGCTATGTTTGGTACAAGTGCAATTCATGTGTAGTGGTGGCGAATACCCACATCACCCCAGTGATCCATCATCATTTGCTAATCTTAGATTTTAATCATTAAACTAGTTTTTATTCCTGCCTTTACTTTTGCAAGTTTAGGTTAAATAAATTAAATCAAATTTCTGGTCTTAGATGATTAACTTAGATTGGTACGAAACAAGAAAAAGGCATTCAGATTCTTAACGTTGTCCTTTGGGTTCGATCCTAAATCTGTACTATGATAAGGCTTCCACACTCTTGTGGGGTTGGACCATTTATCTAGCACCAGTTGTAGGTAAACCTAGAGAGGACATCAACTCCCTAGGGTTTTTGGTGCATATTAGGACTTCCATTGGAAGAGTAATCTTTTAGTGTAAGTTCTAGCTCCATCAGGATGCCATATAGGTTGTAGGGTGATTCTGTCCGAGAAGTAATTGATAGGCGGCCATCAAGCTTATAGATAGAGACCCTTTTGTTTGTACAATTTCTCGTAGCGCGTCTGCCATGACCAGAATGTCACTAGACATGAAAACGAGGTCATATTTCTCGACATAAAGCCTTGACATGATGAGGCGAAGTTCATTGTCAGAGAGGCTTTTGCAAGCGCTGAGGTTTAAATTGGGGAATGTTGGTGAAATGGTAGATAGGGGGACCATTTGTGAAGATGATCTGTTGATGGTCGTCCCGGTTAGAAACTCAGTAACTCCTTCATCATCTGCCAGATCAAAAGAGTAAGGGTCCCATTTCTTCTTCTCGGGAACCTTGGCGGGCTGTTGTTTCATCAACTCCTCTATTGTTTGCCTGAATGGCTGTTTTGGAGGACGTTGGATGGCTGAAAAGAGATAGCGAGGAACGTCAGTAGGTGGCATAGTTGGGTCCTTGAAGAACCATCTATCACAAATTAGCTCCATGGCGTAACGACCTCGCAGAGAATGAAAATCCTCTGTGGCCAGTTCAGTGAAAGGGATTTGCTGATTGAGCACTTGAATATGACGTATAACATAGAAAGCGCAATCCTTAGATCCCTCTTAAGTTTGGGCATGGGGGTTGATGATTTGGAACCAAGGTTGGTTCCAATTATTGTGGAGGGATGGGCAAGAAGCCCAAATCAATTTCAGGAGCCGGAAAGGGATGCATCTGGCCTCCCCGACTTCTGTTTCAACGAAATTAACTATTCCGGCTCGTAGTTCAGTGGCGAAAAAGTTGTAAACCTTGGCATCTCAAGCCACGGTGTCAACGATCATTAGCAGCCAATGAACAGAGACTTGGAAGGGCACGATAATATAGCGTGCCTTTCTGGCAATTCCCCTCTGGAACCGTTCGATGGATTTGCTTTGTAATTTTTTGTATATAGTACTCATGGCTAGAGCAGGTGATGCATTAAGAACTGGTTGTTGCCGCTTAGAGCTTCTGTAAGTTTTGATAGAATTGGAAAGGAGGACACGGAAGACTGCCATCTTCACCGCTGATTGAGGTCGAAGGATGGAGCAGAAGTCTTCACGTGTCAACTTGCGCTGAGTCTTCATATTTTGGTAAATAACATCGCCCCCATCTTTGACATCGTCTATGGTAGTGTTTAAGATAAAGATATTTTGAGCATATAAGGTATAGACGGCCGCCAAGTCTAAATCATGCATTTTATGAGGTAGAGGTGGCGGCGGGGGAAGCTCTTGCGGAGGGCGAGAAGAAGTCTGCTCTAGATTGTCTATGAAGTGCTGCATATGTTCATCTTTGTTTGAGTCAAAAGCTGATTCTAGGTCTTCATTTGTAACCAAACTGACTCTTTCTAAATCTTCCTGTTCTAGGGGAAAGGGTGAAGTGTGCTCTGAGACAGAGCACTGTGGAAGTTCTGCTTGTGGTTGACTCGTGCTGGTTCCATATAAACATTGTTGGAACTCAGCAAAAGCAGCCTCTTTGGCAGTTTTCCCCAGAGATCCTATTGCGGAATAATCAAGAAATTGATCCCCATATGACATATTAACATTGTCATTGTGAGTAGGGGATTTAGGATCTTTATCACCTTCGTGGTGATCTTGTTGTTGTTTTGGTGTAGCTCCTCGGCTGGGGCCCTCCCCAGCATTGTCTGGGTCGTCAGATTTATCGTCTGAGGAGGTGCTATTATTGGAGTCAGCCGAGCAGTCAAAATCCTCATCGTCATTGTCATCTTCATCATCATCTTCGGCTGCCGCCTCATCTGTTGTCTTCTTTAGTGGAGGCTTCTTGCACTTCTGGTGGAGTGCTTGCAGCTCGTCGAAAGCCACTTGCGTATGCTCATGTGTTTCAAGCAAAGCGTCATGGGCTTCTTTAAGATATGAAAATCGAGCCTCGGCAGAGAGGAGTTGTGCAGAGAGATCTGTCACTTGAGTTCTCAGTTGGTTGATTTCATTATTGGATGACTCCTCTTGCCGATTATTTAGCTGTGTGAGGGTGGTGCTGATGTCGTCCAAGTGCGTGCTTAAAGCAGTTTGTTGCTGCTTAATCTCACGCAGAGTTTCTAGCAAAGGCTGATTTTTCGTAGAAATCCTATCGACTTGCTTGACCAGATCGTCTTGCTGGCCTTTCACTTCAAGCACCAACTGTGGCAGTTGTTGCAGGCGGTCGTCGAGGCGATCGACTTTCGTGGCCGCTACTTTTTTCTTTTGGTGGATGCTTGAGATGATGCCTGGCAAGGCAAGGTTTTGCGCATAAATCTTGGCGACCTATGTAGTTAAACCATGCACACAAGAAAAAATAGATTGTAATATGTTAGAAGGGTTGGTGAGGAGGTTTCGAATAGCGTTGAGTTGACGTCCGAATTGCTCACCGACGTTAGTGAAATGGACCCCAGATGTGGAAGGGTGGTGTGGCTGGGGTCGAGGTGAAAGGGATATTATTGATGGTCCTGCGAACTGCGTGGTGACCGTAGATGGAGTCACCAACGTTGTCGGGTTGGTAGAGGATGAAGAAAACGGTGATTTTTTGGGTGAGCTATGAGGGAGAAAAAATGTTGAGGAGAAGAGAGTGGAGATGGGAGCGGAGTATGTGAAGCCGGGTGTGGGAGCTGAGAAAGGGGTGCTTGGGGAGAAAGAGGGTGAAGTGGAAGATGTGGGTGGAGGGATTGTTGTTGGGATTGTTATGGAGGAAGGTGGAAAGGTGGTAGGTGGTAGGATGGTAGTGGATAGTAATGTGGTGGGGGTGGTGGTGGTGATCTCATCATGTAGGCTCATGATGAATGAGTCTATTGATGAGGTAGTGATAAGCTCCTCCAGATGAGGGCGGTCTGTCTCGGATTGTAGTTTTGATGTTGGCGTCCCCGACAGCTGTGGTTGTTGTAAATGTTCCTTAGATGGTCGTTTAACTGGTATTTTTGTTACCCTGGCTGCTGGGGCGTTAATGCTAAGCTTTGTTTGTGCCACTTTGGTCTTCTTTTATTGTACTTTGACCAAATCCAGGAGTTTGGTAAGCTCGTCGTCGGTGAAGAGGAGCTTGTCTTTATCGTAGCATGCAAGCTCCAAAAGCGGCAGTACAGTTCTGGAAGATCGTACTGTGGGGCAGAAAATGTAGTGTAATTTCACATCCTTTTCCTTGATAATGTAGGATTTCTTCAAGGTTTGCTCGTTAGTAAGGATGTCGCCCTTGATCTGTGTGCATCAAGGGAGTAATTTGTCCATCTTGAGATATTTGATGATGGAGGTTATGTGCCTGCCCATGCATATTTCTTTTCCTATGGCGTAGGCGGAGAATTTTTGTATCATGTGTCATCCGATGTTGACAAACTTTCCGTGTAGAATGGACCATAGAAGAAAAAGGTCAGCAATGATAACATTTCCTCCCTCTGTTATGGGGAACAGTGCACTGGTAAGAATTTTGTGAAGCGTGCGCACGAATCCAGAGTGAATATTGGAGGCTTTGCATGTCTTTGCCTCATAAATGGGGATCCTTGTTAAGGTCTTCCAGAAGCTGTGTCTATTGAATTGTGAGTTCTCTGTTCGAAAAGCTTTGGCTTGTTTGAGCTGCTCCGGGTTGTCAATGAATATTTCGTTCAAAAGATTTTCTGTGATAACAATGTTGTTACCAAAAAGCTTGGTGACCAACCTGTAGTCACCTCCGTCCCTTGCCCGGTGCACAATGTCCACAGATTATTTAGTAAGGTGTGTAAAGAATTCTATTATGGGTTCGACGTATGAAATTTCAGGGACAAAGCATAGTCTGGATAGATTAGCGTTGTCTAGCATGGTGAGGATTTTGTCGTAGATCCCCATCTTGAGCAGTACGCTTGAGTAGACGTATTTTGTTGGTTTTAGTACTTTTTCGATGGATGGGAGGGTGTAGATGTAGAGGTTTTCTGGTGGTGGTGCGGTGGTGGTGAGCACTGAGAAGACAGGGGTGGTAGCGGGGGTGGTAGTGGCGGGTGTTGGGACGGAATCTGCAAGGGTTTGTTCCCTAGCAGTAGCGGAGCGGACTTGCTTCCTTGCTTATTTCTTTTATGGTTGTTATTTTGTAGCTTCCTGGGCCTTTCGTTTCCCCTTCGATTTGTCAGTTGGGGATGCATCTTCAGAGTTAGGCTCATATTTGGAGCCTTCATCACTGGAAGAAATTTCTTCCACTTCTTCTTCAGGCGCCTCAGCTAGACATTTGTTGATGCGGTCGATTTCACACAAGACCGCTATGATGTTGACCTTTGGTGGGGCCTTTCCGGTCTTGTTGTAGTTATCGATGATCTTTTGGAGCTTTGCACGGATTTCTATTAGTTGTTCCCTTGTCCAGAAGGAAGTGTCTTCAGTTCCGGTGGGTTGCTTTGCTGGTGAAGCCATTTCTGAAAATGAAAAGTCATGTGTTAGAATAACAAGTTTATTAAAAGGAAATTTTTTGATTTTGTATGTGTTTATGTGTTTTTATGTTTTAACAAAAAGGAAGTGATTTTGAAAGACCAAACAGTTTGAAGACCATTTGGTTCCAAACATTTTCAGGACCGTTTGGCTCCAAAAGGTTTCAGGACCGTTTGGCTCCAAACGGTTTCAGGATAGTTTGGCTCCAAACGGTTTAAAGACCATTTGGCTCCAAATGGTGTCAGGACCGTTTGGCTCCAAATGGTTTCAAGACCATTTGGCTCCAAACGGTTTCGGGACCGTTTGGCTCCAAACAGTTGCAGGACCGTTTGGCTCCAAACGGTTTCACGACCGTTTGGCTCAAACGCTCTCAGGACCATTTGGAAGGTGGAACGACGGGGGCGCAACAGACCGTGGTAGAGATGGTATTGGTGGTGATGGTGAAGGCAGCAATGATAAAGACGACGACGGTGATAGAAAAGGGAGCCGCGTCGGCATCGTAGATGTCGGCAATGGTAAAGATGGAGGTGGTGCACAGACGAAGGCGCCGATGATGGTGGTGTGTCGGTCTACCTTGCTGTTGCGGGTTAGGAAGACGACGGTGAAGCGAAGAGTGGTGGTAACTGAGGCGTCGACGTCGTGAAGACATGCGGAAGAGGGAGCGACAACGACAGAGAGAACCGGTGTAGCGGGCTGCGTGGGAATGGGAGCAGGGGAGATGAAACGGTTCATGTGAGGGTTTTTAGAAAGCTCAGGAGTCGAAAGAAAGAAGAAGGAGAGGGGGTAGGGTTATATTTATAGGATTCAGGGGTTAACCTTAAAAATTCTCGAGGTCAAATGGTTTGAAGACCGTTTGGCTCTAAACAGTTTCAGGACCGTTTGGTTCCAAACGATTTCAGGACCGTTTGGCTCCAAACGGTTTGAAGATCGTTTAAGAAGATTTAGGTTTTTTATTTTTATATTTTTATGTTTGTTTTGGTTGTTTTTGTGAATTTTTATATTTTTAGATTTAAGATGATAATTGTGACATACTGAATTTTGAATACCAAACTTACTGAGTTATAACTCATCATTCCTCATTTGAAAAACCCTTTTTGTACTATTCTAATTTAATTGTTCATTACTTTTTAATATTTTGGAGCTTTGTGCAACTGGTGCATTCTTATAGTTTTGGTCTAATTCAGGTATATAATGCCCCATATTTGTATGCCTAAACTCATTCACAAATCATGGGATTAGGAAGTGGTTTAAATATATATAGCATTATTATTGGAAATTAAATACTAAAGAATGTAAAATATATATATATATATATAAAGATTTATTGATAAATGAGAGCAACATTAGATCCATAAAAAAATATATATCATATATTTGGTTGTAGTAATCATGATAGATCGCTCTTGGGATAGATAGGCCAATTTGAGAAGGATGGGGTTTATCGACCAACTTCACAACCTTGGTTGAATTATTAAATACGTGCATCAATTTTATAAATATAACGAACGTCATTTGCATCATTAAAACACTATATCGCCTGGTCATGTATTTATAATTGAATAAGAAGTATCGTGATAATGGTAGTCAACATATCATGACTCGACTCTATTGTCCTTTTGCTATAACAATAGGCTATTTAAATATTTCAACAACTAAATCGTCGGAGGAGAAGGTTACTAAATAAATGTATTAAATGATTATCTCCTTGTGCGGAATAGAAGGGAACCGATACAATTATACCTAAACTGTTACGTCGTAGATTAACTGAAACGGAAGGGCTCCTCCTCTCCTTGTCCGTTAACTTTCCACCCCTATCAGGAGCAAGACAGACTTGGCCTACTACTGGAACTAATTAACCAAGTGACCCGGCCGCCTATCTGCCTCCCGTAATCCCAGGCCCTGAGATCGCAGCAGACGCTTCATCTCTACAAACTTTCAACTCCCCATTGTCACCTAATCATGAAGCTATAAATCCTAGTAGAGGAGCAGCCCTCGTCTTCATCTTCATTTGCCCGGACTGCGGGGAACTCAGCCATGCAGAGTAGTTTAATGCCTCCATGCCGAGCTCCTTGGTTTAAGATACCTCTTCCATTGAACCACAACCACTCCGGTTCTCCACAAACTCAGACCCGCGGCCGCCTACCTGGCATCTCGCAGATCCCTCGACAGCTCTTCTTCATCTAGGCGGCGCTGGGAAAGGAACTAGCCTTCCCTCCACCATCAAACGATGTGAACATAAAGCAACACCTGCTGCAGCAACTACCAACGACCTCCAGCGAGACCACCACTGCCATCACGGCATGTAACAACTACCGCTGCCATCTGTGACGTTCTCTGGTCGCATAACAGAGACATCGATTTCATCTTCGTCGAGCACCTCTTTCTCCAGCAGAAAGGAGTCTATCGATTTCCTGAACACCTCGCAGCCACACCATTGCCGAACCCGGCCACATTATTCACATCACCTCGCCCAGCCGACGCAACATGGAAGCCACCATAGATCGTCAATTCCCTCTTGATCTCTCGCTACTCCGGATCGTGTCAAAGACTGAGGATGGGAACCTTATGCGTAAGAGGGGATTCGTAGACCTGTAGTCCCTGCCTTGCTCGACCCCATTACTAGCCACGTCATCGTCGAACCCTGGACTCCATGGAACTAGCTACACATGCGGCATTTACAGACCTTTTAATAGCCGTGAAAGTGTGATGTGGATGCTACATCAGGAAGAGATGAGCCCTATGATGTGTGACATGTAAGTCAGTACTTCTTTTTCTGTAGTTCCTTGATTAGGAATCTGTCATGTAAGTTTGCGTTCTCCTGCTGTAGTTATATTTATAAAACTCATTTACATGGAAGAAATTAGAGGACTCAATCTCGCACATCTGCTAGTATCATAGTAACATGTCAGTAGGAGTATATTGGTAACACTCACATAACCTTCGGGTAGTTACGTGATCCTAGAACTTGATATAAGCGTATATATATAATCAACATTAATACTTGCTAACGGAGCATTCATTCAATATGTAAACTATTTTTTTTATGAAAACATTTGCTAAATTGATTTCTGTATATTCTGTATATACGCAATCATATTTGGTCTACGTTATCCTCAAAATGTACAGTTTAACAAGTTACTATGTATTACACTGAGACGCCAGCAATAGGAAATTACCTTAACTATTTAAACAACTGGATCGTGAAGATTTGTAGTACATAAATAATAGCATGTATATTAGTCATTGAAATTATACATCAGTGGATGATTAATTAGAATGCAATATATAAAATAAGGTCTTGTACGACTTTTCCTAGTATTGGTCCTATTAGTATGCATACTAATACATTCATAATATAAAGTACTAAATTTTTGGAAATTCAGTAGTGTACTCCTGGAGTAATATTTTTCGTACTGGGAAATATAAGTATACGTATAAAAATGGTCAGCCTATGCATAAATTATTATTTTAATCATAGAAGAAGGTCATGGAAAAATAAATATAATACCCTAAATATAGACACAAGTTAACTGCTCACAAAGACAATAATAGAGGTATAATAGATCATATGTATTTAATGGGATTAGAAATCCTAGAGTGACCATATGAGCGAATCTTGACATTGCAATCTAGTATTCGTATACATTATAATAACATTCATAAATATATAACATTTGAAATCTTAGAAAAGAATATAATGGAGTAAACATGAAATAACAATAACCCTAGATGGGAAAGAAAGCCATAATAGAACATACTCAACAAGTAGTTGATTCATAGCCAAGTGATGACACCATTACAATACTTTGTAGATTTCTCGTTGTTGGATCCATTCTTGGTGATTATGCAATCCTTGGAGACCTGAATAATTGAGGTACTAAATCTTCTATTGTATTGTTGAATTATTTTCCCTCTTGATGGACACACATATATCTTGATTCGTGGTGAATTACATATAGTTTTGAAACCTCTATCTATTCTTGAAAGTTCACCACTCTCATTTTGTAATTGATAAATTATTGTTGATAATTATTTTGGCACTAGACTTGATCTATTTGGAGTTTTGAGTCCCTGTGGACTTTGGTCCCTTGGGCTTTGGCCCTATAGAGCTTTGGCTCACTTGAGTGGGCCAAGTACCCCACAACCCTGCGCAGAGGATAGGGATTAGTTGTCCCCCAGTTAACTGGAATAGCTAATAAGGCACTAGTGTCGTTCTCTCCTAGAGTGTGAGAACACAAGGCACTTAGCCCTAGAAAAGATATGATAGAAAGGTGCCAAAACTTGCCAAATAGAATATTTTGAAATTGATATACTTTGTGAATAGCTTGGATAAATTTTGCATACTTGAATTATTGAATCTTGCTTAATGATATTCTTGTGAAAGATTTGTTATTTTGAAGTTGATATTGGAATTTCTTTTTGTAAGCCTTTAGTCCACCAAATAGTCCTTTCCTAACTTTTATTATACATCTAAACCTATTTCGTGCAAGTTCAATTACTTGGATTTAGTACCAGCTTTGCTGACCTTTTATTTCCCTTCAATGGGGTCCATGTGTGGTTTCGTTCCCTCCGGGAACTCATGGGCAGGTGATAGATGGAAGAACTTGAAGAGACATGCACTGGGTAGTCCTCCGTTGAAGAGTAGATAGAATGAATTTTATTTCTTAAACTTGTAATCATATTTGTAAGCTTCCGCAACTCTGATGTACAAGCATGATTGTAATAAAGATTGTTTATACTTTTGATACATTTTGTAAATATTTGATCGTAAAGATCGGGTCTTTACAACATGGTATCAGAGCTATAAACGGTCGGCACTCATGCATGTCTCATGGAAAATTAGGGTTAAGTAGGAGCACCAATGAAATACTTAAGACTTATACAAATAGTTGATAATAAATCCTAGTATAATTGGCCTAATTTATATAATATTCTTACACTATAAGTAGTGAACATTAAGAGTGTAGGTTGTGATATACCTTAGTCTAGAAATTCATCTAGCTCATCTCAATACCTTTTAAACTCCCCTAGGCATAGATTTGCTTGAGCTATTGTGAAGGAAAACTGGGAATGAGCCTTTTTGAACATTCAAATCACCATCCTAAGTATACAAATGGGTAAAGTATCATGATGTTATCTTTAGGTTTGGACACAAATTACTAAGGGCATATATGAAAGCAGAATATATAATTATTCTAAACCCTAATGGGTAAGATTCACTATCACATTCAATGATTTTCATTTGGAACCTTATAACATATCTGAGAGTTATTTGACATAAAAAAAAACATCCCACTTGAAATTGTGACCTAATACAGAAAAAAAAATGCTATGATATTAAAAAAAAATTTGTTGACCTTAGTAATCATGGTGTGGTCAATCATTTTGTAGTGTACCAAGAAAAAAAACTTGTGAGAATAATAGTTGATGCCTATTAATTTGAATTGCATACATTCATATCTTAATATGATATTAGGAGCCTTCATGAAATAATCATCACTAAGTTCTCGCTTGATAGAAGATATACTTTTGTAAAATAAAATTTTGCCATGTATCTGATTAGTTATTCCATAGGGATAGTAATAGAATGTTTGGTAACAATTAGTAGAAACTATTTTAATGGTGGGAGAATTATAATTGTACATATTATTCTAAGGTGAAACTTAATTAAATAAGAAGAGAATGGTGAAAATTTTGTGGATCCGACCTTATTAGAAATAAGGTTGTTAAGAAGATTTGATTTCGCAGACGAAATCTTTTTGAAGAGTGGAAGAGTTGTGACATACTGAATTTCGAATACCAAACTTACTGAGTTATAACTCATCATTCCTCATTTGAAAAACCCTTTTTGTACTATTCTAATTTAATTGTTCATTACTTTTTAATATTTTGGAGCTTTGTGCAACTGGTGCATTCTTATAGTTTTGGTCTAATTCAGGTATATAATGCCCCATATTTGTATGCCTAAACTCATTCACAAATCATGGGATTAGGAAGTGGTTTAAATATATATAGCATTATTATTGGAAATTAAATACTAAAGAATGTAAAATATATATATATATATAAAGATTTATTGATAAATGAGAGCAACATTAGATCCATAAAAAAATATATATCATATATTTGGTTGTAGTAATCATGATAGATCGCTCTTGGGATAGATAGGCCAATTTGAGAAGGATGGGGTTTATCGACCAACTTCACAACCTTGGTTGAATTATTAAATACGTGCATCAATTTTATAAATATAACGAACGTCATTTGCATCATTAAAACACTATATCGCCTGGTCATGTATTTATAATTGAATAAGAAGTATCGTGATAATGTTAGTCAACATATCATGACTCGACTCTATTGTCCTTTTGCTATAACAATAGGCTATTTAAATATTTCAACAACTAAATCGTCGGAGGAGAAGGTTACTAAATAAATGTATTAAATGATTATCTCCTTGTGCGGAATAGAAGGGAACCGATACAATTATACCTAAACTGTTACGTCGTAGATTAACTGAAACGGAAGGGCTCCTCCTCTCCTTGTCCGTTAACTTTCCACCCCTATCAGGAGCAAGACAGACTTGGCCTACTACTGGAACTAATTAACCAAGTGACCCGGCCGCCTATCTGCCTCCCGTAATCCCAGGCCCTGAGATCGCAGCAGACGCTTCATCTCTACAAACTTTCAACTCCCCATTGTCACCTAATCATGAAGCTATAAATCCTAGTAGAGGAGCAGCCCTCGTCTTCATCTTCATTTGCCCGGACTGCGGGGAACTCAGCCATGCAGAGTAGTTTAATGCCTCCATGCCGAGCTCCTTGGTTTAAGATACCTCTTCCATTGAACCACAACCACTCCGCTTCTCCACAAACTCAGACCCGCGGCCGCCTACCTGGCATCTCGCAGATCCCTCGACAGCTCTTCTTCATCTAGGCGACGCTGGGAAAGGAACTAGCCTTCCCTCCACCATCAAACGATGTGAACATAAAGCAACACCTGCTGCAGCAACTACCAACGACCTCCAGCGAGACCACCACTGCCATCACGGCATGTAACAACTACCGCTGCCATCTGTGACGTTCTCTGGTCGCATAACAGAGACATCGATTTCATCTTCGTCGAGCACCTCTTTCTCCAGCAGAAAGGAGTCTATCGATTTCCTGAACACCTCGCAGCCACACCATTGCCGAACCCGGCCACATTATTCACATCACCTCGCCCAGCCGACGCAACATGGAAGCCACCATAGATCGTCAATTCCCTCTTGATCTCTCGCTACTCCGGATCGTGTCAAAGACTGAGGATGGGAACCTTATGCGTAAGAGGGGATTCGTAGACCTGTAGTCCCTGCCTTGCTCGACCCCATTACTAGCCACGTCATCGTCGAACCCTGGACTCCATGGAACTAGCTACACATGCGGCATTTACAGACCTTTTAATAGCCGTGAAAGTGTGATGTGGATGCTACATCAGGAAGAGATGAGCCCTATGATGTGTGACATGTAAGTCAATACTTCTTTTTCTGTAGTTCCTTGATTAGGAATCTGTCATGTAAGTTTACGTTCTCCTGCTGTAGTTATATTTATAAAACTCATTTACATGGAAGAAATTAGAGGACTCAATCTCGCACATCTGCTAGTATCATAGTAACATGTCAGTAGGAGTATATTGGTAACACTCACATAACCTTCGGGTAGTTACGTGATCCTAGAACTTGATATAAGCGTATATATATAATCAACATCAATACTTGCTAACGGAGCATTCATTCAATATGTAAACTATTTTTTTTATGAAAACATTTGCTAAATTGATTTCTGTATATTCTGTATATACGCAATCATATTTGGTCTACGTTATCCTCAAAATGTACAGTTTAACAAGTTACTATGTATTACACTGAGACGCCAGCAATAGGAAATTACCTTAACTATTTAAACAACTGGATCGTGAAGATTTGTAGTACATAAATAATAGCATGTATATTAGTCATTGAAATTATACATCAGTGGATGATTAATTAGAATGCAATATATAAAATAAGGTCTTGTACGACTTTTCCTAGTATTGGTCCTATTGGTATGCATACTAATACATTCATAATATAAAGTACTAAATTTTTGGAAATTCAGTAGTGTACTCCTGGAGTAATATTTTTCGTACTGGGAAATATAAGTATACGTATAAAAATGGTCAGCCTATGCATAAATTATTATTTTAATCATAGAAGAAGGTCATGGAAAAATAAATATAATACCCTAAATATAGACACAAGTTAACTGCTCACAAAGACAATAATAGAGGTATAATAGATCATATGTATTTAATGGGATTAGAAATCCTAGAGTGACCATATGAGCGAATCTTGACATTGCAATCTAGTATTCGTATACATTATAATAACATTCATAAATATATAACATTTGAAATCTTAGAAAAGAATATAATGGAGTAAACATGAAATAACAATAACCCTAGATGGGAAAGAAAGCCATAATAGAACATACTCAACAAGTAGTTGATTCATAGCCAAGTGATGACACCATTACAATACTTTGTAGATTTCTCGCTGTTGGATCCATTCTTGGTGATTATGCAATCCTTGGAGACCTGAATAATTGAGGTACTAAATCTTCTATTGTATTGTTGAATTATTTTCCCTCTTGATGGACACACATATATCTTGATTCGTGGTGAATTACATATAGTTTTGAAACCTCTATCTATTCTTGAAAGTTCACCACTCTCATTTTGTAATTGATAAATTATTGTTGATAATTATTTTGGCACTAGACTTGATCTATTTGGAGTTTTGACTCCCTGTGGACTTTGGTCCCTTGGGCTTTGGCCCTATAGAGCTTTGGCTCACTTGAGTGGGCCAAGTACCCCACAACCCTGCGCAGAGGATAGGGATTAGTTGTCCCCCAGTTAACTGGAATAGCTAATAAGGCACTAGTGTCGTTCTCTCCTAGAGTGTGAGAACACAAGGCACTTAGCCCTAGAAAAGATATGATAGAAAGGTGCCAAAACTTGCCAAATAGAATATTTTGAAATTGATATACTTTGTGAATAGCTTGGATAAATTTTGCATACTTGAATTATTGAATCTTGCTTAATGATATTCTTGTGAAAGATTTGTTATTTTGAAGTTGATATTGGAATTTCTTTTTGTAAGCCTTTAGTCCACCAAATAGTCCTTTCCTAACTTTTATTATACATCTAAACCTATTTCGTGCAAGTTCAATTACTTGGATTTAGTACCAGATTTGCTGACCTTTTATTTCCCTTCAATGGGGTCCATGTGTGGTTTCGTTCCCTCCGGGAACTCATGGGCAGGTGATAGATGGAAGAACTTGAAGAGACATGCACTGGGTAGTCCTCCGTTGAAGAGTAGATAGAATGAATTTTATTTCTTAAACTTGTAATCATATTTGTAAGCTTCCGCAACTCTGATGTACAAGCATGATTGTAATAAAGATTGTTTATACTTTTGATACATTTTGTAAATATTTGATCGTAAAGATCGGGTCTTTACAATAATCAGAAAACAAAGATAAAAGGTGATACTCAGATCTTGGGTTGCCTCCCAAGTAGCGCCTGGGTTTTATGTCGCTGGCTTGACGAGGTTTTGATTTTGTTATGGTGATGTTGTGGGGTCTCTAATCTCAAGAGTTTGTCTCAGAATTTTGTCTGCTAGAGTATAGTATTTTTTCAATCTATGTCCATTGACTGTCCTTTCTCTTCCACTGTCGTCAACAATTATGATGGCTCCAGTCGAGTATATGTGTTTGATGATGAAAGGCCCGGACCACTTTGTGTGGATTTTTCGGGGAACATTTTGAGCCTGGAGTTGAAAAGAAGGACTTTATCTCCAATGGCGATGTCTTTTCTTTTTAGATGACCCTTGTGCCACATCTTGGTTTGTTCTTTATAAATCTTGGCACTTTGGTAAGCAGTCATTCTGAGTTCCTCTAGTTCTTGTAGCTGGAGTTGTCTGTTTTCTCTGGCACTTTTAAAATCAAAATTCAATTGTTTAATGGCCCACCAAGCCTTGTGTTCTTGTTCAACTGGAAGATGACATGATTTCCCGTATACCAAATGGAACAGGGTTGTTCCAATTGGTGTTTTATAAGCTATTCGGTAAGCCCAATGGGCGTCAGGAAGCTTGGTGGACCAGTCAGTACGGTGTCTATTGACAATTTTTTCTAAGATTGCCTTCAGTTGTCTATTTGAAACTTCAACCTGACCACTAGTTTGTGGATGGTAAGGCGTGGTGACTTTATGGTTGACTCCATATTTCTTTAAGAGGGCTTCGAAGATTCTCTCTAGAAAATGGGTTCCACCGTTGGATATGATAGTTCGGGGGACTCCAAATCTGGGAAAAAATATATCTTTAAACATCTTAATGACTGGTTTGGAATCGCTGGAAACTGTGGGTATAGCTTCTACCCAGTTCGAGACATAGTCCATAGCGACTAGTATGTAAGAGCATCCATATGAAGAGGCGAAAGGACCCATAAGGTCTATCCCCCAAACATCGAAAATCTCGATCTCCTGCCACATAGTGAGAGACATTTCATTTCTTTTTGTTATACCACCGGAGAGTTGACACTTGTTGCATGAATTTAAAAAATCATGGGAATCTTTTGATATTGTTGGCCAAAAGAAACCCGATTGTAGGACTTTCATGGCGGTCTTTTTCGTACTCATATATCCTCCAGTGGGTCTAGAATGACAATGTTCTAGGACAGGAGTAATCTCTTCTTCAGGTAGGCAGCGGCGGAAAAGTTTGTCTGCACATAGTCAAAAGAGATAAGCTTCGTCCCAATAGTTTTACTTGACATCGTGGAGGAATTTCTTTTTGTCATGGTAAGAGGTAGAAGGGTGAATGATTCCCATAGCCAGATAATTTACTATGTCAGCATACCAGGGGAATCCTGTAGTAATTTTCATTAGTTGGTCATCGGGGAGGGAGTCTCTGATAGGTGCTTTATCATCATCCTTGACTTCAATACGGCTGAGATGATCGGCGACGACGTTTTCCACTCCACTTTTGTCTTTGATTTCCAAATCAAATTCCTAAAGCATCAGCACCCAGCGGATAAGTCTGGGTTTTGCGTCTTGCTTCTGAATTAGATATCGTATGGTGGAGTGGTCAGTGTAGACAATGACCTTGGCTCCAATCAGGTAGGAGAGGAATTTCTCGAACGCATAGATGACATCTAAGAACTCTTTTTCTATAGTGGTGTAGTTCTTCAGCACTTCATCGAGCATTTTGGATGCATAGTATATTAGATAAGGTTTCTTGTGAATTCTCTGCCCTAACACGGCCCCTATGGCATAATCGCTGGCGTCACACATGATTTCAAAAGGTTCTGACCAATCCGAGGCTCTTAGTATGGGTGCAAAGATTAAAGCATTTTTTAGATTTATGAAACTTTGTAAGAATTCTTGGTTAAAATTAAACTCGGTGTCTTTGGTCAGAAGTTGGGTCATGGGTTTTGCTATTTTTGAGAAATCTTTAATAAATCTTTTGTAAAACCCAGCATGACCCAAGAATTCTCGTACTCATTTTACGAATTTTGGCAGAGACAATTTAGAGATAACATTAATTTTTGCCTTGTCCACCTCAATCCCTCTGTCACTCACTCTATGTTCGAGGACGACACCTTCAGTTACCATAAAATGGCATTTTTCCCAATTTAGGATGAGGTTCGTTTCCTCACATCTTTGTAAGACTTGTCCAAGGTTGAGTAGACAGTTATCAAAGGAATCTCCATAAACTGAAAAATCATCCATGAATACCTCCATTATAGATTCCGTTAATCCTACAAAAATAGCAGACATGCACCTTTGGAAAGTAGCAGGTGCGTTGCACAGCCCGAATGGCATTCTTCTGAAAGCATAGGTCCCAAAGGGACAAGTAAAAGTAGTTTTCTCTTGGTCTTCCAGGTGTATAGGGATTTGGTAGAACCCGAAATAACCATCAAGATAATAGAAGAACTTTTGATGGGCTAGGCGTTCAAGGACTTCGTCAAGAAAAGGCAGAGGGTAGTGATCTTTTCGCGTTGATTTGTTTAATTTCCTGTAGTCGATACACATCCTCCACCCCGTCACAATCCTTGTAGGCACTAACTCATTTTTGTCGTTTAGCACGACAGTGGTTCCTCCCTTTTTGGGGACCACTTGGACAGGGCTAACCCATTGGGAATCTGAAATTGGGTAAATAATTCTGGCTTTCAACAATTTGAGGACTTCAAGGCGAACCACCTCTTCAAGATTGGGGTTTAGCTTTCTCTGATGCTCTCTTGAAGGCTTGAATTCTTCGACCATGGGCAGTCTGTGCATGCATAAAGCTGGGTTTATACCTGTCAGGTCAATTATTTTGTACCCAATGGCTTTCTTGTGTTTCTTTAGCTCAACAAAAAGCCTTTCTTCCTGGTTTTTCGTTAGAGTGGAACTGATGATAACTGGACATAATTTTTCTTTGTCCAAGAAGATGTGTTTAAGTCCCGTTGGTAGAGTCTTCATCTCGGGAGCCTTGGGTGCTTCTGTTGCTTCTAAAATAGTGACAGATTTGAGCTCCTCAAAGGTGGTTGTTGGCGCTTCTTCAGCTTTCTCTAAGTGTTGCAAGCATTGTTGAACCAATTCATTGGCTGAGAATTCGACTTATGGATTTGTTAGAACATTATCTAACTCATCAGATGGCTCGGATATTTCCAATTGGGACATTTTATGTATTGCATCTAAGAGAAAAACTTCCTCTTGAATGCTGGGACCTTTCATGCTGTTGAGGACCCGAAATTGAATTGCTTCTTTTCCCAGCCATAGAATGATCGTGTCAGCTTCAACATCAATGAGCACCCTGGATGTGGCAAGGAAAGCTATGCCAAATATTATTGAGTATCTTAGATCCTCCTTGATATCCATAACAAAATAGCATGGGACATAGGCATCTTTTCCTATCCTGACTGGAATGTCCTCAATAATTCCTAGGGGTGCAGTGATAGTGGAATCAGCTAACTAACTCATCATCATTGTGGGTAGCAAGTTAGTGAAACCCAATCTTTTACACATGGAGTAGGGAATAATTGGTATTCTAGCCCCTAAGTCAGCTAATCCATTTTTGCTCGAAGCATTTCCGATACAACACTAAATACCGAACGAACCAGGGTCCTTTTTCTTTGGCATCTTATTAAGAATGATATCGGAGGTGGTCTGAGCTAATTTCATGGTCTCTTTCTCTTCAGTAATGTACTTCCTTGATAGCAAAGTTTTTAGGTATTTAGCCCAAGCTGGTACTACGGAGAGGGCGTCGTGGAGCGGGATGTCGATATAGAGTTTCTTCATCGCCTCCTTGAATTTTTGGAATCTAGTGTCCAACTTAGTCTCTTTCAATCTTCTTGGATATGGTATTCTAGGTTTATATTGTGGGACCTTTGAATCCTTGGGGGCTTATTCCTTTTCTTTGCCTTTTTCAGTCTCTACAGAATACTCAGTTGTTAGATTCGAGCTTGCATTTGGAACAAAGATAGGTGTATCATCATCATCTTGAGTGATCCTTGTAGCTTCATGAAAGACACGACCCGATCTTGTAGTGACGACATTCAGTTGCTCTGGTCTATTCTGATCGTGTCTTGGGTTCGATTCTGGTTGGCCAGAAAAAGTGCCTGCTGGTGGCTTCAATTGGGAAGCAATTTTTGCTAGTTGAGCCTCTATAACCTTCTACTGAGCTTGCTGATTGGCAAGCATGGTTTGTTGTGACTATAACATCTGCCTGATCATAGTCATCTCGTCTGTTGATTGGGAGGGGGCATTTTTCTGAGTGAGTTGTTGTTGTCCTTGATGTGGTTGTTGCAGAGGTGGTGCTAACTAAGGTTGCTGCGGTTGCTGCAACTGAGGGTGCAATTGCAGGTGAAGGGGAGGATGGGTATATTGATAGTAGGCGGAGGGGTTGCTAGGGTAGTTGGATCTTGGGAAGTTATTTCTAAGGTTCCCTTGATTTTGATTAAAGTTGCTTTGGAATCCAGGTGGCAACCTATTGGAGGACCCGCCTTCTGTTTGGTGTTGCGGGTTGGCAGTCCCCGTAGGATTCCCATACTGAAAACCAGAGTGGTTTATTGGTTGATTTGCATTATAGTAAACTTGTCCCGGTATGGAATGAATGGAATTAACTTGTTCGGGCACCTGATCTTCGGGTTGTTCGATGATTGGTTCATACTGTTGTTGTGGTGGTTGCATATCTATCATCACATTGTAAAGCAGACCACATGACAGTGTAGGGTGATCGGATGTGTGACAGGCTTCACAAGTCCCTATAGCAGCTTTAACCTATTGGAGTTGGGGGTTTGTCTTCTTATCATATTCTCCAAATGAGGTTTCAAGTGCCTGCTGTTTGTGAGCTATAGTCTTTAAAGATTCAGCAATAGCCTTCATTTCCATTGATTCCTCAGCTTTATAAACTTTGAGGACCCCCTTACCGGATGATCATCCCCAATTGGATTGGTTCTCAGCTCCAAGCATAATGATTTTCCAAGCAACCTCATAGTTCTTTCTCATAAAATTTCCTCCAGATGAGGAATCCAGAAATTGCTTGATGTCATCACTCACCCCCCTATAGAATGTTTCTATTAATTGATTTTGGGAGATCCCGTGATGAGGGCACTTCCTTAGAAGCTCCTTGAATCTTTCCCATGCTTCTGCGAGTGATTCTCCAGGAAGTTGGGCGAAGTGGTTGATCTTCCCCCTAATTTTGTAGGTTAATGAAGGAGGGAAAAACTTTTCCAAGATTTTTTCTTCCAAGGGAGCCCCGGTGGTGATGATTGGCTCCTTGTCAAACGAATTGTACCAACTCAAAGCCCTTCCGGACAGAGTGAAATGGAAAAGATGTAGCATTATTGCATCAAAGGCAACTCCAGCTTGTGGGACAAGTTGGCAAAGTGCCTTGAATCTCTTCAAGTGATCCATGCAGTCATCTCTAGACCCACTAGAGAATGAGATGCCCTACATGATTTGAATCCATTGTGTCCGGATTTTGAAGTTGGGTATGTTAATGATCGGTGGCCGAACTGGATGATTGTCTTCATAGTTCTTAGGTACGGCATAGTCCCTCAATTGCTTGTTTCTTATCTCTAGCTGGGCAACTTGGTTAGCTGCTTCATTTTTAGCTCAGATGCAGGTCTGTTCTTTAGCTCAGATCTCCGCTTGAATCTGAGCACGGGTGTCAGCAATGAGTTGTGCTCTCTGAACGGCTATGGCGGCATTGACCCTTTCCATTACTAACGTAGCTTGGCGTTGATCTTCAGCCATTTGCCTGGCTCTTTGGCAATTAAGTCTGATGCGGCGATGGAATCTTCTCTCTACCTCAGATTCGTACTCTGGATCAGGGGAGAATCCGAGATTATGCGATGGTTGCATACACGTCTTCTACCTGAGTAGAGAAAGAAACACACCTTTTAGATGATGCAGGTGATATGATGAATTCAAGAAGGTATGGACTAATCGTTAAAGGAAAGTGTAAAACCCTAACCAACTAGAAAGATAGTAAATGAAATTAAAACATTCCATTTTCCCCGACAACAACGCCAATTTTTGATGGAGCTTCCACTTACGTGGAATTGCGCAGACCACTAAAAATCCTAAAGATTGTAAGTCTTTAGGTTTAGCCTTGCTTATACTAGATGGAGAACTCCACTGACGTATGCTAGGATACGTGGAAGTCTTATCGTAGTATAGTTAAGGGTCAAATCCAAAGGACAACGGTCTTATTGAGAGCAACAAGATGGAAAATGTTAGAATCTCACTTAGCCTCTTAGCAATTGGTATCTAGATCGAAAAGTTTGGTTTGGTTTTTTTAAACTAAGTATAAGTAAAGTAGAGCAAGGAAGTAAACTTAAGGATGTTAACAATGATAAAGAGCCACTAGGATGTGACCGGCTTTCGCTACCACTACACATGGATAAAAACATGCAACATAAAACATAACCTGCAAAAAGAGTCTAAACGGTTAGTATATTTGTAGATTTAGTTTCCTTCCGGAGAACTAACTACAATAAGTGTGGGAATGTTGCAATGCCAGCCATTCCCGAACAAATGGTCACCTACTTTACATCATTCCCTTTGCAAAGTATGTTCCTCGACTTATCAAGATTGTACTTTCATACATCAACTGATTCCATTTCATAGTATGAAAGTACAATGATGGAAGTGAGTTTACTCCACTTCTTGAGAAACACTCCTACATATCGAAAATGATGCATGGTGGATACATGCATCAAGAACAAACATTCAATCGAGATTCGAATTTGATAGTACAAACGTAGACAATTCATACTAAAAGATAAAAGATAACACGAGTTGGTGATCAAGCAACAAGCATTCATTAAATGATTGATGTTGAACTGAAAAGAAAGTATATCTCTATTGCAAACTATGGATTACATTGCATGAAATGAAAAAATGGGTAGCGGGGCTACTTCCCGCACCTTAGTGAAAGAGACTACTCGCTCATAGCTAGGACAAAGAAGGAGGCAAGAAGAGAGAGAGAGAACACCATCCCCATAAAGGAGAGAGGAAAGTTTACCCCTTGGAAGGAGACAGAATGACGATCTTCACACTTCACGGGTTGCTCGATGATGAGGTCTCCTCTTCCCACCTTCTTTGGTGAAGAGAGAGAGGAAGCAGCTTTAGGATGGAATGTGGATCTCATACCGGCAACCTTTGGGTGGAGGATGGAGGTTGGAATAGCTCTAGAGTAGTAGTGGCATCCTCTGGACGTCTGAAATTTTGTGCCTTTGGGAGGACCCCTCGGGTATTATTTATAGGATTTAAGTGGAGTCCAAACGGTTTGGGCAATTTTGGGTCCAAATGGTCTTGAAGACTGTTTGGGTTCTGAGATCGTTTGGGCTCTGAGACCATTTGGACCCTGAGAACGTTTGGACCCCGAGACCATTTGGGCTCTGAGACCGTTTGGATTCCGAGACCGTTTGGACCCCGAGACCGTTTGGGCTCTGAGACCGTTTGACTCCATGCGGTCTCAGGACCGGTTGGCTTCATGCGGTCTTCAGACCATGTGACTCCATGTGGTCTCGGGACCGGTTGGCTTCATGCGGTCTTGGGACCGTGTGACTCCATGCGGTCTCGGGACCGGTTGGCTTCATGCGGTCTTGGGACCGTGTGATTCCATGCGGTCTCGGGATCGGTTGGCTTCATGCGATCTTGAGACCGTGTGACTCCATGTGGTCTCGGGACCGGTTGGCTTCATGCGGTCTTGGGACCGTGTGACTCCATGCGGTCTCAGGACCGGTTGGCTTCATGCGGTCTTGGGACCGTGTGACTCCATGCAGTCTCAGGACCGGTTGACTTCATGCGGTCTTGAGACCGTGTGACTTTTGTGATTTTTTTGTGTCTTTTTCTATAAGTAAAAAGAGAGAAAAGTTAATCTAACAATATATTTGCAATAAGGGAGGAAAGTTAAGGATTCTATCTAAATTTATCTGAGAAAGAGTGTGGAAAACTGAGGAAAATTGCTAAGATATCATCACAAAATTGGAGGTTATCAGTTCCCAATCTGTGCGGGAGTAGAAGGGTCTAGAGTTTTCATGAATAATTTGCACTGCGGCAAGCGAACCGGTCAGTTCACTAGTGAACCAGTCAGTTGGCATAGTGAATTGGTCGGTTCACTTAGTGAACCAGGTGGTTCACAAGCCAGACCTGATTGCAATTGACTTCCTTATTCATTTCTAATTAATGCAAAGATTAATTCTTGTCCCAATCGAATTGAACAAGTGAAATGTGAAACTTTTCTAACAAATTGGGAAAACCCAACACTACTCGTTTGGTCCAAGTGAACCGATCGGTTCACCAGAGTGAACCAGTCGTCCCACTGACCATGAGCCAATCGGTTCACCCAACAAACCGGTCAGTTGGTGGTCTAGATTGTGCAGAAGTCAGTCAATTCAATTCTCAATCAATCTAATCATTTGGTTCAACAATTGAACTTGATGATTCTGAGTCAAGTTTATTGATTGAATGTTTGATTGAGTACCTAAATATGTTAGTAATCAATACAAACATCATTCATGGGTAAACTCTCTTTGAGGTTAATCCTATGCGTGTGACCCTATAGGTCCCATGTCACGATGACAGTGAATGTCCATAACTAGCTTATGACATCACAAGCAAAGATAGACGCCTAGTCGCATGTCAGTTCTACCCAAATGATATTGAAAGTTGGAGAACAACTTTCAATCCTATAGTTTGTGATTGGTGTTCCAGTGAATGTATAATTCCTATCTATGATATCATGAATGAACTCAAGGCATGGAGTTGTCATCCTTTCAATGTTCATTCATGTATCTTAAACTAGAGCAGACTACCTGAGATATATGTGAACTCAATATCATATATTGATTCATGATGTATGCACAAATTTTCATTATTTTGATATCTAATTTGGTTATTTTCTTTGTCATTTGTGCTTAATTGAATATCTTTTTAATACATATTTTACCAAATAAGTAAAAATCACTTGTGCATCATTTCTTATATTTTTACATGTATTTTACATGTTTTAATTATTATAGTAATTATTTGATTTTATTCATTGATTATTTTATTGCAGATTATTATTATTTATTGGAGCAAAGTCAATACCATCGACTTGCAACTCGATGGTAGTGACATGGCATCAGAGTACACATATTTTTTGCTCTAGATTGAAAAGGAAAAGGACGTTTTACTGTGAAGAAGTCGATACTATCGACTTCCAACTCGATACCATCGACTCAGACGCTGCGGACCAAATTCTAATGTGTTAAATCTAACACATATTGTATTAAAAATTACATTTTAGGTTTCCTCTTGACCTAAACATGTACGACGGCTATAAAAGACACCATTAGAACTGCAATTGGGAGATCTATCACCGAGGGATGATACGGCAGCCGAACGGAGACAGAAAAGTAGAGGAACCCTAAATGGAAGACCTCGGAGGCGTTTTGGTGGCAGAAACGATGGCAAATTCTCTCCATCTTCTCCAGATCCACTCTTTAACCCTTTCTCCAATTTACTGTATCTGGAAATTCATGTTTTACATCTTTTCGGCTTACTATGATACCATGTCGTCTATTTTCGGCTAAAACCGTAATTCCTTAGGACCCGAGAGTAGCCTGGGTAATCGTTGTATGATACTTTTTACATAGTTTATCATAATTTGTCTCTCAAATCCGTGGCATGATGTCGTTTTGTCCATTATATCATTATGATTGATCACCCTAATGATAATCTAATACCTTTAATTACTTTGAAAGAAGAATTAACGGTTGAAAAGAGACAATAATCACATTAACTAATAAATCCTTTGAACAAGGCGATGTACAGTTAATGGTGGAAACCCAGAGTATGATCTTCATGCACCTAGTTTAGGGTATAGGTTGCTACTACTGTGGAACCGACCTAGATTTAGGTAGTGAATTGTATCGTGAAAGCGAGCAATTATGACTACATGCCACTACCCGGAATAGGAGACGAATTAGGATAATTGTGTAGGAATTAGTACAATGAGAACCTGCGGTGAAACCACAATCCTAAGGATTCCATTTTTAATTGATTAAACCTACCATTTAATCGATTGTTTTGTTTTCTTTTATTTTTATTTTCTTTTTCAATCAACTCTTGTTTTTGGCTTAGCTGATCAATCCTAATTAGTAATAGTCTTTAACCTCACAACTCCCCATGTTTGATAACTCGGAACTCATAATCCCATATTACTTCGACATGTACACTTACGTATTACACGCACGTTATACGCGTGTCATGTTTTTGGCGCCGTTGCCGGGGAAATGCACATTAGGTTATAGATGTCTGAATCCACCTTCATTACATCATGAGAAAATCTCAAAGGAAATTCATCGTGAGCATATTAGGATTATGGTTCAATATGTTTTAAATTGCAAAGGTCCTATTTCTAATGGAGGATGGGGTAGAATAGAGAAAATGGAAGAAGTTGAGATTGAGGATAAGGAATTAGAGAGTGAGGATAACATACTGGAAGAAGTATTATAATCACCTCTATCATGTCCTTCCATTAAGCCCACACCCACACCCTTGACTCCTAGGATTGATCTTGAATATGATTGGGGATCTGATGAGGAAGATGAGGAGAATGATGCAAATAAGGTGGAAGACAATTTTGATACATGTGTTTGGGATATGAGTGAAGGAGAGGAGGATCCAAAAGGTGCTTTATTTGATAGTGATCTTAGAGAGGAGGAAGAGAGTGAGGAAGAGGATATTGAAAGTGAAAAGGTGGAGGAATTTCCCATTACTCATCACATAATTCCTACACCACAAGACCCATCTCTTCATTTCCTTATTGAGGATCCAATATGGGATATATATCCAGATGATAATTTTGAAAGTTTTGTGAGAAAATTAATGAATGTGGGGGAATTGAATTATTAGAAGAGGAGGAGGCACAAAAATTCACCTTTGATATAACCCGTCCATTATGTGTAGATAGGAGTGATCCATTGGGGATGGTCATAGAAATTAAGGATCAATCATCATTATACCTTTCACCTCATGGCTATCTATTTTTGCATGTGCTCCCACATCAAGACTTGATTGTCAGTCGTGTTCATGTTCATTACAATGATAATTTACTGTTAAAATGGAACGTCAACCATACATGTTGGTATTCTCACTATTATTTATTTTTTCTCATTGTTGCAAGGAACCAGATGTTTAGAAGGAAGAGGCGGAGAGAGCTTTACCCTCCTCCATGACCACCTAATTATTGTTGATTGACATGTGTCCATCCTAAGACGTTAAACAAGGGAGCTTGTGGGAGGCAACCCACCAATTAGGTTTATTTTGTTCAACTTTCAATTCTACTTTTACATTCCTATTTGTAGATTTTTATATCTAGTTTTGATGTAAGTAAAAAAGGTGCCTTGATATGTGCATTCAGTGTGCAGGGATGCATTGAGTCGGTACCACCAACTTCACTATCGGTAGTACTGAGTTACATCTCACAAGCTGAGCAAACATCAACACTTCACCAAGCTCGAGTGCTTATTGGAGGGCATGTCTTCATGTGGATCCCACCCACCCGTCTTTTGCCCATATCTGAGCTCACATATCGGTACAATCGTTCCATTTGTCTTCCTTTACTTTTGACATTGCGGACAATGTCATATTCAAGCTTAGGGGGAGGAATGGAATGGTGATTCTATCTTTACCTCTTGCATCTTTTCTTTATATCATACATCAACATGTTTTTGTTTCATAAAAAATATATTTTTCATTTTGTTCTTAGGGTCCACTTCAATCTAGTGTGATTGTGGATAAAATATAAAATTTTGGTTAGGATTAGCCGTTTGTTGATGATGTGGTATCAATTCTGAAAATTCTAAATAAAAATTTGAATGTGCTTTTATGCTTTTCTCTTTAAGCTAAATTTTCTATGTTTAAGAGTACATAACTGGAGGAATTGTTTGGATTAGTCATCTTGAAGACATACTGATTGAATGAAAAACCTAACTTAACCCTATGGCTTGTGTTATGATGATGATGTTTGAGTCCAAACCAACCAAATAGTAATGTGATCTTTAATGTGAATTCTAGAAATAAACTCTAAGGTTACCCTGTTACAAAAGTTGATAGAAGAGGGACATATCATGGTTGGGAAAGACATTGTCTCTTATTCATGTGATCTCATCCACCTTCCATTCATCTTCATTCACCACCGTAGGATGATCAAGTTTAATCCAAGTTATTTTCCTCTTGTATGCATTACATGGCATGATAGGAAGCATATAGTTAGTTCATTTTATTATGGATTAGAAAATTAAAAAAAATCATATAATCTCTTTTGAGCACTTGTAGTTTGCATAACAAAATTTCATATAGTTGCATTTGCATTGCATATTTTATAAGGTGTTACATATTTGTTATCTTCTACCATCTTTTGTCATGAAAGAGTGTAAAAAAAAAGTTGTATCTCCTTACTCCTTCTCCAAATAAAAAAAAGCAAAAAAAAACCCCAAGAAGGAACTGTTCATCTTGCTAAAATAGGGTAAGAAAAAAAAAAGATTTATTGAAAAAGAAAAAGAAAAATAGGAGAAAAGGAGAAAAAGGATTTTAAGTTCAATTCCATATTCTCTCTAAGCAACAAAGGAGGGAATTATGGATCTTTTTTGTAAGCACCTTTCCACTTATACTCATCATTACGATGATACATCCATTGCATGCATCATTCTACCAAAATAAAAAAAAATAGTCATTGGAAGTCATACATTCACATTTTATCCATAATATAGGTGCATCATATTTTTACTTTTTGTATAAATAATTTGGATGATTCTTGTGAATCCTATTTTCATAGCCACCCATCTTTTCCACCCATTGCTCTGCATGGTAGGCCACCATCATAATTAATCTCCTCATTCATGTTTATTTGGGGATCTGCTTCCAAGTAGTTTATTTAGGTAGATCAGAGCAATGTAGAGAGGGGGATCACATGATGCATCAAGCAGGTGTTCTATTGGCCTTGATATTATCTGCTTCATATTGATAGTGTTTTTCATTAATCTTATTGTGGACATCTATTATGAACATTATTGATCGCTTTAGAGTAGTTACTTGTTCAGTGGTTGGTAAGGATCGGTTTGGGACTGACTGGTGGAGGGTAGTTAGAAAAAGTAATTCATAGGTACATGTCTTCTTGCTGACTATTTCAAAAAAATCCAAGAGTAGTGTTGCTCGAGGATGAGCAATATTCAAGCTTAGGGGTGTGATGTATGCACAAATTGTCGTTATTTTGATATCTAATTTGGTTATTTTCTTTGTCATTTGTGCTTAATTGAATATCTTTTTAATACTACAGTGTTTTATCACTATAAGTACTACCATTAAGGTCATACCTTATTTGGTTCACATGGAAGTTATTTTGGATCTTATGGCTTCAAGCCATAACTCAAAATTTGGTTCCTCAACATCATCTAGATAGATTATTGGCTCATCATCATGTGACCAATTCATCTCCTCTAAGTTTGTAGGATATCAATCTCAAGGTGTTTTCTACTAGATATATGAGGTATATTTGTTACATAAGGACTTTGAGATTCCACAACACTTGTGATTATGAATCTCCTTTTGTACCTTATTAGGTTTCAATGTTATTATGTTGATCTTGAACATTTCAAGTTCTACTTTTCTCCCACTAATTCTTTTGGAATTCATATATCCTTATAACAAAAACTTTTATATTGGATTGAAATTAGTATTCAACTAACATTATGTGATTTGTGAATGAGTCTCTTTCTAAGAAACTAGTTTTCTTATATGAGCATTCAATCACTAAAAGACATATTGGAACATTTCCAATACCATATCTCATATGGTGTCTTTTATACCTTTTGAATGGTACATTTATTTAGTTTAAAGTATGTTCTTTATTAAAATTAGTAATTTCTTTGATGATCATTCTCTTACTATTTAGAGTACGATTCCTTCTTTGATTTAGACATTATTATGCCTTAATTATGAGTTCTCTATGATACACTATCATAGTTACTCACAAGATCCTCAAACATTTGGTTTAAGTATCTCATACATTGATCATATCAAAGAATTAACACTTCAAGATATTCATTTTTGTATTTCATTAAATACCATATCTGAATTATTAGCATTTATTCGAATAGGTATGTATATACATCAATATGTATTACACCTAATAGAATAGTCATTCTCCCACTACATCTAGTGAAATTTGACTTGTCATCATGCCCAATAAATAAGACATTCATATCTCTTAATGGTTCATTAACCAAGAGAGTCTAGTTTATCCATCAAAATGGAACCTAGAGATGAATTCTCATTCATTTTTTAAGATGATAATGGTAAACTATTGTTTGAGTCATCAATAACTTTTAGGTATTAATATTTTATCTCATTCATACTGTAACATACCAGATCTCAAACCCTACCCTAGAACTGTGACCTTTTGAGTTTGACTAAACAAGGTTAAGGTTAGAGAGATCCTAATAATATAATGCATGAATAATGTAACATAATATGTCATATAATTCATTTGGTAATAATAAAATGATAAATAACTTAATTACATGCATAATATGGTTAATGGGCCTCTAATGGGCCAGATGAAAAAACCCATGTAAGAAAGCCTCAAAATAAGGAATAGACTTCAAATTTGTAATCTACACATTAAAATAAGTTTACATGTCAATTTTCATTTAATTTGGACAACCTTGAAATAATATGGTAAGTTAAGAGAGAGAAATTGCCTAAAAAGTGTAATTAATATATAAATATAATAATTGACTCCAAAATAGGAAAATAATGTTATATTAGTGATCCACATAATAAATATAGCCTTTGAGTAAATTTTTATCCAATTTGGAGAAAGTTTGCTTAAAAGGTAAAATTAGGAGAGAGAAAGTGTGTAGAGCCTTCAAAATATTAATTAAATATGCAAAAAACTCCAAAATATAAAATTGATGGCAAATTCGTATCTAATACATTAATTATGGCTTGTGGGTGAAGTTTCACTTAATTTGGATAATCCATGTGTCATTAATGCATCAGGAAAGAGAAACAAAGAATATATTAAATAATACATCTAAAGTTTGCAAAACTGAAATCTAATTGGAGATTCATAATCTACATGTTTAACTTAACTTGTGTGTCAAGTTTGGTCTAATTTGGATAAGAATAGAATCCTCAAAAGAGGATAGAGAAAATACGTACATTAAATTAATCTCACTTTAGTTTTAATCGTATTTGATATGTCACTCTTGCTTTCCTGTTTCAATTTTCTCGGGTTCAATCCTGACCCTTGGATTTAGATCCAGCGATAGCTGGATTCTCTTCTTCCTTTCCCCTTTTCATTTTTGCACGCAGCGATGGGGGCCTTCTCTCCCCAGTTTCCTTCCCTAATTCCTCTCTTCCCTCTTCACCTTCCTTCCTGGTTTCTTCACCCTCATTATCCTCTCTCTCCTGTGTACCCGATGACCCTATAAAATGGTTTGTCACCCCTTTCCCCACAAATTTTGGTGCCGCCCTTACGCTCAGTTACCTCCCCTGTTTCCGACTTCATCTCATCTCCTCGCCGCCTTGGACCAGCAGACCATTTTTCTCTTTATTTCATCTACTATGATATTGACCATTATATGTTTGAAGTCCATTTTATGCTTGTATTCTTGCATGATCATCAAGTTTACATTGTTATAATATTTTTGGTGTTGAGAAATTTGAACCCAAATTTTAGAATGTCGATTGATTCTTGTTAAACCCTCAACAAGAACATAATATAGGTGTTTTCTAAGACAATAGATGAATGATTTGTAACATGACATTAAGCTTAGTGTGATATCTATTTGGGTTTTAATCCTAGCACCGAAAGGGAGATTTACCTAGCCTAAACATATGTATCATTATGATATTTATTAAGTAGAGAGAGAAAGAGAGAGAGAGAATGATATGTAGTGGTGGTGAAACCCATTCCATTCAAGTGTTTCCATCATATGATAATCAAACCTTGATTTATCCCTATTATTATTTGCAACCTTAGTATAATCAACAACCAATCCAACTTTTGTGTTGAATACTAGTTCTTCCTAGGTTAGCATGATTAGACCAATTCATATAATGTTTATCCTTTGGGTTATATCCTAAATTATACTAAAATGACTTTTGTTCCCTTGCAGACATTGGTTAATGTATTTAGTCTAAGTAAAAATCTAGGGACTCTTTTTAGGTGAATTTGCATATGCAGTAACACACACATCAGTGCATCACTCCATCCTCACCAGTGTAACATTTAATGCATCCTCCTCTCTCTCAAGGGAATCCAGGTAGAGGATTATTCTACTAATGTCCTAAAGAAAATATCTCTACTATTTCATGATATGTAGATTCATATTAGAAATGAGATGCCCAAGATCACTAGCCCACGTTGAGTTTTGGTATTATGTTAGATATTCATCTAATGTCCTGAAGAAGTGAAAAACAAGATTTGGTTGCTGACTCCATCTCCCTATATTGTGACAACCAGGATGCTATACACATAGAAAAAAATCCAGTGTTTCATGAGCATACAAAACAAATTGAGGTAAATTGCCATTTTTAAATGACCTAGTTAGAGCTAAAAAACTGTGACTCCTCATATATAGACTGGTGATCAAGTTGTTGATGTCTACACCACACCAATTCCTCCAACACTTTTATAGTATATTGGTGCCAAGATGGGACCACACGACATCTAGTCTTCATCTTAAAGGGGAGTGTTAGTATAAATGGTTTATTTTTTAATTGGAATTAAGTCCATTGTATTTACATTATTTGTTATTGTGTAAGTAAACTTAAGTGAGGATCAATTTACCCACTTAAGTTTATCTATACATCCTGTGAATCCTATATTGAGAATACCCAAAATCTCATTACAAAGTACTGAGATATTGTTATTTTAATTGGTCCAAACCAACAAAAAGAATAAAAGTACTCTTATTAGTAGTAGAATAGACTCTAGAAGGTAGTTCCTTAAACAATCTACTTCTAGGAATGAAAAAATAGAGAATGTTGTTTTTCTAGGATACCCTTTCTTTAAAAAAGGGTACAAATGGCTTCTTGCAAAATTCGATCATGTCCATATTAATGTAGAAGTTGCCTTGAACCAGGACAAGTTATTCTTCTCTTTGTTGTGACCACCCTATGATAATATAAATGAAATGGTATCACCTCTGGAACCATTTCCCACAACCCCACAATCACTACCACAAGACTATAATTAGCACGTGGGAGATCGTCTACAAACAACAGTTCCACAATCATCATCTATTCTGATCCAATATGATTTACATGTGATGTTCACAAAGGTATGAATTCCTTCACCATCAAACATCCAATCTATAACATATATTGTGTAGCTCATCTCTCTCATCCCCCTTCTTCTTTTGTCACCATTTTTTATCCCACATTTATCCCCAAATATAAAGCACATGCCTCACCACATCGCAAATGTAAACTTGCCATGCTGGAAGATGTGCATACTTTATGTGATAATTATACATGGGACCTAGTTCATCTTCCACCTAACGGAAATTGTTCACTTCCTCTGGGTTTTCTCATTCAAACGCCACTCTGATGGATGTACCTAGTGGGAGGTTTACAATTAGGGTATTATTTCTGATACGGTTGAAAACTACTAGAGGGGGGGTGAATAGAGTTTTATAGAGATTTTAATAATTAATTAACTCAAACAACCACAATGAAAATATTGGACAAGGAGACACAGGGTTTAGAGTGGTTCCAACTATAGCAAATACTATAGCCGTCAGTCCACTACCCGGTTGCTTACCCAACCGGGATTTGAAAAGAAATTTATTTTATTACCTCGCAAGGACTTTACATAAAATACAATTTCTTTTCCCAAACCCTTCAAGCAGCCTTCACCTAGAAGTAATCGCCCAACCTTGAAGCAGCCTTCCCTTGAAGTAGATGTACCAACTCCCATTGCATCAGCCTTCTGAAGTAGCTTCCCGTGCGATAGCCTTCTTGAAGTAGCTTGAAGTCCCCTTCTCCACCTGAGAAGTCAACCCTCTCCAATCCGCAGCCTCCAACCCTAGGAGTAGCAAGGAGAGTACAAAAGATAACAAGGAACAAGAAGGAAAATAGGAAATTACAACTTATCCTTTTGTAGCACAAGGCTTGATTTGCCTATATCAAGCGTATAGATCTCCTAACCAATGTGTATGACAATGTGATTGTAGTGGATAGGAGATGCTAGCCTATAGGACACGAAATGGGAGCAATAGGAATGAGTGGCAAGTGTAGGAATTGCTCTATTGCTCTAAAACAGATTGCAAGTGAGTATTCAAGCTCAAGTATAGCACAAGTGTAACAAGTGTATTCTAGTGTCCTATGGGTTGTCCTATTTATAGGAATGGCCTAAGTAAGCTTAAGGACGTTCTAGACAACTTCTAGGGGGTTCCTAGTGCTTAACTAGCCGTTAGGAATAAGTTAGGCGCATTAGCAACGACTAGTTAATTAATTCTGCAGTTGCTGTCAGAGACCATCTCGGTCGAGGACTTGTCGACCGAGATGCCCAGTCGGTCGAGGATTTGTCGACCGACAGGCTCTCTGGATTAACGTTGATTTGCAACTGTCAACTGCTGTGTCTAACGGCTACTTTTGGTCAATCTCGGTCGAGAAGTTTGTCGACCGAGAGTGTCTCGGTCGAGGAGTGTGGTCGACCGAGATTGACTCTGTTTTCAATCTTTTAATTAAGATACTAAGTATGTGCATGAGTGTACATTATGTGATCTATTAGAAGGAGATGACCTAACTAAGTGTGGTGTTTAGCTAGGGAGATCTAACGCTTGATTTACATGAAGTCTAAGTACTTGTACATTATATATTTGTACAAGTTTACAAATGATTACATTGTATGACATTTATAAACATTCAAGCGTAAGGATTCCCTAGAACTTTGTCATCACTTTGTTCCTGCACACTTAAGTAGCTCGTTAGATTAATAAGAATGAAATGTTTGTCATCATCGAAACAAAAGGATTTATCATAATATCCAATTTATCCAACAATCTCCCCCTTTTTGAAGATGACAAACATTTCCTAAATATGAAATAAGGAAATATAAAGCATGAGAGTTTCATACCTGAAGATTACCTTTTGTAGCCTTTCTTGTATTGCAAGTGAGTGTTGGCCATCAAGATGAAACTCATTTATATTTTTGATTTTATATTCTTTCTCCCCCTTTGTCATTTCAAAAAGATATCCAATTTGAATATTTTATTTTTCTTCTCCCCCTTAATTTTATATTATGCTCCCCCTTAAATAGATATCCTATTACGAACCTAAATTTTATATAATTTTTGTCCAATTTAGCCACAATTTATTTCTCAATCATTTGCAAAGGATGTTAAGCCTTGAAATGATATGAGATTCCCTTAAGCTCATAATACATGTTGATTTCTCATCCATTTTGAAAGGGATGTTAAGCCTCCAAAATGAAATGAGAGTCCTTTTAATCTTAGAATATATGAAGATGTCTCTAACCAAATACAAGGGATGTTAAGCCCTGATTTGTCTAGAGAATTCCTTTAAGAGAAAAATATATTATTTTTGTACATTCGTTCATTTTTATAACCAAGATTAAAAATACTAAGGTCATAACAAGCTCCAAATGATGTATACAATGTTTTTGTAAGCTTATTAATCAATTAATCAAATTTGTTTTTATGAGCTCCCCCTTAATCTTATAGTTGAGATAATTTAAGGGATCTAAGGTCACAAATGATTTTAAATAATTTATTTTGACCTATCATTAGAATTTTTTCAACATGATAAACATATTTTGAATCAAGATCCTAAGGTCAAGTTCAGTAAAAAGATGTACAAATAAGCATTTTGTCAAAGCTTATTTTAGGTCGCCCTTGACTACGACCACAGCGCCCCTTGGCTAAATTTTATTTCAACCAAGAGGCAGAATCTGCAAATTTCACATGTGAAGTATAATTTTGCAGATAACTTGAGGAGATATCAATTTAAGATACTATAATTAAGTCCTTTTTCTGTTCATATTAATCATGTGATTATTCAAGAAAGGACGTATATCATTGAAAGCATGAGTGATATCTCAATTTCTTATAGATACCAATTGAGAAATTCTTTATTTTATTTCAAACCTTAAAGTTCTTTTTCTAAGCAACAAATCACCAATAAATCATTTTCTTGCTATATATATCATCATGCATACAATAATCATTTTCATGAGTTGAATGATAAAATAGTGAAAGCATACCCATGATGCAATGATAGAACCATAATTATTTCATGAGATACAATAATTGTAATCATTTAAACTAAATGTCATAACACATGATTTCTATATAGATAGACCAGGAGATACTTTAGAAAATCATGTGAAATATTGTAAAATAGTTAATTCTAAACATGATTAGAGAATGATATCAAAAAGATCTTCAACTTGTTTTGCATGTAAAACAACCATTAATCAACAAATAGATGACTCATTGATCCGTCAAAAGATTATTCAGCAATTTTACTATAGATTTCCAATTTGAGCACTTGTATGTGAAATGCATTTGTGCCATTAAATTTTTATCATTTATGCAGAATGATATCTTCATATGAACTGAATCACAATGATAAAGAGCAATGACTATTCATGGTTTGCATATATGGATCAAACATTATTTTAGACAAACCACTGAAATAGAATCATAATGGCACAATAGTATAAGTATATCCGATATGGTTATTTTATGAAATTTAGAATTTTAATACACATGGTTCCTATATAGATAGACCAAGAAATACTTAGGATAATCCATGTGAAACAGTAATGTCCTAACATGATTCATTTTCAAATCAATTTGATGATAATCTAAAAGAATCTTATTCATGTTTCATGAGTTTTCAATTTTAAGACAAACTATAAAGTTTGTTCAAAAATCAGTCTTCATATATCATTTTTGCAATATATTTAAAGATTTTATACTCATAACTTTAATTTGATTCAAAATATTCTCCGCAATGTAATCTTGATCAAACATTTATAACAAATTGATAGCAACACTAGATAATAGGTTCAGCAGAACTTGAAAACAGTAATCTGCTCGGTCGACTATTGCTCAACCGAAGGTGTTCTCGGTCGAACAGTTTCTCGACCGAGAAAGTTTCTGTATTGTTTCTGAAATGTGTTTCAGTAATAGTTTTCAAGTAAAATTTATATTATTTTAATTCAATTATGCAATTTGAAAGTTTAATTTAGATCAAGATAACCTTTAAATCAAAACTTTTAAGTTTCGATTTATTATCCCTACATGTTAAGTTGAGATAGACATAAAGATATGCAAATTAAAGGCTTTGGTCATATCTCAACTTAGTCTAATCGAATCAATTTGAGGATTTTGGAACCCATACCAACTCAGCATCCTTTTTCTTGTATGGGCAGGAGAAGGAGTAATGTCCAAGACGTAAACAATAGTGGCAACATATAGAATCAACCTCAAGTCTCTTTCTATGATTTTGTTCTAGGTTGTTCTTTGGTACATATGTATATTTGCCTCTATTTACATTCATTGATTGACTCGCCTGTGTCCTTCTCCAACTAGGTTCTTGATGAGATTTACCTTTAGGCCTATAACCTAGTCCACTCCTTCCAATTTGTCGATAAGGATTATCTAGAATTTGGTCAAGAATGCCATTGTTATTCAGACTACGAACTTGTTGTTGTAGCTTGGCTATCTCATCCATTCTTTTCTTGATGTCTAGTTTTGCTTGATCTAGATTGGATGATAAAGCATTCCTTTCTTTCACTATATTGTCATAATCTACATGGGTGCACAATATAGGTTGTTTTTGAAGATCATTTACTTGAATCTGCAAATTAGTCTTTTCAAGGGAAATAAGATTGCAGTTAGCTTCTACTGATTTCAATTTAAGATCACGTTCTTCAATTTCCCTTTTTAGATCTTCATTTTCAGATTCAAGAGCAAGAAGTTTAGTATTTAGATCCTCATTTACTTTGTTCGATTTCTTTAACTTCTTTTTGCACTCAATATATTTCTCATGCGTTTCTTGGAGACTAGAAATTAAATCTTCTTTAGGTAAATCAAACAAGCTTACCTCTTCTTCTTCTTCCTCACTCATTGTAGCAATGAAACACTCTTTATGTGCATCTTCCTTCTTTGACCTCCATGGACATCTAGACGTAGAGTGCTTTGTTCCTAAGCACCAATTGCAACTTGTTGAACATTTGCCCATGCTCCTTTGGTTGTAGTCACCTCCTCCCTTCATCTCTTCAAGACCTTGTTAGGGCTCCTTGAAGCCTGCTCTGATACCAATTGAAAACTACTAGAGGGGGGGTGAATAGAGTTTTATAGAGATTTTAATAATTAATTAACTCAAACAACCACAATGAAAATATTGGACAAGGAGACACAGGGTTTAGAGTGGTTCCAACTATAGCAAATACTATAGCCATCAGTCCACTACCCGGTTGCTTACCCAACCGGGATTTGAAAAGAAATTTATTTTATTACCTCGCAAGGACTTTACATAAAATACAATTTCTTTTCCCAAACCCTTGAAGCAGCCTTCACCTAGAAGTAATCGCCCAACCTTGAAGCAGCCTTCCCTTGAAGTAGATGTACCAACTCCCGTTGCATCAGCCTTCTGAAGTAGCTTCCCGTGCGATAGCCTTCTTGAAGTAGCTTGAAGTCCCCTTCTCCACCTGAGAAGTCAACCCTCTCCAATCCGCAGCCTCCAACCCTAGGAGTAGCAAGGAGAGTACAAAAGATAACAAGGAACAAGAAGGAAAATAGGAAATTACAACTTATCCTTTTGTAGCACAAGGCTTGATTTGCCTATATCAAGCGTATAGATCTCCTAACCAATGTGTATGACAATGTGATTGTAGTGGATAGGAGATGCTAGCCTATAGGACACAAAATGGGAGCAATAGGAATGAGTGGCAAGTGTAGGAATTGCTCTATTGCTCTAAAACAGATTGCAAGTGAGTATTCAAGCTCAAGTATAGCACAAGTGTAACAAGTGTATTCTAGTGTCCTATGGGTTGTCCTATTTATAGGAATGGCCTAAGTAAGCTTAAGGACGTTCTAGACAACTTCTAGGGGGTTCCTAGTGCTTAACTAGCCGTTAGGAATAAGTTAGGCGCATTAGCAACGGCTAGTTAATTAATTCTGCAGTTGCTGTCAGAGACCATCTCGGTCGAGGACTTGTCGACCGAGATGCCCAGTCGGTCGAGGATTTGTCGACCGACAGGCTCTCTGGATTAACGTTGATTTGCAACTGTCAACTGCTGTGTCTAACAGCTACTTTTGGTCAATCTCGGTCGAGAAGTTTGTCGACCGAGAGTGTCTCGGTCGAGGAGTGTGGTCGACCGAGATTGACTCTGTTTTCAATCTTTTAATTAAGATACTAAGTATGTGCATGAGTGTGCATTATGTGATCTATTAGAAGGAGATGACCTAACTAAGTGTGGTGTTTAGCTAGGGAGATCTAACGCTTGATTTACATGAAGTCTAAGTACTTGTACATTATATATTTGTACAAGTTTACAAATGATTACATTGTATGACATTTATAAACATTCAAGCGTAAGGATTCCCTAGAACTTTGTCATCACTTTGTTCCTGCACACTTAAGTAGCTCGTTAGATTAATAAGAATGAAATGTTTGTCATCATCGAAACAAAGGGATTTATCATAATATCCAATTTATCCAACAACGGTGTGGATGGAATAACAATAATCTCAATATATTGTAGTGAGGTTCTACATCTCCTATATATAGGAGTCCAAGGATACATGGGTACACCTAAGTGGGTAATTGGATCCTCACTTAAGTGTGCTTACATAATAACATAAATGCAAATATAATGGGCTTGAGCTAATCAACCAATTAACCACTTATATTAACACTCCCCCTAAGCTCGACAATAGATTTTGTGTATCCCAACTTGATACCCATAATTGTGAAAGTGTTGGGAAGTGGTTTGGTCAATGTATCAACAACTTGATCACTAGTATGTATGAGGAGTCCTAATTTTTAGATTTGACCAGATCCTAAACAAATGACAAACCACCTCAATGTGTTTTGTATGCTCATGAAACACTAGATAGTTGACTATCTGGATAGCAACCTAGTTGTCACAGTGTACGGGAGATTGAATCTGAACATGAATTACAAACTTAGTTAGAATTGACCATACCGACCGTAGCTCACAACATGCAGGGATCATTTCTTGATATTCAAGTTTAATGTTGGATAGAGAAACAACATATTGTTTTTTACTTCTCCAGCTGTTGGATGATTTCCTACATTATATAGAAACCCGAGGTGGACTAACAATCTTGGGCATCTCTTAACTAATCTGCATTTGCATATTTAGATATAGTAATCATATTTTCTACATGATGTTTGTAGAATAGTCATCTTTGTGGAATGCCCTTGAGATAACGAAGGATGTATTGAATGATAATCATTGATCTTGGAATGGTGCGCTCATATGCTAACTGACAAGTTGTCATCATAGATTATGTCAAGTGAAGTGATTATTAAATAGATCAATTTCCCAACTATTGGATGATACTTTTATGAGTGTTGGAATAGCCCTCCTTCAAGTGGCATTGTTGGTGTAATAATCCATCGGAGTAGATATGGGTTTAGAATATATGTGTAACATACTGATATTTATCTATCCTGACTTTTGAAAACCTTAATTCTTGGAATAGGATGATAGTGTGCTCTGATATGTTTGACCAAATAAGGTTAGAATTATACTCTGACATGCTTTTTTATATCCTAATGAACAAGTGCACATAATATCAGTAACTTCCATCTTAACCCTAATTGTGGATACACATGATCCTGACCATGTAATGGACCAATAAATACTAATTCAATGATGAGCATGATATATAAAACATAATCCTGAACTTGATGCATAGTAATAGGGTATAGGTGAAGTATAATGATCATGTTGTCCTAAATCCTAAGTTGTAATCATCAAATCCTAAGTTATGTGTCCTTGGTGACATTCATGATAAATTAGTGAAATTAGGTGTCATAATTGAGTATCGCACATGGACACACATAAATGGTACATAATTACCTAATCATGACATTGATATGTAAATCAGTTCATTAATATGTAATATGTTTCATCTTATCAACTAATACACATATGGTGACTCAAATATGATTAATAAGTAAATAGATTTATATAGATATGCATAAATGTCTAAGATGGGATTGAATGTGCATAATCAGTGATAGGAAGTGAATGAATATGAGTAATTTATTAATTTGGGCAATAATGTGACTAATTGATATAAAGTGACAATAAATGGATGTTTAACATAAGAAGGGTTAACTAATGTCCCATTATTTGGGTCAATGATGAAATTGATGAGCTTAATGATAAATCGATTAAAACATTATTTTTGCGCAAGACAATCTGATATAACTCTATATCTTGATAATATGAGTATAATGAAGTCTAAATTTGGAATATTGAGGAAATGGTGAAATATATTAATATATATTGATATCAATTAGTAAACCTTAATTGTGCTAAAACTCATATGAAATAATATCAAAAGTTAAATTGAAGTGAAAAATCAGAATCTTTGGGTCCTAACAAGTTTAGGTGTCATGTTTGAACCCAATTAGATATTGTTTGCTAAACCAACTTAAGAAATGAAGATGATTAAAAGGTTGTACAATGTTGATTTTCAAAGATGTTTTGAATCATTTCATGGAGAATGTCTGTCAAATACTATTAGGGATCATAGAAGAATCAAAAATTTCATTGGTGAGCCTAAGAAATACAATTCAGCGTTCATATTTATTAATAGTTGGACTAAGCATGCTGAATTTGATAGTATATTGGTAAAGGCATGGGATTTTAAGGTTGAAGGGTTTTCCATGTTTATGCTCTATAGAAAATTTAAAAATATGAGATGTAGGGTAAGAGCTTGGAATAATAAAGTTTATGGTGATATTTTTGAAAATGCAGCTATTCAGAATGCAAAGGCCCTTCAAGGTCAAAAGGAGGCAGATCTTGTTCCACTTAATGAGTGTGGGAAGTTGAATGGAAAGGGACATGTATCTCAAAATAACATATTATTCTTCTCACTGATAAAGTTACTGTTGGCTAAATTGACATTAGTATAATCCCTTTGTTTCGATGATGACAAACATTTCATTCTTGTGAATCTAACGTGCTACTTGAGTGTGCAGGAATAAGGCGGATGACAGATACTTGGAAGATCTATATGCTAAAATTGCTTTAAGTCATGAATATAATCAAATGTAAAAACTTGTACAAGTATATAATGTACAAGTACTTAGACATCATGTAAATCAAGCGTTAGATCTTCCCTAGCCAATTACAACACTTAGATAGGTCATCCTCTAAAATAGTGTCACATCTGCAAACTCATACACACACTTAGTACTTAGTTTAAAATGTTGAAACATGATCATTCTCGGTCGACAAACTCCTCGACCGAGACACTCTCTGTCGACAAATTCCTCGACTGAGATTGACCCAAGTAGCCGTTAGACCCAGCAGACAAGGTGGTTGGGAGTTGGAAATGAATGTTGTAAACACTTGCTCCAGGACGTGCCTCAGTCGACAAATCTTTGACCGAGAAGGACTCTCGATCGACAAATTATCGATTGAGATGAGTTCTGTCTGCACTTTTCAGAATTAATTAACTAGTCGTTGTTAAAGCAACTAATGGTTACCTAATAGCTAGTGAAGCACTAAGAACCCCCTAGAAAGTGTGTAGAACGTCCTTAAGTACTTGTGGGTCATTCCTATAAATAGGACATGCCTTAGGACACCTAAACTCACTTATATACACTTGTGCTATACTTGAGATTACACTTGCAATTGGCAATCTATTTTGAGAAATTGAGAGAATGGTGTCAACCCCTTATGAACTTCCCCAAGCGGAGTATGCAAATTGGGATGCTAATACGATAAAATCTGCCCAAATGAATGCAAAAGCTGTAAGTATACTTTATTGTTCAATTTCCATTGGTGAGTTTAATAGAATATCAAATTGTGAAACAGCTTATGAGATATGGCATAGATTGTCTATAACATATGAAGGAACCATTCAAGTTAAAAATTCTAAAATCAGAATGCTTAAATAGAAATTTGAACAATTTTGTATGGATCAAAATGAATCTATTAGTGAAATGTATGCAAAATTCTCTTCTATTGTAAATGGTTTGAATGCTTTAGGTAAAGTGATTAGTGAGGAATATCAGGTGTCAAAGATTCTTAGATCTCTTCCTCCCAAGTGTAAGCCCAAAGTGACTGCCATTGAAGAAGCAAATGACCTCACCCGACTAAGGATGGAGCAACTCATTGGCAACCTAGAAGCACATGAGGCAACTTTAGAAGAGGAAGAAAGACGAGAACCTGAACTTCAACAAGGGAAAAAGAAGGACATTGCATTCAAAGCATCAACCAAGATTAGTCATGACACAAGTGAAGATGATAGTGAAGAAGAAACTCTCATTGTAAATGGTAAGTAGTATAAAAGTTTTAAAACTAACAAAGCTCCTAGTATTTCATCTTCCAGGTGCTTTGAATGTGGAAAAAAGCGACACATGAAAGGTGATTGTCCAAAACTCAAGAAAGGGAAGAAATCATCTCACAAAAAGAAAGAAAGAGCTTATAAAGCTGCATGGGATGATTCAAGTGATGATTGTGATGATGGAAAAGAAGAAGTAGAATGTCTCATTGCTACAACAAATGAAGAAGAAGAAGAAGAGGTAAGTCTTTTTTATCTACCAAAAGAAGATCTAATTGCTAGTCTTTAAGATACACATGAGAAATATATTGAGTGCAAGAAGAAATTTAAGAAATTAAATAAAGTAAATGATGAGTTAAATGCTAAACTTCTTGCTCTCACATATGAAATTGAAGATTATGATGTTAAGCTGAAATCTATAGAAGCAAATTGCAATCTTCTTTCCCTCGAAAAGTTAAACTTGAAAACTCAAGTAAATGATCTTCAAAAACAACCTATTTTGTGTACACGTCTAGATTATGATATTATTGTGAAAGAAAGAGACTCTTTGTTATCTAATCTAGATCAAGAAAAATTAGATATCAAGAAGAAAATAGATGATATTATGAAGTTACAACAAAAATTGAGTAGCTTGAGTAATAATAATATTCTTGATAATATCTTAAATGATTCTTATCCTCAAATTGGAAGAAGAGGACTAGGTTATAAGACTAAGGCAAAATCTTATCAAAAACCTAGTTGGAGAAGGATGCAAGTGCTAAAGAATAAATCCATGTATGTACCCAAGAACAATTCAACTCCTAGAAAGAGAAATGAGATTGATTCTATTAGTTGTCATTGTTGCTTGCGTCTTGGACACTACTCTTTTTCATGCCCATACAAGTAAAGGAATGATGATTTAGCTTGGGTTCCTAAAACTTAGAAGTTTGAATTTTACTAGTTGAGATTTGACCTAAACTAATTCTTGATATACAAATGTCATATCTGAACACAATTGAGCTTTAACTTTTATATTCTTGATTTACTTGGAAACAAATACTGAAAACAATAATGAAACAGTACAAAAACTTTCTTAGTCGAGAAACTGTTCGACCGAGAACATTATCGGTCGAGAAATAGTCGACCGAGTAGGTTACTATTTTTCAAGTTTGCAATAAATCAGATAAAATATGTACAAACAGCAACATTATCGGTCGAGAAATAGTCGACCGAGATAAATTCGCTCGAGAAACAGTTCGACCGAATCAAGTTCTGCTGAACCTGTTTTCAATTAATCTAGCTTTCTATCAAATTTGTTATTTATGGTTGATTTAATATGCAAATCAAGAATAAATCATGGAGATCATATTTGAAACAAGGCATATTGATCTCTTTGCATCATGAATTAAGGTATAACATTATGAATATGAAATTCATTCAACATATTGCAAAAGTGTTATATGAAGACTGATTTTGAACAAACCTTATTCATTGATTAAAAAAGTATATTAAGCATGTCAGTTACATGGTTTGTCTTAAATTTGAAAACATATGAACCTGAAATAGATTACTACATGATTTGGCTTAAAACTAAAAATATGAACCATGATTAGTTTAATCAAGGAAATTACTATTTTATCATAATCCACATGTTTTTTCCTAAGTATTACTTGGTCTATCTATGTAGGAACCATGTGTGTAATCATTGTATTTCATGAAGTTATATACTTCCATCTTGATCATTGTATTGTGTATATACTTCTACTGTTCTATCATAATTATTGTGTCATAATCATTATGTTTTCATTGGTTTACCATAATCTTTGATACATATATACAAACCATGAATTTTGATCATTATGATTCAGCTCATGTGAAGATGCTATTTTGCATAAACAATAAAACTTCATGGAACAAATGCATTTTAAATTAAAAATCTGCAGAAATTATACTTTACATATAAATGTTCAAATTGGAAATCTGCAGAAATTGCCTCTTGGTTGAAATCAAGTTTAACCAAGGGGCGCTATGGTCGAAGTCAAGGTCGACCTAAAATAAGCTTGACAAAATGCTTATTTGTACATCATTTTACTGCACTTAATCTTAGTATCTTGATTCAAAATGTGTTTATCATGATTTTAGTGCATATTGTGACCTTAGAATCCTTAAATTATCTTGACTATAAGATTAAGGGGGATCTCACACAAACTATCTTGATTATAAGATTAAGAAGCTTGCAAAACTTTGTAAACATCATTTGAAGCTTGTTATGACCTTAGTATCCTTAAAAGTAGTCTTGGTTATGAAAAACAAAGAAATTGACAATATTCATGAATATGACATATATCTTGCTCTTAATGGAATTCTCTAAACAAATTTGGGCTTAACATTCAGTGTATTTGGTTAGAGATACATACATGTATTCTACTATAAGCTTAAAGGATTCTCATGTCATTTTTAGGGCTTAACATCCCTTGAAAAATAGATGAGAAATCAATACACATATGCCATGAACTTAAGAGAATCTCATATCATTTCAAGGCCTAACATCCTTTGCAAATGATTGAGAAATAAATTATGGCTAAATTTGAAAATAAGTGGTTTGCATCCCTTGCTTTTAAAACTGAATATCTTATTAAGGGGGAGCATCTAATTATCAAATTAAGGGGGAGAAATAAAAAGTCATACTAAATGATGATCTTGGATATCTTTTTGAAATGACAAAGGGGGAGAAATAATATAAAATCAAAAACATAAAATGAAATGAGTTTCATAATATCTCGGCCAGCACACACTTGCAAAACAAGAATGGCTACAAAAGGTAAACTTCAGGTATGAAACTCATATGATTTATATTTCCTTTTAGGAAATGTTTGTCATCTTCAAAAAGGGGGAGATTGTTGGCTAAATTGACATTAGTATAATCCCTTTGTTTCGATGATGACAAAAATTTCATTCTTGTGAATCTAACGTGCTACTTGAGTATGCAGGAATAAGGGGGATGACAAATACTTGGAAGATCTATATGCTAAAATTGCTTTAAGTCATGAATGTAATCAAATGTAAAAACTTATACAAGTATATAATGTACAAGTACTTAGACATCATGTAAATCAAGCGTTAGATCTTCCCTAGACAATCACAACACTTAGATAGGTCATCCCCTAAAATAGTGTCACATCTACACACTCATACACACACTTAGTACTTAGTTTAAAATGTTGAAACAAGGTCATTCTTGATCGACAAACTCCTCGACCGAGACACTATCGGTCGACAAATTCCTCGACTGAGATTGACCCAAGTAGCCGTTAGACCCAGCAGACAAGGTGGTTGGGAGTTGGAAATGAACGTTGTAAACACTTGCTCCAGGACGTCCCTCGGTCGACAAATCTTCGACCGAGAAGGACTCTCAATCGACAAATTGTCGATCGAGATGAGTTCTGTCTGCACTTTTCAGAATTAATTTACTAGCCATTGTTAAAGCAACTAATGGTTACCTAATGGCTAGTTAAGCACTAAGAACCCCCTAGAAAGTGTCTAGAACGTCCTTAAGTACTTGTGGGTCATTCCTATAAATAGGACATGCCTTAGGACACCTAAACTCACTTATATACACTTGTGCTATACTTGAGATTACACTTGCAATTGGCAATCTGTTTTGAGCAATTGAGAAATACTAGCATTGGCTACTCATTCCCTTGCTCTAAATTCGTGTCCTATAGGCTAGCATCTCCTATCCACAGCACATACACTTCCATATACATTGGTTAGGAGATCAAAATGCTTGCTATAGGAAATCAAGCCTTGTGCTACAAGTGGTATTGTAATTTCTGTCTTTCCTTCTTGTTCCTTTATATCTTTTGTACTCTCCTTGCTACTCCTACGGTTGGAGGCTGCGGATTGGAGAGGGTTTGACTTCTCAGGTGGAGAAGGGTCTTCTCGGTGGAGAAGGTGGACTTTGGACTACTTCTAGAAGGTTGTTGCAATGGGAAGCTACTTTAAGAGGAAGGCTACTTCAAGGGGGAGCTTGAAGTTACTTCAAGAAGGCTGCTTCAAGGTTGGTGCAACTACTTGAAGGTGAAGGCTGTCCGAAGGGATTGCTGAAAGTATTGTAATTTTATGTAATATCCTTGCGAGGTAATAAAATTTAATACTTTTAAAATCCCGGTTGGGTAAGCAACCAGGTAGTGGATTGACTGCCTTAGTATTTGCTAAGGTTGGAACCACTCTAAATCCTTGTCCCCTTGTCCAATATTTTTGTGGTTGCTTGCTTTGGTTGAATTATTATCAAAATAATTATAAAACCCTATTCACCCCCCCTTTAGTGGTTTTTCAGTTACAAGGAAAGTAGTTGATGATGTAGTTGCTAATCTTAATGAAGATAAGGCCCTTGGGGTTGGGTGGTTTTAATGGCCATTTTTTCAAGAGGGCATTGAAGTTAATTGGAGATGACATGTTCAATGCAATGATTGATTTCTTTACTAATGGATGTATGCTACAAGATGCTAAAAAAACTTTCATCACTCTCCTTCCCAAAGGTTCAAATTCATCTATTGTATCTAATTGGAGACCCATTTCCTTGTGCATATTTTCTACAAGATTATTTCTAATATTCTTGCAAACAAACTTCAAATTGTGGTAACTTCGATCATTGATATGAATCAATGTGCGTTCGTCAAAGGTATTAGTATAAAGGATGCCATCCTTCTTTCTAACGAGATTCTTAGTGACTTCGACAATCCTCTGAATTCTAATTGTTGTATTCAAGCCGATGTCTCTAAGGCTTATGATTCTATCTGTTGGAAATTTCTGTTTTCAGGTCTTCACAAGATGAGGTTTCCCTCTAAATGGATTAGATGGATTGAATGCATTTTCCTTTCTATTTCTGATAAAATTTTAGTGAATGAAGATCTTCACTACTTATTTTCCCTTCTAATGGGGTGAGGTAGGGGGACCCCATCACACCATACCGTTTTGTTATAACCATGCAGGGTTTCTCTGAAATGATGAAGCAAGGTATTAAGGAATAAAAGATAATTCTCATTCATGCATCAAAATCACTTGATTGTTCCCATCTAATTTTTGTAGATGATTTAATGATATTCCCTAGTGCTATAGGCGATAGTGTGAGCAACATCAAAACTCTTCTTGATGATTTTAGCAAAAAATCTGTCATGGAGATTATCTATACCAAGAGTGGTATTTTTTATGGTAGAAATGTTGATGTTGGCTTGGTAACAGATGCTCTGAATGTGAAGCAAAGTGTGATGGAGAATTTTTAATAACTGGGCCTATCATTATTTCTTAGTAAGATAAGGAAGGATCAATGTGTTGTGCTTATTGACAAATTAAAAAGAAACTAGAAGGATGGAAAGCTAGATGTCTTTCTCTAGAAGGAAGATTAGAGTTAGTTAAAATCCACTATGCATATATATTGGGTGCTTTCTTTCCCCATTCCTTGTTCTACCATGGAAAAAATAGACAAACATTGTAGAGCTTTTCATTGGGGTCATGTTAATGCGTCGCTTAGCACTTACAATCACTAAGATAATTATCCTAGAGTTTAATCCTTTTTCAACTTTCCGATTAAGGCTAGTATAGAAAGGGACGATCCCACAGGACAACTTTTTAAGATTGTTTCTTTTATCCCAATTATTTTTTTTGGAAGAAAGGGGGCTAACTATTATTCATTTCGTGCCCAATAATGGATAAAATAGTACGAATGTCAACTTGGTTTCCAAAGGTAAACTAAGGAGGTACAATAGAAGAAAAGGAGATAGAATCTGATTTATTTAGAGAGTATTTGGCTAAGTGATGGAGCTTCCACTTGTGTGGAATTGCGTGCACCAACTAAAAATCCTAAAGATGGTAAGTCTTTAGGTTTAGCCTTGCTTATACTAGATAGAGAACTCCACCCACGTATGCTAAGGTACGTGGAAGTCTTATCATAGTATAGTTAAGGGTTGAATCCACGGGACAACGGTCTTGTTGGTTACAACAAGATAGAAAATGTTGGAATTTCATTTAATCACTTATTAGTTGGTAATTAGATCGAAAGATTGGTTTTGTTGTTTATAAACTAAAAACATGTAAAATAAAGCAAGCAAGTGAATTTAAAGAAGATACACAATGATAAAAGTCACTAGGGTGTGATCAGTTTTCACCGCCACTACACATGGATCAAGACACGTAAAGTAAAACATGGCCTGCAAAAAGTGTTTTAGTCAGTTAGTATCTTCATAGATTTAGTTTCCTTTCGGAGAACTAACTACAAGAAGTGTGGGAATGATGCAACACCAGCCATTCCCGAATGAATGGTCAACTGCTTTGCATCATTTCCTTCTCAAAGTGTGTTCCTCGACTTACCAAGGTTGTACTCTTATATGTCAACTGATTCCATTTCATAGTATGAAAGTACATCATTTGGAATTGAGTTTACTCCACTTCTTGAAAGCACTCCTAGACACCGAACCAAGCACATGGTGGATACATGCACCAAGAACCAACATACAAATGAGTTTCGAATCTAATAGTACAAACGTACACAATTCATACGAAAAGATAAAAGATAACACAAGTTGGTGATCAAGCAACAAGCATTCGTTAAACATTTGAGGTTGAACTGAAAATATATAAACTCTTTATTACAAACTATGGATTACATTTACATGATATGAAAACATGGGTAGCGGGGCTACTCCCCACACCCTAGTGAGAAAGACTGCTCGCTCATAACTAGGAAGGAGGAAAGAAGAGAGAGAGAGTGTCATCCCCACAAAGGAGAGAGGAAAGTCAACCCCTTGGAGAAAGAGAGAGAGAGGATCCACCGGCTTCACAGGTTGCTTGATGATGAGGTCCCCTCTTCCCACCGTCTTTGGCGGAGAGAGAGAGAAATCAGCTTCAAGATGGAGTGTGGGTCTCAGACCGGCAGCCCCTGGTCGGAGGATGGAAGTCAGATGTGCTCTGGAGTGATTTAGGCAGCCTTTGGGTGTCTGAAACTTGATGATTCGTGGAGGATCCTTGGGGTCTTATTTATAGGCCTTAAGTGAAGTCCAAATGGTTTGGAGACCGTTTGGACCTCAAGACTATTTGGACCTGAAGACCGTTTGGATCTCAAGACCATTTGGACCTTGAGACCGTTTGGATCTCAAGACCGTTTGGACCTTGAGACCGTTTGGATCTCAAGACCATTTAGACCTTGAGACCGTTTGGATCTCAAGACCGTTTGGATCTCAAGACCGTTTGGACCTTGAGACCGTTTGGATCTCAAGACCGTTTGGACCTTGAGACCATTTGGCTTCATGTGGTCTCGAGACCGTTTGACTCCATGTGGTCTCAGGACTAGTTGGCTTCATGCGGTCTCGGGACCGTGTGACTCCATGCGGTCTCGGGACCGTGTGACTCCATGCGGTCTCGGGACCGTATGACTCCATGCGGTCTCAGGACCAGTTGGCTCCATGCGGTCTTGAGACAGTGTGACTCCATGCGGTCTCAGAATCGGTTGGCTTCATGCGGTCTTGGGACCGGTTGGCTCCATGCGGTCTTGAGACCGTGTGACTCCATGCGGTCTCGGGACCGGTTGGCTTCATGTGATCTTGGGACCGTGTGACTCCATGCGGTCTCGAGTCCGGTTGCCTTCATGCGGTCTTGGGACCGTGTGACTCCATGCGGTCTCGGGACCAGTTGGCTTCATGCGATCTTGGGACCGTGTGACTCCATGCAGTCTTGGGACCGTGTGACTCCATGCGGTCTTGGGACCGTTGAGTCATTTATGATTGTTTTGTGTCTTTTGTTTCTGCCAATATGAGAGGGAAAAGTTAGTCCACTAGTATATTTACAATAAGAGGGAATATTTAGGGATTATGTATAATTCTAATTAAGAAAGAGTGTGAAAAACTAAGGAAAAGACTAAGATAATCAACCCAAAATTGGAGGTTATCACCCCCTAACTTAGAATCTAGCTTGTCCTCAAGTTAGATAGAGCTGAGGCATGTAAAGGTGAGGTGATTTTATTAGTTAAGATTTCCATAGCCTTGCTTTAGTTCTAAATCAGAGATCTCCTGAGGTCATATTAGAGCTTCTGGTTGCCTTAATTCTTTCAGGTATAGAGAGTTGTGCGGATCTCAGGTTTCCTCTAAATCACGTAGCTCATATTGGGACCACCTTTTTCCTGATGTTATCATGTGCATGTCATTGACTCTAATCAGCTTTGTACTTCTTTTGAAAACCTATCGGAAACTAGTGTGGTTATGAGTGTTGGCTAAGGGCTTTTGTGTAACTTTCCCTTTTAGCGGGAGAGGGTTTATCTATGCTTTTAGGAACTCACTACCGGGCACGACACATATGCCTTCATGAGGGCAGCTGAATGTACCGGCCGGGCGAGTCCTTTATCAGCCTTTTCATATATTTGGAGACCTTAGGATCTCACTACCGGGCACGACACATCTGCCTTTGTGAGGGCAGCTGAATGTACCGGTCGGGTGAGACCTTTATCGATTCTTATATAAGTCCTTATGCATGGCACAACTCTCATGTTTTTATTCAACACTCTGGATTTTATTTGAAAACTCGCAGGCTTGGGATTTGGATATTTGGGTTTTTGGTTGGGTGGCCAAGCCTCTTTTATTAAAAAGAAGAAAACTATTCTTAGAATTTCATGATCTGCACTTATTTTCTAGTTGGTGGTCTACTTGCGAGGTTCCTTGATTTGGATTTCATTGATTGCCCTCCTGTCTTTGAGAATATTTGGCTTGCTTCGGCTTTGATATTGACTTGTTGAAGAGTTTGATGTAGAACTAAAGCAAAATCATGAAAGTCAAGTGAGAAGGAAATTTATTAACTCGCCGTTACATGCCTTTATGCTATTATTATTCTTATTCTTAAGGACTACTGGATTCTTAAGTTAGCAGGGGTTGATCTTGATCCAAGAGGGATGCTATTCTATATGAGTAGGATTTAATGTTAGGAGATCTAAAACAAAAAAAACCAAAGACTAAAAGTGTAAAAGAATTTATACAAAAATAAAGAGAAGGGAGAATTGAGAAGAAAGGTTTGTAGAAATGATACATCGCCCTTGTCCAGTGTACTCCCCCCCCCTAACTTATCACTCACTCTGTCCGCAGAGTGTCAAGGTGATAGGATGAGAAGTACAAGGACAAGGGCATGAGGCTTCTGTTAAACCTTTATTTGCGCCGTGTGTGCGGAGTAGGTCAGCAACGAACTTTCCGCGAAGGGCGTGGTAATCCACATCTGTCATATCCTCTACTGGTCTTTGAAGGGTCATGATGGTGTACATCCAGTAGAGGACATGGAAGCCGCAGTCATTTGACTGGCGAATTTGCTGTGGACATTTGTGGTTGAAGGTTGGGCGGTGAAAATGTTCTTTGCCATAAGCGCGTGAATGCTGACTTAAAAAGGCGATTAATTTGTCAGTGCATTCCTTTGCTACTACCTCTGTGGGCGTCTTTGGTGTCACGAAATAATTCCTCTGTCGTGGATTGTACTGGCTTTCGGAACTGTTATAGATTTTAGTTGTTCCTTCTGGTAGGTTTGTTTCCAGGAGCATGCAGTGCTCGTGATAAAGGAAGGGTAGCATGATGAATTTCGGCATTGTGTGTTGTATAAAGGAGATCAGCGCTTCAGTTGTTCCGGAGTTCTTTAGCTTTAAAAGATCATCCTTCATGTATGGTGACGCCATATATGTTGTGTGGTTATTTTGGCCGAGGAGAAATTGATAAGCGACCATTAAGCTGACGGCGAGAGATCCTTTAAACTGTATAGTCTCTAGAAGCATGTCTGCCATTATTAGAATGTCTCCAGAGATGTATACGAGTTCATCTTTCTCGGCGGAGAGCCTCAACATGATGAGACGTAGTTCAATGTCGGAGAGACCTTTGCAAGCACTGAGGTCAAAGTTCGGGAAAGTTGGTTTTATGGCAGACAAAGGATCTATGTCATTTTTTCTTTGCTCGGGAGTTGTGGTTGTTGCTTTGGATTTCTCCATCTCATTCAAAATTTGTCGGAAAGGTCGCCTCTACGGCCGTTGTATTGCTGAAAAAAGGTAACGAGGGACGTCATCCGGTGCCATTGTCGGATCCTTGAAGAACCTTCTATCACAAATGAGTTCCATGGCGTAACGTCCTCACAAGGAGTGAAAATCTTCAGCGACTAGATCAACAAAAGGGATTTCTTGGTTCAGCGCTTGGATGTGACAGATGGTGCAAAAATCACAGTCCCCAGATCCCTCAGCAACTTGAACATGTGGGTTGATAATTTGGAACCAGGGTTGGCTCCAGTCTTGGCGGAGAGATGGGCGCGCAACCCAGATTAACTTGAGAAGCCGGAAAGGTATGCATCGTGGTTCACCTGCTTCTTCACCAACAAAATTTATTGTACCGACAGGTAGTTTAGTGCCGAAAAAATTATAAACCTTGGCGTCCCGAGCCTCGGTGTCTACTATCATAAAAAGCCAATGGTCCGAAACTTGGAAGGGCACTGTGAGATAACGTTCCCGCCGTGCTAAACCGGCACACAACCGCTCTATGGATTTTACTCGTATATCTTTGTATAACAGGCTGATATATAGAGTAGGTGAGGCGTTAAAAATTGGTTGCTGCCTCTTAGAGCTTCTGTACACTTCGATACAGTTGGCAAGAAGGACACGGAAGATTGCCATTGGCATCGTGGACCGTGGTCGCAGGACGTTGCGGAAGTCTTCTCGTGTCAACTTGCGGTTAGTTTTGGTGTTATAGTAGATGATGTCTTCCCCCGCTTTTGCATCATCGACAATAGTGTTCAGTATGAAGATGTCATGAGCATCTAATGTGGAGATGTCCGCCATATCCAAATCGTGTATTTTGTGCGGTAGTGGTGGCAGCGGGGGAAGGTTCTGCGGAGGGGGGGAAGAAGGTTGTGTCAAGGCTTCTTCATAGCCTTGTAGATCGTCTTCCGAGTCAGAGGTAGAATCGAGGTCTTCATCTGTGTCTAAGCTTACTCGTTCTGCCTCGTCCTGGTCGTGGAGGGAAGGCACTGATGGGTCAAGTGCGGAGAAAGGCTGAGCGGTTGTTGTGAGTGGGCTTGCACTGGTTCCTAATAGACAGTGGTGGAACTCAGTGAAAGCCACATTTTTAGAAGACTCCCCAATGGATCCCAAATTAGAGTAGTCAAGGAATTGGTCCCCATATGACATGTTTACATTGTCGTTGTGGGTGGGGGACTTGGGAAGGTGTCCACCTTCTTGGTGACCTTTGTCATAACCTTTTTGAGAAAGTTCTGCTGCTTGGCCAGGATCCTCTCCATCATCTGATTTGTCATATGAGGAGGTAGTATCATTGTTAGAGTCGGAAGAAGAGTTAGAGCCCTCTTCATCGTCGTTGTCGCCATCTTTGTCATCTGTTGCCTTTTCTGCTGGCTTTTGGTGTGCGGTCTTTTTGCATCACCGATGGGTGGCTTGTAACTCATTGAAAGACACTTGCACATGCTCATGTGTTTCGAGCAGTGCGTCGTGTGTTTCTTTGAGGTCGTTATATCATCCCTCGGCAGAGAGGAGTCATGCTGTGAGATCTGTTACTTGAGCACGGATGTGCTGGATTTCATTATTTGTTGACTCCTCTTGGCGATTGGTTAGGTGTGTGAGGGTGCTACTGATGGTGTCCAAGCGCGTGCTAAAAGATGCTTGTTGCTGCTTGAGCTTGCGAAGAATATCAGGCAGAGGTTGAGTCTGCGTAGAGATCTCATCAACTTGCGTAGCCATTACCTCTTGCTGGAGTTTCGCTCCAAGGACCAGCTCGGGCAAGTTGTTGAAGTGGCTGTTGATGTGATCAACTTGCTTAGCCACCACATCTTAGCGTTGCTGAAAACCTTGGAGGATGTTGGGCAGGGCGCGGTTCTGTTCGTCGATCGTGGCCACCTGTTTCGATAATCCCTGCACATAAGAAAAAATAGAATGTAAAATGTTAGAAGGATCGGTGAGGAGGTTTCGGATGACGTCAAATTGTCATCTGAATTCCTCACCGATATTGGGAAAGGGGACCCCAGAGGCGGAAGGGTTGGGTGGCTGGGGTCTGTGTGGGAGGGTGGTAGTGTCTTGCGGAAAAGACATTGATGGTGCCCCGAACTGTGTGGTGACTACGGATGGGGTCATCAGCGGTATCGAGGTGGTGGTGGATGTGAAGGGTGGTGGTATCTCAGGTGAAAGTGCTGGGAGTGATAATGATGGGGTAGAGATTGTGGAGGTGGAGGGGAAAGCGGTAAAGTCGGGCATAGGAGTGGAGAAAGGAGAGCCCAAAGGGAAAAGGGGTGAGGAAGAGGATGTGGGTGGTTGTGTAGATGTGGTGAAGAAAGGAAGAGTGGTGGATGTTGGAAAGGTGGAGGGAGGTGAGGTGGTGGCAGTTAGCTGAGCATTTAGACTCATAATGAAAGAGTCTAAGGATGAGGAGGTGATGTGATCTTCGGGGAGGGGGTTGTCTTTTGGATGTTGTTTGGAAGTTGGTGTCCCCGATAGCTGATGTTTCTGTGAAAGTCTAGTCGAAGGTTGTTTCACAGGAATTTTTGGTATTCTGGCTGTCGGGGCATTGATGTTGAGTTCAGTCTGCCCCGCCTTTATTTTCTTTACTGGTGCTTTTACCGTAGCTAAGAGTTTGGTAAGCTCCTCGATAGTGAAGAGGATCTTTTCCTTGTCGTAGTTTGTGAGCTCCAGCAGCGGTAGCAGGGTTCTGTAGGATTTGACTATAGGGCAAAAAACATAGTGTAGTTTCGCAACCTTTTCCTTGATAATGAAGGAGTTCTTCAAGGTTTGTTCATTGGTGAGGATGTCGCCCTTTATTTGTGTGCATCTGGGTAGAGGTCTATCCATCTTGAGATATTTGATGATGGATGTGACATGACCTCCCATGCAGATTTCCTTCCCCAGGGAGTAGGCAGATAATTTCTGGATCAGATGTCGTCCAATGTTGATTGGCATTCCGTTTAGAATGGACCAGAGAACAAAGAGATCTGAGATTGTAACATTCCCTCCTTCTGTCCTGGGGAAGAGTGCGCCTTCTAGGATTTTGTGTAAGGTGCGCACCAGTCCAGAATGTATATTTGATGCTTTGCATGTCTTAGCATCATAGGTGGGGAGCCCTGTCAGATATTTCCAAAAGTTGTACCTGTTGAAATTAGGATTGTCAGTTCCCACAGCCTTGGCTTTCTTTAGCTGCTCCTGGTTGTCAATAAAAGTTTCATTCAACATGTTTTCTGTGATGACAACCTTGTTGCCGAAGAGTTGGGTGACCAGCCTACGGTCACCTCCATCTCGTGATCTATCCATAATGTTGACTGGCTCTTTGTTAAGAAAAGTGAAGAGTTCAGTTGTGGGTTCGGAATATGAGATCTCAAGTACTAAACACAGCCTTGCTAGGTTGGCTTTGTCTAGCATGTTGAAAATTCGGTCATGGATCACCATCTTAAGTGGTACGCTGGAGCAGACGTACTTAGTAGGTTTTAGGATTTTGTCGGTGGAGAGGGTGGTGTTTATGTAGAGGTTTTCTGGTGGTGGTGCTGCGGTGGTGACGAGAGGGAAAGTGGGGATAGAGATGGTTGTGGGAGTGGCAGCGGAGGTGGTGATTGGTGGAGTGTTTCCTGCAAGGATTTGCTCCCTTGCAGTGGCAGGCCGAACTTGCTTTCTGGCACGTTTCTTTGAGGGTTGTCTGGTTGCATTATCTTGGGCTTTGCGTTTCCCCTTTGATTCTTCAGCCGGAAATTCCTCCTCGGAGTTTGGCTTGTAATCCGAGCCTTCGTCATCGTCGGAAGAAATTTCTTCCACTTCTTCTTCAGGTGCCTCGGCCAGGAACTTGTTGATGCGGTCAATTTCGCACAGAACTGCCATGATTTTGACATTTGGCGGGGCCTTTCCAGTCTTGTTGTAGTCATCTATGATTTTCTGGAGTTTGTCCCGGTCTTCCATCATTTGCTCCTTTGTCCAGAAAGGAGTGTTTTCAGATCCTGTGGCCTGCTTAGCTGGTGATGCCATTTCTGAAAAGTGGAAAATCATGAGCAAGAATATATGCTTAGAAAAGAATTGGCTTTTTATTTGTATTTATGAGTGATAACCTCCTATTTTAGACGATTATCTTGATCTTTTTCTTTAGTTTTCCATACTCTTTCTAAATTAAACCTATACATAATCCCAAATTTACCCTTCTTTGTAAATATACCATCAGACTAACTTTTCCCTTTTATATATGCAGAAAAACACAAAAAAATCATAAAAGAATAACTCAACCTCAAGACCGCATAGAGTCAACCGGTCTCAAGACCGCATGAAGCCAACCGGTCTCGAGACCGCATGGAGTCAAACGGTCTCAAGACCGCATGAAGCCAACCGGTCCCGAGACCACATGGAGTCAAACGGTCTCAAGACCGCATGAATCCAACCAGTCTCGAGACTGCATGGAGTCAAATGGTCCCAAGACCACATTAAGCCAACCGGTCTCAAGACCGCATGAAGCCAACTGGTCTCGAGACCGCATGGAGTCAAACGGTCCCAAGACCGCATGAAACCAACCGGTCTCAAGACCGCATGAAGCCAACCGGTCTCGAGACCGCATGGAGTCAAACGGTCTCAAGACCGCATGAAGCCAACCGGTCTCGAGACCGCATGGAGTCAAACGGTCTCAAGACCGCATGAAGCCAACTGGTCCCAAGACCGCATGGAGTTCAAACGGTCTCAAGACCGCATGAAACCAAACGGTCTCAAGGCCCAAACGGTCTTGAGGGCCCAAACGGTCTTGAGGTCCAAACGGTCTCCGAACCGTTTGGACTTCACTCAAGGCCTATAAATAAGACCCCAAGGGTCCTCCACCGGAAAGATCAAGTTTTGAGACGTCCAAAGGCTGCCTCAATCGTTCCAGAGCTCTTGCTACTTCCATCCTCCACCCTGGGGCTATCGGTCTGAGACCCATACTCCATCTTGAAGCTGCTTTCTCCTTCTTCGCCAAAGAAGGTGGGAAGGGGAGATCTCATCATCGTGCAACCTTTGAAGACCGGTGGATCATTGCTCTCTCTGCAAGGGGTTGACTTTCCTCTCTCCTTCATGGGGATGATTCTCTCTCTCTCTCTCTCTTCTTGCCTCCTTCTTTGTCCTAGTCATGAGCGAGTAGTCTCTCTCACTAGGGTGCGGGGAGTAGCCCCGCTACCCATGCTTTCATATCATGTAAATGTAATCCATAACTTGTAATGTAGAGTTCTTATCTTTTCAGTTAGACATCAAACGATTAATGAATGCATGTTGCTTGATATCCAACTTGTGTTATCCTTTATCTTTTAGTATGAATTGTCTACGTTTGTACTATTAGTTTCGAAACTCATTTGTATGTTGTTTCTTGGTGCATGTATCCACCATGCATCTGTTTCGGTATCTAGAAGTGTATCTCAAGAAGTGGAGTAAACTCACTATCATCTGTTGCACTTTCATACTATGAAATGGAATTAGTTGACGTACGAAAGTGCAACCTTGGTATGTCGAGGAACACACTTCGCAAGGGGAATGATGCAAAGTAATGTGACCATTTGCTCGGGAATGGCTGGCGTTGCAACATTCCCACACTTCTCATAGTTAGTTCTCTGAAAGGAAGCTAAGTCTACAAGGATACTAACTGACTAGACTCTTTTGCAGGTTATGTTTTTGCTTTGCATGTGTTGATCCATGTGTAGTGGAGGTGAAAAACTGATCACACCCTAGTGATCTTTTATCATAGTTTAACTCATTAGATTTACTTGATTTCTTTACTTTACTTGCACTTAGCTTAAAAACAACCAAATCAACCTTTTGATCTAAATACCAACTATTGAGTGATTAAGTGAATTTCCAACGTTTTCCATCTTGTTGGTAACAACAAGACCGTTGTCTCGAGGATTCGACCCTTAACTATACTACGATAAGACTTCCACGTATCTTAGCATACGTGGGTGGAGTTTTCTATCTAGTATAAGCAAGGCTAAACTTAAAGATTTACCATCTTTAGGATTTTTAGTGGTGCACGCAATTCCACCTAAGTGGAAGCTCCATCAAAAATTGGCGTTGTTGCCGGGGACAACGGAACGTTGTAATTTCGCTTGGTACCTTTCTAGTTGGTTCGGATTTTACACTTTCTTTAATCATAACTCTATATCTTCTTGAAACTATTATATCTTTGTCATTATCTAAAGGTGTTTCTCTCTACTCAGGTAGAAAACGTGTATGCAACATGCGCATAACCTCGGATTCTCCCCTGATCTAGAGTTTGACTCTGAGGTAGAGAGAAGCTTCCACCGCCGCATACAACTCAATCGCCAAAGAGCTAGGTAGATGGCTGAAGATCAACGCCAGGCTGCTTTGGTAATGGAGAGGGTCAACGCCGCCATCGCCGCTCAAAGGGCACAACTCATCGCTGAAACTCGTGCCCAAATCCAAGTGGAGATTCGTGCGGAAGAGAAATCTCGAATCAGAGCTGAAACTGAGGCAGCAACCCAAGCTGCTCAGTTGGAATTAAGAAACAAACAACTAAGGGACTACTCTGTCCCAAAGAACTATGAGGATAACCACCCTGTCCGACCTCCGATCATTAATATCCCCAACTTCGAGATTCGGACCCAGTGGATCCAAATCATGCAAGGCATATATTTCTCTGGAGGTTCTGGAGATGATTGCATGGATAATCTAAAAAGGTTTAAGGCGCTGTGCCGCCTAGTTCCACAAGCTAGTTTCACTTATGATGTGATAATGCTTCATCTATTCCACTTCACCCTATCTGGGAGAGCCTTGAGTTGGTATAACTCACTTGACAGAGAACCAATAATAACCACCTGGGCTCCTCTTGAGGAAAAGTTCTTAGAGAAGTTCTTTCCACCCTCACTGACCTATGAAATCAGAGGGCAAATCAATCATTTATCTCAGCTGCCTGGAGAAACCCTTGTTGAGGCATGGGAGAGGTTTAAAGAACTTTTGCGTAAATGCCCCCATCATGGAATCTCCCAAAATCAACTAATAGAAACCTTCTACCGGGGAGTAAGCGATGATATTAAATTGTTCTTAGATTCCTCTTCTGGAGGAAACTTCATGAGGAAAAATTACGAGGATGCATAGAAGATTGTTACTCTCGGAGCTGAAAACCAGTCCAACTGGGGACGTTCAGTCAGTAAAGGTGTCCTCAAAGTTTTCAAAGTTGAAGAATCAATAGAGATGAAAGAAATAGCTGAAGTCCTGAAGACCATAGTTCATAAACAGCAAGCTCTCGAGACTTCTCTCAGAGAGATTGATAAGAAGAAAACTCCGCTAGTCCAACAAGTCAAAGCCGTCACGGGATCCTGTGAGGCTTGTCATGCTTCTGACCATCCGACCCTTTCCTGCTGTATGCTATATAATGTGATGATGGATCTGCATCCACCAACACAACCATATGAACCCACCATTGATCAGTCGGAAGAGCAACTACCGGAACAAGTTAACTCTATCCACTCCATCCCGGGGCAAGTCTACTACAACCCTAATCAGCCAAGGAATCATCCAGGGTTTCAGTATGCAAATCCTGCTGGAACTGCCAATCCTCAGCATCAAACGCAGGGAGGATCTGCTAGTAGGCTACCACCTGGGTTCCCAAACCATTTCAACCAAAATCAAGGGAATCCCAGGAGCAACTTCCCCAGGGCTAACTACCCCAGGAATCAAAATGCTTATTATCAGTATACACATCCTCCGCTCCACCCACAGCTACACACCCAGCAACCTCAGCTAACGCTGCCTTCGCAGCAAGGACAACAACTGATTCCTTCGAAAAATGCTCCTGCCCAACCGGAAGATGAAATATCCTTGATCAGGCAGATGTTACAATCACAGCAAACTATGCTTGCTAACTAGCAGGCTCAGCAGAAAGCAGTCGAAGCTCAGCTTGCTCAGATCGCCGCACAATTAAAGCCCCCAGCAGGTACGTTTGTTGGGCAGCCTGAATCGAATCCTAAGCATGGACAAAACAGACATGAGCAATTGAATGTCGTCACCACCAGATCTGGACACATTTTTCATGAGACTACCAAGATTAATATTCACAATGATGACACACCGGTTCTTATGACAAGTGAAAGTCCGCAACAAGGAACGGAGAAGCCCTCAAAAAGCACAAAGGGCAAAGATAAAGTGTCCACAGAACCTGAAGTTTTGCAATATAAACCAAGAATCTCATACCCAGGAAGACTACGAGAAACAAAGATGGACACCGGGTTCCAAAAGTTCAAAGAGGCAATGAAGAAGCTATAAATTGATATCCCGCTCCTTGATGCTCTTTCTGAGGTGCCAGCCTGGGTGAAATACCTCAAGACCTTACTATCAAGAAAATACAACCCCGAGGAGCAGGAAACTGTTAAGCTTGCTCAGACCACTTCGGACATCATCTTAAACAAGATGCCCAAAAAGAAGAAGGACCCAGGTTCCTTCGGAATCCAATGTTGCATTGGCAACGCATCTGCAAAAACGGGATTAGCTGACCTAGGAGCCAGCATATCTATTATGCCTTACTCAATGTGCAAACGTCTGGGTTTCACTGAATTGCTGCCTACAACAATGACTATCCAATTAGATGATTCCACTATAAATGCACCTTTGAAGATCATTGAAGATATCCCAGTAAGGATAGGCAAGGATGCTTACGTACCATGCGACTTTGTTGTCATGGATATTAAAGAAGACCTGAGGTATCCAATCATTTTTGGCAGACCATTCCTCGCTACTGCCAGAGCGCTGATTGACGTTGAAGCTGGAACCAACATTCTTAGGCTTGTAAAAGAAGCAATTCAATTTCGAGTCCTTAATAGTATGAAAGGGCCCAACATCCAAGAGGAGGTTTTCCTGCTTGATGTTATTCAACAAATGTCACAGTTGGAAATCTCCGAGCCAGTTGACGAACTTGAAAATGTTCTAATCAATCCAGAGGTTGAATTCTCAACAAATGAATTAGTTCAACAGTGCCTCCGATATCTACAAAAGTCTGAAGAAGTGCCAAAGGCCACGTTTGAAGAACTTAAAGCTGTTATTATTCTAGAAGCCGCTGAGCAACCCAAGGCCCCCGAAATGAAGACCTTACCCTCAGGTCTTAAACATGCCTTTTTAGATGAGGAGAAATTATGCCATGTCATCATCAACTCTACTCTTACAGAAGATCAAGAAGAAAGGCTTCTGGAAGAGCTGAAGAAGCATAAAAAGGTCATCGGATATAAGATAACCGACCTAACAGGCATAAATCCAGCCCTGTGTATGCATAGACTTCCTATGATTGACGAATTCAAGCCCTCTAGAGAACATCAAAGAAAATTGAATCCTAATCTAAAGGAGGTAGTGCATCTGGAGGTCCTTAAATTACTCAAAGCCGACATGATCTATCCTATTTCTGACTCCCAGTGGGTCAGTCCCGTTCAGGTTGTTCCAAAAAAGGGAGGCACTGCTGTAGTGCTAAATGACAAAAATGAACTAGTGCCTACCAGGACTGTAACTGGATGGCGAATGTGTTTAGATTACAGAAAGTTGAACAAAGCCACAAGGAAAGACCACTACCCTTTACCTTTCCTTGATGAAGTCATGGAACGCCTAGCTCATCAAAAATATTTTTGTTACCTCGATGGTTACTCCAGGTTTTACCAAATACCCATACACCCAGAGGACCAGGAAAAAACCACCTTCACATGTCCCTTTGGGACATATGCCTTTAGAAGAATGTCGTTCGGGCTATGTAACGCACCCGCCACATTCCAACGATGTATGTCTGCTATCTTCTCCAGTTTAACAGAATCCGTCATGGAGGTGTTTATGGACGATTTCTCAGTATACGGAGATTCTTACGATAACTGTTTACTCAATCTAAGAAAAGTCTTACAAAGATGTGAGGACACCAACCTGATCTTGAATTGGGAAAAATGTCACTTTATGGTGACTGAAGGTGTGGTCCTAGGACATCGAGTAAGTGAAAAAGGGATTGAAGTGGATCAAGCAAAGGTTGATGTCATCTCAAAGCTAACTCCACCTAAAGACATCAGAGGAGTCAGGGCATTCCTCGGTCATGCAGGATTCTACAGAAGATTTATAAAAGATTTTTCAAAGATAGCAAAGCCAATGACTCACCTGCTGACCAAAGAAGCAGATTTTATATTTGACCAAGAATGCATTAATAGCTTCACAACCCTTAAGAAGGCCTTAATTTCCGCACATATTCTAAGAGCTCCAGATTGGTCGCAGCCCTTCGAAATCATGTGCGACGCAAGTGATTATGCCATAGGGGCTGTTCTAGGACAGTGGATTGATAAGAAACCCTATGTTATCTATTACGCATAAAAAATGCTAGATGAAGCATAGAAAAACTACACCACCATGGAGAAAGAGTTTCTGGCTATCATCTACACATTTGAAAAAATCCGTTCTTATCTGATTGGTTCTAAAGTCATTGTCTATACCAATCATGCGGCCATTAGATTTCTGATCCAGAAGCAGGATGCCAAACCCCGGCTTATCCGCTGGGTGCTAATGCTTCAGGAATTCGACTTGGAGATCAAAGTTAAGAGTGGCATGGAGAACGTTGTGGCTGACCACCTCAGCCGGATCGAGGTTGAAGAGGAAGATAAAATCCCTATCCGGGACTCTCTTCCTGACGATCAGCTTATGAAGGCCATTCATGGTTTTCCTTGGTATGCTGATATCGTCAATTATCTTGCCACAAGGATCATCCACCCATCTGCGTCCTATCAGGACAAAACGAAGTTCCTTCATGACATAAAGCATTATTACTGGGACGAACCCTACTTGTTCCACCTCTGTGCCGACGAACTTTTCCGTCGTTGCCTCCCAGAAAAAGAAATCACCCATGTCCTTGAGCATTGCCATTCAGGACCTACGGGGGGGGCACATGAGTGCCAAGAAAACTACTTTGAAAGTTTTACAATCTGGCTTCTTCTGGCCTACTATAGCAAAAGATTCTTCTGACTTTGTGAAAGCCTACAACAAATGCCAATTCACTGGTAATATATCAAAATGAGACGAGATGCCCCTCACAATGTGGCAAGAAATCAAACTCTTTAATGTGTGGGGGGTAGACTACATGGGCCCTTTTCCTTCCTCCTATGGCTTCTCTTATATCTTGGTCACAGTTGATTACGTCTCAAAATGGGTCGAAGTTGTTCCCACTGTATCCAGTGATTCAAAGCCAGTTATCAAGTTGTTCAAAGATATCATTTTCCCATGATTTGGAGTTCCTAGAACAGTTATATCAGATGGTGGGACCCATTTCTTGGAACGAAGTTTTGAAGCTCTTTTGAAAAAGTACAGAGTAAATCACAAAGTAGCAACGCCTTACCACCCACAAACAAGTGGGCTGGTTGAAGTATCCAATAGACAATTGAAGGCGATTCTTGAAAAAACGGTGAACAGAAACCGCACCGATTGGTCCACCAAACTTCCTGATGCCCTTTGGGCATACCGAACTGCATATAAAACATCAATCGGAACAACCCCATTCCATTTGGTGTATGGGAAGTCCTGTCATCTGCCAGTAGAACTAAAACATAAAGCATGGTGGGCAATCAAACAATTAAATTTCGACCTTAAAAGCACGGGAGAGAATAGACAACTCCAGTTGCAGGAGTTAGAAGAGCTCAGAATGACTACCTATCACAGTGCCAGAATTTATAAAGAGCAAACAAAAATGTGGCATGATGGTCATCTCAAGAGAAAAGATATCGCCGTTGGCGACAAAGTGCTCCTTTTTAACTCCAAGCTCAAGTTATTTCCCAGAAAACTCAGAACAAAATGGTTCGGGCCCTTCACTATAAAACATATCTACCCAACTGGAGTTGCCATTATTATAGACTCCAACAGAGGGGAAAGGACGGTCAACGACCACCGTTTAAAAAGATACTATACTCCGGAAGACAAAATGCCAAGACAAACCATCGAAATCAAAGATGCTACACCAACATCATAGCTCTATTACAGCTTCGTCGAGCCAGCGACGTAAAACCCAGGCGCTACTTGGGAGGCAACCCAAGATTTCTTTTTCTCTCTCTTTGTCCATAGGTTTATCTTATGAAAATACAAAAAAATATTTTACAACCAAAACAAACATAAAAATAGAAAAATGAAAACATACAAAAAATTCACATAACTAAAACAAACATAAAAATATAAAATTTTGTTCGACCTTAACCCTACCAAACGGTCTTGAAACCATTTGGGACCAAACGGTCTCCAAACCGTTTGGAACCAAACGGTCTCCAAACCGTTTGGAACCAAACGGCTCTAAACCGTTTGGGACTAAACGGTCCTGAAACCGTTTGGGACCAAACGGTCTTCAAACCGTTTAGAACCAAACGGTCTCCAAACCGTTTGGAACCAAACGGTCTCCAAACCGTTTGGAACCAAACGGTCTTGAAACCGTTTGGGACCAAACGGTCTTCAAACCGTTTGGAACCAAACAATCTCCAAACCATTTGAAGTCCAAACGGTCGCTAAACCGTTTGATCTAGGGTTTTTGTCAGGTCAACCCCCTGTTTCCTATAAATATAAACCCTACCCCTTCATCTTTCTCTCTTCGAACTCTCGAGCTTTCTTCTATTCTATTGCTTTTGTTTCCTCTGCTCCCGCGCGATCGCACTTCCGTCAACCTCGCCTCCGTCGCTCTCCCTGCAGCAAGGTGAGCGCGTCACCGCCACCATTCTGGTCACCCTCATCTTTTCACAACGTCTCCGACCTCTTTCTCAATCTCCGACACCACAATCTTCTTTGCTGTTTTCACCAACGTCTCTGTCCACCATCAGCTCTGTTCACCATCGCAAGCACCACTGTCGCTGTCTTCCCCGCCGTCTCCGTCACCAGAGCCACCGCCATTCTTATCGTTGTCCCCATCGCCGTTCTTACCACCGTATTCACCGTCGTTTTTACTGTCCTTTTCACCACTGCTTCTATCGCCGATGATAACCGCCTCTCACGCCGTCGTCACCTCTGTGTCATTTCGCCTTCATCTTCGTCTTCGCCGGTGGCTGCACGATGCTTCGTTCTCCGAACGGTCTCGAAACCGTTTGGAACCAAACGGTCTTGAAACCGTTTGGGACCAAACGGTCTTGAAACTATTTGGAACCAAATGGTCTTGAAACTGTTTGGAAGCAGACGGTCTTCAAACCGTTTGTGATCAAACGGTCTTCAAACTGTTTGAGACCAAACGGCCTTGAAACCGTTTGGAACCAAACGGTCTTCAAACCATTTGGAACCAGACGGTCTTCAAACCGTTTGAGATCAAACGATCTTCAAACCGTTTGAGACCAAACAATCTCGAAACCGTTTGGAACCAAGCAGTCTTCAAATCGTTTGGTCCTCCACTTTCATCTAATTTCCATAAAAATACAAAAATACATAAAACCACATAAATACAAATAAAATCTAATTTGTTTCTAAACATATTGTTCTAACTAATGATTTCCCACTTTGCAGATATGGCATCACTGACAATGAAGGACATCGAATCTGGAGTTGTTCCTTCTCAGACAAGGGAGCAGATGATGGAAGAGTTGGCTAGGCTACAGAAAATCAGGGATATCTTCAACAGAACTGGAAAGGCCCCTCCAAATAACAAAATGATGGAGGTTCTAGTTGAAATTGACCGCCTCAGCAACTGTCTAACAGAGGCAACAAACGAAGAAGTAGAAGAGATCTCCTCTGATGATGATGAAGGCTCGGAATACGAGCCAAATCCCGAGGAGGAATCCCCAACCGAAGAACAGAAGGGGAAACACAAGGTCCTGGAGGATGCATCTGGGAAGCCCTCCAAGAAACGGGCAAGGAAACAAGTTCGACCTGCCTCTGCCATGGATCAACCATTTGCAAAACCTACCACCACCATTCCTGCTACTACCACCACCATCCCTGTTGTCACCCCCACTTTCATTCCCATCACCACCACTACACCACCACCGGAAAACCTTTTCATCCAAACCAACCTCCCCGCTGACAAAATACTAAAACCCACCAAGTATGTTTGCTCCAGCATACTACTCAAGATGGGGATACACGATCGTATCTTCAACGTACTAAAAAAAGCCAACCTCGCAAGGTTGTGTCTAGTACCTGAAGTATCCTACTCTGAACCGACTACAGAGTTTTTCACCTTCTTGATCAAGGAGCCCGTCGACATAATGGATAGGTCACAGGACGGGGGTGACAGAAGGCTCGTCACCCAAATCTTCGGCAGCAAGGTTGTCATAATGGAAAATATGCTGAACACAATCTTTATTGACAACCAGGATCAGCTGCAGAAAGCCAAGGAGGTGGGGACCGAACATTCAGAGTTCAACAGACACAAATTCTAGAAATCTCTAACCGGGATCCCCACCTATGACGTGAAGACGTGCAAAGCGTCTAATATACACTCTGGCTTTGTGCGCACCTTGCATAAAATTCTCGCCGGTGCACTCTTCCCCAGGACAGAAGGGGGAAACGTTATAATTTTAGACCTTTTTGTTCTCTGGTCTATTCTTAACGAAAGGCCAGTCAATATAGGGCGCCAACTGATCCAGAAACTATCAACCTCCATCCTGGGGAAAGAAATCTGCATGGGGGGCATGTCACATCTATTATCAAATACCTAAAGATGGAGTGACCCCTACCCCGCTGTACACAACTGAAGGGAGACATCCTTACCAATGAGCAGACTCTGAAGAACTCCTTCATCATTAAGGTAAAGGATGGGAAACTACACTATGTATTTTTCCCTATGGTCAAGTCCTCCAGGACTCTCATCCCGCTTCTGGAGTTAGCAAACTATGATACAACACAACTCCTCTTCTCTGATGAGGAGCTTACTCCACTGCTAGCTTCGGTCAAAATACTCGAAAAGAAAGCAACAGCGGGACAAACGGAGATGAGTATCACAGCTCCGGCAGCTCGACCAACAAAGATGCCTGTCAAACAACCTTCCAGAAGGCAGTTGCAGGCCCAACAGCTGTCGGGGACACCAACATCTCGGCCAAATCCTGAAGCTGAGCCCATCCATGAAGATATCTTAACGACCTCCTCCATCCACTCTTTCATTCAGAGTCTACATGAGCAGCTAACCGCTACCACCACTCCACATTCCACCATTCCAACATCTACCACTCCCTTCTTCCCCATCACATCCACGCAGCCATTCACATCCACTTCATCACCCCTACCCCCTTCGGGCTTTCCCTTCTCCATCCCTATGCCCGACTTTACCACCTTCCCTTCCACCTCCGCAGCTTCCACCCCATCGCTATCACTACCAATGCTTTCACCTCATATTCCACCACTTTTCACATCTGCCACCACCCCGACACCGCTGGTGACTACATCCACAGTCACTACGCAGCTTGGGGCATCATCAGTGTCTCGTCCGCAAGACACTAACACCATCCCACGCAGACCCCAGTCATCTCACCCTTCCGCTCCTGGGGTCCCTTTTGCTAGTATCGGTGAGGAATTCGGTCGTCAATTCGACGCTGTCCGAAATCTCCTCACCGATCCTTCTAATATATTAAATTCTATTTTTTATTGTGTGTAGGGTTTATCACGATAGGTTGCCATGATCGACGAACAACACCGAGCTTTGCCCACCATCCTCCAAGGCTTCCAACAACGACAAGATGAGATGGCTAAGCAAGTTGAGCACATCAACAGCCACTACAACACCTTGCTAGACCTGGTCCTTGGAGCGAAGCGTCAGCAAGAAGCAACGGCGAATCAAGTCGGTGAGATCTCCACACAGACTCAGCCTCTGCCAGAGACTCTCCGCGAGCTCCAGCAGCAACAAGCAGTGTTGAGCACACGCTTGGACACCATCAACAGCACGCTCACACAACTATAACATCGCCAAGAGGAGTCCAATAATGATGAAATCCAGCAGTTAAGTGCTCAAGCTACAGATCTTACAACACGTCTCCTCTCCGCCGAGGGCAGATACACCGACCTCAAAGAATCCCATGATGCATTGCTCGAAGCACACAAGCATCTGCAAGTGGCTTTCGATGAGCTACAAGCCACCCATCAGCGGTGCAAAATTTTCGCAAGTAAAAAGCAAGCAGACAAGGCTGCGGACGACAAGGATGGCGATGATGATGAAGAAGATGACTCTGACTCATCTGCCGATTCAAACAAAGATAACAACTCCTCCGGTGATAAGCATGATGATGGAGAGGACCCAGGCAACGTGGCAGGAGCTTCTCACAAAGAGTCCGACAAGGGTCACCATGACAGTGACCATCACCACAAGTCCCCGCACAACGATAATGTCAACATGTCTTACAGGGACCAATTCTTCGATTATTCTGCTATGGGGTCCATCGGGGAAGCTGCCCAAGACGTGGCTTACACTGAGTTCCACCACTGTATATTAGGAACCAGCGCCAGCCCACCAAAAACAACTGCCCCACCTCTCTCCACACCTTCTCCCTATGACGAGGGCGAGGCAGAATGAGTAAGTTTAGACACCGATGAAGACCTTGATTCTGCCTTCGACTCAGACGACGATCTACCAGGCCATGAACAAGCCTTAGAACAACCTCCTTCCCCCCTCCACAAGAACTTCCCCCGCCACCACCTCTGCCGCACAAAATGCACGACCTGAATATGGAGGCCATCTCCACTTTAGATGCTCAAGACATTTTTATACTGAACACTATAGTGGATGATGCAAAGGCGGGGGAAGACATAATTTATTACAATACCAAAACTAGGCGTAAGATGACACGTGAAGACTTCCGCAGCATTCTCTGACCTCGGTCCACAATGCCTATGGCAATCTTCCGTGTCCTCCTCGCCAATTGCATAGAAATATACAAAGGTTCTAAGCGGCAACAGCCGGTCTTTAACGCCTCGCCCACTCTGTCTCTTGGCCTTCTACACAAAAGCATATGAGCAACGTCGATCGAGCGACTGCGTGTTGTTTTAGCACGTCGAGCACGTTTTCTTACCGTGCCCTTCCAAGTCTCGGACCACTGGCTTTTTATGATTGTGGATAACGAGGCTCGGGACGCCAAGGTGTATAATTTCTGTGGCCCCGAGCTACCAGCCGGCACAATAAACTTCGTGGGTGAAGCAGCAGGAGAAGCAAGGTGTATACCCTTCCGGCTGCTTAAGTTAATTTGGGCTACACGCCCATCTCTCCGCCAAGACTGGAGCCAACCTTGGTTCAAAATCATCAACCCTCAAGTTCAAGCCGCCGAGGGATCTGGGGACTGCGCTTTCTGCGCCATACGCCACATCCAAGCGCTGAACCAGGAAATCCCTTTTACTGATCTGGTTGCTGAAGATTTTCATTCCTTACGTGGACGTTATGCCATGGAACTCATCTGTGATAGGCGGTTCTTCAAGGACCCAACTATGTCACCAGATGACATTCCTCGCTACCTCTTCTCAGCTATCCAGTGATTGCAACACCGACCCTTCCGACAAACAATGAAGGAGTCATAACAAACCAAGGTGCCAGTCAAGCAAGCTATAAGCAATCTTGTGTCTGCCATTGACCCTACCTTCCCTGATTTTGATCGTGATGCTTGCAAAAGTCTCAACGATCTCGATTTACGTCTCATTATGGCACGACTCTCAGTCGAGAAAGATGGCATTGTATTCATGGCTCGATACATCCTTGTTATGGCAGACACACTACGAGAGACTCTACAGGTTAAAGGATCCCTCTCCGTAAGCCTTATGGCCGCATACCAGTTTCTGCTTGGCCAAGATAACTTAACAACATACATGGAGTCCCCATATATGAAAGATGATCTTCTAAAGCTCAAGAACTTCGGCACAACTGACGCGCTGATCTCCTATCTCCAGCACACAACGCCGACGTTCATCATGTTACCTTTTCTCTATCATGAGCACTGGATGCTCCTGGCAAAAAATCTCCTAGAAGGAACAACCACAATATATAACAGTTCTGACAGCCAGTACAACGCACGACAGAGAAACTACGTCGTGACACCAAAGATGCCAACAGAAGTAGTGGCAAAGGAATGTGCCGACAAGTTAATAGATTTTCTGATTCAGCACACAAGGGCGTACGACAAAGAGCATTTTCACCGCCCTTCCTTCTGCCATAAATGCCCCCAGCAAATTCGACAATCAAATGACTGTGGCTTCCACGTCCTCTACTAGATGTACACCATCATCATTCTCCAAAGACCAGTAGAAGAGATGACTGACGTGGACTACCACGCTCTACGAGGACAGTTCACAGCCAACATTCTTAATTCCCCAGGGGCAAATGCAGATCTACCTTAGCCCGCAGCCCTTGTCCTAATTACTTCTCAACCTATCACTTTGACACTCTGAGGACAGAGTGAGTGATAATTTGGGGGGGGGGTACATTAGACAAGGGCGAGGTACCATTTTTTACATCTTTCCTCTTTCTTCTATTTTCTCTGTTTATACATTTTCCCTTTTTAACTTTCTTTTTAATTAACCCTTTCTTTTGAGTAGAATCACCCTCATTTAACTCTAGAATCATGTTAGTCCCCAAAAAGTAGATAGCACTTAGACATTTAATGGTGATTTAATATGTCACTCCACTATTGATTTTCATGCTTTTGCTTCAATTATTTATCTGACTCTCCACAGAATTAAATCAAGGCAGAAATAAGCCAAGCTCTCAAGGGTGAGAGGGGAATCAGGAAACTCCCAAATCAAGAAGTTTTGCAAGTGGACCACAAACCAAATAAGTGCATGTTGAAAAACTCTAAGAACAGCTTTCCTTCCTTCAAAATAAAAGAGGCTTGCCCGCCCAAAATAAATTCCCAAACAAAACCCCAAAACCCAAGCCTGCGAGCTATCGAATAAAAGCCAGAGAGACCAATAAAAGCATGAGCGTTGTGCCATGAATAAGGATCTATATAAAGAACCGATGAAGGTTTCACCCGGCCAGCACATTCTGCTGCCCTCACAAAGGCAGATGTGTCGTGCTCGGTAGTGAAACCCTAAGGTATCCAAGTATACGAAAGGCTCATAAAGGACTCACCTGGCCGGTACATTCAGCTGCCCTCATAAAGGCAGATGTGTCGTGCCCGGTAGTGAGATCCTAAAAGCATAGACGGCCCCTCCCCCACAAGAAGGGGGAGTTACACTTCAAGCCTTTATCCAACCCTTGCACCCTCTCCAGCTTCCAGTAGGTCTTTCAGAGAGGTATAAAGCTGATTAGAGTTATCAACATGCACACAATAAAGGTGGTCCCAATGCGAGCTATGAGATACAGAAAGAACCTGAGACCCAAGCAACTCTCGAAACCTGAAAGAGTCAAGGCAAGCAGTAAGACTTGATCTGACCTTAGAAGAACTCAGGTCAAGAATTGAAGCAAGAGTATGGAAATCCTAACTAAATAAAATCGCCTCGCCATTACATGTCTCATCTCTATCTAACTTGAGGACAAGCTAGACTCTAAGTTAGGGGGGGTGATAACCTCCTATTTTAGACGATTATCTTGATCTTTTTCTTTAGTTTTCCATACTATTTCTAAATTAAACCTATACATAATCCCAAATTTACCCTTCTTTGTAAATATACCATCAGACTAACTTTTCCCTTTTATATATGCAGAAAAACACAAAAAAATCATAAAAGAATAACTCAACCTCAAGACCGCATAGAGTCAACCAGTCTCAAGACCACATGAAGCCAACCGCTCTCGAGACCGCATGGAGTCAAACGGTCTCAAGACCGCATGAAGCCAACCAGTCCCGAGACCGCATGGAGTCAAACGGTCTCAAGACCGCATGAAGCCAACCAGTCTCGAGAATGCATGGAGTCAAACGGTCCCAAGACCGCATGAAGCCAACCGGTCTCAAGACCGCATGAAGCCAACCGGTCTCGAGACCGCATGGAGTCAAACGGTCCCTAGACCGCATGAAGCCAACCGGTCTCAAGACCGCATGAAGCCAACCGGTCTCGAGACCGCATGGAGTCAAACGGTCTCATGACCGCATGAAGCCAACCGGTCCCGAGACCGCATGGAGTCAAACAGTCTCAAGACCGCATGAAGCCAACCGGTCCCGAGACCACATGGAGTTCAAACGGTCTCAAGACCGCATGAAACCAAATTGTCTCAAGGCCCAAACGGTCTCCAAACCGTTTGGACTTCACTCAAGGCCTATAAATAAGACCCCAAGGGTCCTCCACCGGGAAGATCAAGTATTGAGACGTCCAAATGCTGCCTCAATCGTTCCAGAGCTCTTGCTACTTCCATCCTCCACCCTGGGGCTTCCGGTCTGAGACCCATACTCCATCTTGAAGCTGCTTTCTCCTTCTTCGCCAAAGAAGGTGGGAAGGGGAGATCTCATCATCGTGCAACCTTTGAAGACCGGTGGATCATTGCTCTCTCTCCAAGGGGTTGACTTTCCTCTCTCCTTCATGGGGATGATTCTCTCTCTCTCTCTTCTTGCCTCCTTCTTTGTCCTAGTCATGAGTGAGTAGTCTCTCTCACTAGGGTGCGGGGAGTAGCCCCGCTACCCATGCTTTCATATCATGTAAATGTAATCCATAACTTGTAATGTAGAGTTCTTATCTTTTCAGTTAGACATCAAACGATTAATGAATGCATGTTGCTTGATCTCCAACTTGTGTTATCCTTTATCTTTTAGTATGAATTGTCTACGTTTGTACTATTAGATTCGAAACTCGTTTGTATGTTGGTTCTTGGTGCATGTATCCACCATGCATTTGTTTCGGTATCTAGAAGTGTATCTCAAGAAGTGGAGTAAACTCACTATCATCTGTTGCACTTTCATATTATGAAATGGAATCAATTGACGTATGGAAGTGCAACCTTGGTATGTCGAGGAACACACTTCGCGAGGGGAATGATGCAAGGTAATGTGACCATTTGCTCGGGAATGGCTGGCGTTGCAACATTCCCACACTTCTTGTAGTTAGTTCTCCGAAAGGAAGCTAAGTCTACAAGGATACTAACTGACTAGACTCTTTTGCAGGTTATGCTTTTGCTTTGCATGTGTTGATCCATGTGTAGTGGAGGTGAAAAACTGATCACACCCTAGTGATCTTTTATCATAGTTTAACTCATTAGATTTACTGGCTTTCTTTACTTTACTTGCACTTAGCTTAAAAACAACCAAATCTACCTTTTGATCTAAATACCAACTATTGAGTGATTAAGTGAATTTCCAACGTTTTCCATCTTGTTGGCAACAACAAGAGCGTTGTCTCGAGGATTTGACCCTTAACTATACTACGATAAGACTTCCACGTATCTTAGCATACGTGGGTGGAGTTTTCTATCTAGTATAAGCAAGGCTAAACTTAAAGACTTACCATCTTTAGGATTTTTAGTGGTGCAAACAATTCCACATAAGTGGAAGCTCCATCAATGAGGTTTTATATTTTTATAAAACTTAAATGATTGTGGAAGGCCAAACTGTTTGAAGACCGTTTGGTCCCAAACGGTTTTAGGACCGTTTGGTCTAAAACGGTGCCAAGACAGTTTGGTTCCAAACGGTTTGAAGATCGTTTGGTCCCAAATGGTTTCAGGCCCGTTTGGTCCCAAACAGTTCCAGTACCCTTTGGTTCCAAACGGTTCACGGTTCCAAGACCGTTTGGTTCCAAACGGTTCCAAGACCGATTGGTCCCAAACGGTTCCATGACCGTTTGGTCCCAAACGGTTCCATGACCGTTTGGTCCCAAACGGTTCCAAGACCGTTTGGTCCCAAACGGTTCCAAGACCGTTTGGTTCCAAATGGTTTGAAGACCGTTTGGTCCCAAATGGTTTCAAGGCCGTTTGGTTCCAAACGGTTCGGAGACCGTTTGGAAGGTGAAACGTCGGGTGAAGCGGCCGGCGAAAACAGGGATTGCGGCAGAGCCGGCGGCGATAGAGACGAAGGCGGGGATGGAGAAGGCAGAGCAGACAGTGATAAAGGTGATGGTAAAGATGATCGCGGCGGAACCGGTAGTGATAAAGATGAATATGGCGATGGGAGGTGCCACGGCGGCGCCGAAGATGACGAAAAAGGTGAAGAAGATGGTTGCGGAGGCGAAAAAGATTGAAATGGTTGGTCATTGCCGCGGTGGCTCATGCTGGCATTGCGATGGTGGCTGGACTACCTTGCAGCTGAAGGTGGAGATGAAGATCGTGAAGTGGAGAGCGGAGGTGAGGTTGTCGTGCAGGAGCACAGAGCAAAGTCGACGGAGGTGAGCCGCGCGGGGGCAGGGAAAGCAGAGGCAATGGAACAGCTCTTGTGCAAAGGTTTGAGAAAACTCGAGAGTCGAAGAGAGGAGAAGGAGGGGGTAGGGTTTATATTTATAGGGATCGGGGGTTGACCCTACAAAATGTCCAGGTGAAACGGTTTTGGACCATTTGTTCCCAAAATGGTTTGGAGACCGTTTGGTCCCAAACGGTTTGGAGACCGTTTGGGAGGGTTCAGGTCGAAAGGATTTTTATATTTTTATGTTTTATTTGGTTATGTGAAATTTTTATATTTTTAGAAGATAAACCTAAGGTAATTAAAAGAACGGAAAATAAAAGAAGAAGTTGATATCTTGGGTTGCCTCCCAAGTAGCTCCTGGGTTTTACGTCGCTGGCTCGACGATGCTTTGATGTTTATTATGCTGACGACGTGGCGTCTCTGATTTTGATGGTGTGTCTTGGAATTTTATCTACTGGAGTGTAATATTTTTTTAAACGATGGCCGTTGATCGTCCTTTCTCCTCCGTTATTGTCGAAAATTATGACAGCTCCAGTTGGGTATATATGCTTTATGGTGAAGGGCCCAGACCATTTTGTTCTGAGTTTTCCGGGGAACAACTTGAGCTTGGAGTTGATAAGGAGCACTTTGTCACCGATGGCGATGTCTTTCATTTTAAGATGGCCGTCGTGCCACATTTTAGTTTGCTCCTTATAAATCCTGGCACTTTGATAAGTGATCATTCGAAGCTCCTCAAGCTCTTGCAGCTGGAGTTGTCTATATTCTCTGGTACTTTTAAGATCAAAATTTAGCTATTTGATAGTCCACCAAGCTTTGTGTTCCAGCTCCACTGGAAGATGACATGATTTGCCGTATACCAAACGGAACAGGGTTGTCCCGATTGGTGTTTTATAGGCTGTACGGTATGCCCAAAGGGCATCGGGAAGCTTGGCGGACCAGTCAATGCGGTTTCTGTTGACTGTTTTTTCTAGGATCGCCTTTAGTTGTCTATTAGATACCTCAACCTGACCATTGGTATGTGGATGGTAAGGCGTTGCTACTTTGTGGTTGACTCCGTACTTCTTTAAAAGGGCTTCAAAACTTCATTCCAGGAAATGGGCCCCGCCATCTGATATGATAGTTCTGGGGACCCCAAATCTGGGGAAAATGATATCTTTGAACAGTTTAATAACTGGTTTGGAATCACTGGACACAATGGGTATAACTTCAACCCACTTTGAGACATAGTCCACCGCAACCAGGATGTAGGAGAAACCATAGGAAGAAGGAAAAGGGCCCATATAGTCTATCCCCCATACGTCGAAAAGTTCAATTTCTTGCCACATTGTGAGGGGCATTTCATTCCTTTTGGATATGCTGCCAGAAAACTGGCATTTGTTGCAAGATTTCACAAAATCATAGGAGTCCTTTGCTATGGTTGGCCAGAAGAAGCCTGACTGCAGAACTTTTATAGCGGTTTTCTTTGCGCTCATGTGCCCCCCCTGTGGGTCATGAATGGCAATGCTCTAGGACGGGGGTAATCTCTTCTTCCAATAAGCAGCGATGGAAAAGTCTGTCAGCACATAGGTGAAACAGGTAAGGTTCATCCCAATAATATTGCTTTATATCATGGAGAAATTTCCTTTTGTCATGGTAGGAAGCAGAGGGGTGAATGATTCCTGTAGCTATATAATTGACAATATCCGCATACCAAGGGAATCCGTGGGTGGCCTTCATTAATTGGTCGTCTGGAAGAGAGTCACATATAGGGATTTTATCTTCATCTTCTACTTCTATACGACTGAGATGGTCGGCTACAACGTTTTCCACCCCGATCTTGTCTTTAATTTCTAAATCAAATTCATGAAGCATCAACACCCAGTGGATAAGTCTGGGTTTGGCATCTTGCTTCTGAATCAAGTATCGAATGGCGGAATGGTCGGTGTAGATGATGACCTTGGATCCAATTAAATAGGAGCGGAATTTCTCAAATGCGTATATGACAGCCAGGAACTCCTTCTCTGTGGTAGTGTAGTTCTTTTGTGCTTCATGTAGCATTTTTGATGCGTAGTAAATTACATAAGGTTTCTTGTCAATTCGCTATCCTAACACAGCCCCTATGGCATAATCGCTAGCATCACATATGATTTCAAATGGTAGCGACCAATCTGGGGCCCTTAGAATAGGTGCAGAAATTAAAGCATTTTTGAGAGTTAAGAAACTTTGCATGCATTCTTGGTTAAAGATGAACTCAGTATCTTTGGTTAGGAGTTGGGTCATGGGTTTTGCCATTTTTGAGAAGTCTTTAATAAATCTCCTGTAGAACCCCGCATGACCCAAGAAAGCTCTTACCCCTTTTATATCTTTTGGTGGCGACAGTTTCGAGATAACATCAATTTTTGCCTTGTCGACCTCAATCCCTCTGTCACTCACTCTGTGCCCGAGGATGACACCTTCAGTTACCATGAAGTGGCATTTTTCCCAATTCAGTATAAGGTTTGTTTCCTCGCAACGTTGTAAAACTTGTCCAAGGTTGAATAAACAGTTATCGAAAGAATCTCCATAAACTGAGAAATCATCCATGAACACTTCCATTATGGATTCTGTTAATCCTGCGAAAATGGCAGACATACACCTTTCGAAGGTAGCGGGTGTGTTACATAACTCGAAAGGCATTCTTCTAAAAGCATAGGTTCCAAAGGGGCAGGTGAAGGTAGTTTTCTTTTGGTCTTCCGGGTGTATGGGTATTTGGTAGAACCCAGAATAACCATTGAGATAGCATAAGTATTTCTGATGGGCTAAATGCTCTAGGACTTCATCGAGAAAGGGCATAGGGAAGTGATCTTTCCGGGTGGCTTTGTTCAGTTTCCTATAATCGATACACATCCTCCACCCTGTCACCGTCCTAGTGGGTACTAACTCATTTTTGTCGTTAAGTATGACAGTAGTGCCTCCCTTTTTAGGAACTAATTGGACGGGGATGACCCATTGGGAGTTAGAGATAGGGTTGATTATGCCCGCTTTAAGTAATTTAAGGACTTCTAGGTGAACCACTTCTTTGATATTAGGGTTCAGCTTCCTCTAATGTTCGCGTGATGGCCTAAATTCTTCGACCATGGGTAGTCTGTGCATGCATAGGGCAAGATTTATGTCTGTCAGGTCAGTTATCTTATACCTATGGCCTTTTTGTGTTTCTTCAGCTCATTCAGAAGCCTTTCTTCCTGACCTTCTGTTAGGGTGGAACTAATGATAACCGGACATAATTTTTCCTCATCCAAGAAGACACGTTTAAGTCCCATGGGTAGAGTTTTCATCTCAGGGGCTTTAGGTGGCTCTGTTGCTTCTTGAACGGTAACAACCTTGAGTTCCTCATAGGTGGTCGTCGATGCTTCTTCGGCCTTCTCTAAGTGTTGCAGACACTGTTGAACTAATTCATCTGTAGAGAATTCGACTTCTGGGTTGGTTAGAACATTCTCTAACTCGTCTGACGGCTCATATATTTCTAATTGAGAATTTGTTGTATTGCTTCTAAGAGAAAAAATTCCTCTTGGATGTTGGGGCCTTTCATGTTGTTGAGGACTCGGAATTGAATTGCTTCTTTTCCGAGCCTTAGAATGATGGTACCAGCTTCAGCATCGATAAGTGCCCTGGCAGTAGCGAGGAAAGGTCTGCCAAAAATTATCGGGTATCTCAGATCTTCCTTAATATCCATAATGACAAAGTCACATGGGACATAGGCATCCTTGCCTATCCTAACTGGAATATCTTCAATGATTCCAAGAGGTGCAGTGATGATAGAATCAGCTAACTGAATAGTCATTGATGTAAGCAGCAATTCGGTGAAACCTAATCGTTTGCACATAGAATATGGCATAATGGATATGCTGGCCCCTAGGTCAGCTAATCCCTTTTTGGTTGATGCATTCCCAATGCAACATTGGATTCCGAAGGAACCTGGGTCCTTCTTCTTCTTTGGCATTTTATTGAGGATGATATTAGAGGTGGTTTGGGCAAGCTTGACAGTTTCTTGTTCCTCAGTGATGTACTTCCTTGATAACAGAGTTTGAGGTATTTTGCCCAAGCCGGTACCTCAGAGAGGGCATCAAGGAGTGGGATATCGATGTAAAGTTTCTTCATCGCCTCCTTAAATTTTTGGAACCTGGTATCCATTTTCATTTCTCACAGTCTTCCTGGGTATGGGATCCTTGGTTTATACTGTAAGATTTCCAGGTTTGTGGACACTTGTTCTTTTCCCTTGCCCTTTGCATTCTCCGTGGACTTCTCTGTTCCTGGCTCGGGCTCTCATTTGTCATGAAGGTAGGTGTATCATCATCATCATCAAGAGTGATCCTTGTAGTTTCATGAAGAGTGCATCCAGATCTCATGGTAACAACATTCAACTGTTCAGGCCTATTCTGTCCATGTCTGGGATTCGATTCAGGCTGCCCTGCAAATGTGCCTGCTGGAGGCTTTAGTTGTGCAGCAATTTGGGCAAGTTGAGCCTCTACTGCCTTTTGCTGAGCTTGTTGATTAGCTAGCATAGTCTGTTGGGATTGCAGCATCTGCCTTATCAAAGTCATTTCATCTTCCGGCTGAGAAGGAGTATTCTTCTGAGGAAGTTGTTGTTGTCCTTGTTGAGGTTGTTGCGAAGGCAGCGCTAACTGAGGTTGCTGCAGCTTGGGGTGCATTTGTGGGTGACAAGGAGGATGATTATACTGATAGTTGGCAGACGGATTCCTGGGGTAATTGGATCTCGGAAAGTTATTCCTGGGGTTCCCTTGATTTTGATTGAAGTTGCTTGGGAATCCATGTGTCAACCTACTGTAAGATCCGCCTTGCGTCTGGTGTTGTGGATTTGTGGTCCCAGCAGGGTTCCCATCTTGGAATCTCGGGTGGTTCCTTGGCTGATTAGGGTTATAATAGACTTGTCCAGGAATGGTATGAATAGAGTTGACTTGTTCTGGCAATTGCTGTTCAGACTGGTCAGTGATTGGTTCATATTGTTGTGGTGATGGATGCATATCCATCATCACATTGTAAAGCATTCCGCATGAAAGGGTTGGATGATCAGAAGCATGACAGGCTTCACAGGTCTATGTGGCAGCCTTGACCTATTGAACCTGAGAATTTTTCATCTTGTCAAATTCTCCAAGAGAAGTTTCGAGAGCTTGTTGCTTATGAGCTATGGTTTTCAAGGCTTCAGCAATAGCCTTCATCTCTATTGATTCTTCGGCTTTATAGACCTTGAGGACTCCTTTTCCAGTTGATCATCCCCAGTAGGACTGATTCTCAGCTACGAGTGTGACTATTTTCCAGGCATCCTCGTAATTCTTTCTCATAAAGTTTCCTCCAGATAAGGAATCCAGAAATTGCTTTATGTCATCACTCACTCCCCGATAGAAGGTTTCTATCAATTGGTTCTAGGAGATTCCATGATGAGGGCACTTTTGCAAAAGCTCCTTGAACCTTTCCCATGCTTCAGCAAGGGATTCTCTGGGAAGTTGAGAGAAGTGATTAATCTGCCCCCTGATCTCGTAAGTCAGTGAAGGGGGGAAGAACTTCTCCAAGAACTTTTCTTCCAGGGGAGCCTAGGTGGTGATTATTGGCTCCCTGTCAAGTGAGTTATACCAGCTCAGAGCTCTTCGAGATAGAGTGAAGTGGAACAGATGAAGCATTATTACATCAAAGGCAACTCCGTCCTGCGGGACCAGTCGACATAGTGCCTTAAACCTCTTCAGATGATCCATGTAGTCATCTCCTGAACCTCCGGAAAATGAGATGCCCTGCATGATCTGGATCCATTGGGTCCGGATCTCAAAGTTAGGAATGTTGATGATCGGAGGTCGGACCACATGGTTGTCTTCGTAGTTCTTTGGGACATCATAATCCCTCAACTGCTTGTTCCTTAGTTCCAACTGAGAAGCTTGGTTTGCTGCCTCATTTTCAGCTCTGAAGTGGGCTTGTTCTTCTGCACGAATCTCCGCTTGAATCTGAGCACGAGTATCAACGATGAGTTGTTCTCTTTGAGCGGCGATGGCGGCGTTGACCCTCTCCATCACCAATGCAGCCTGGCGTTGATCTTCAGCCATTTGCCTGGATCTTTGGTGATTGAGTCTAATGTGACGATGGAAACTTCTCTCTACCTCAGAGTCAAACTCTGGATCAGGGTAGAATCCGAGGTTATGCAATGATCGCATACACGTTTTCTACCTAAGTAGAGAAAAGAGAACACCTTTTAGATGATGGTAAGGATATAATGATCTCAAGAAGATATAGACCAATGATTAAAAGAAAGTGTACAACCCAAACCAACTAGCAAGATACTAAATGAAATTAAAACGTTCCGTTGTTCCCCAACAACGGCGCCAATTTTTGATGGAGCTTCCACTTGCGTGGAATTGCGTGCACCAACTAAAAATCCTAAAGATGGTAAGTATTTAGGTTTATCCTTGCTTATACTAGATAGAGAACTCCACCCACATATGCTAAGGTACGTGGAAGTCTTATTGTAGTATAGTTAAGGGTCGAATCCACGTGACAACGGTCTTGTTGGTTACAACAAGATAGAAAACGTTGGAATTTCACTTAATCACTTATTAGTTGGTAATTATATCGAAAGATTGGTTTTGTTGTTTATAAACTAAAAACATTTAAAATAAAGCAAGCAAGTGAATTTAAAGAAGTTAAACAATGATAAAAGTCACTAGGGTGTGATTGGTTTTCACCGCCACTACACATGGATCAAGACACGCAAAGTAAAACATGGCCTGCAACAAGAGTTTTAGTCAGTTAGTATCTTCACAGATTTAGTTTCCTTTCGGAGAACTAACTACAAGAAGTGTGGGAATGATGCAACACTAGCCATTCCCGAATGAATGGTCAACTTCTTTGCATCATTCCCTTCTCAAAGTGTGTTCCTCGACTTACCAAGGTTGTACTCTTATACGTCAACTGATTCCATTTCATAGTATGAAAGTACAACATTTGGAAGTGAGTTTACTCCACTTCTTGAAAGCACTCCTAGATACCGAACCAAGCACATGGTGGATACATGCACCAAGAACCAACATAAAAATGAGTTTTGAATCTAATAGTACAAACGTAGACAATTCATACTAAAAGATAAAAGATAACACAAGTTGGTGATCAAGCAACAAGCATTCGTTAAACATTTGATGTTGAACTGAAAAGATATAAACTCTTTATTACAAACTATGGATTACATTTACATGATATGAAAACATGGGTAGCGGGGCTACTCCCCGCACCCTAGTGAGAAAGACTACTCGCTCATAACTAGGAAGGAGGCAAGAAGAGAGAGAGAGAGTGTCATCCCCACAAAGGAGAGAGGAAAGTCAACCCCTTGGAGAAAGAGAGAGAGACGATCCACCGGCTTCACAGGTTGCTTGATGACGAGGTCCCCTATTCCCACCTTCTTTGGTGGAGAGAGAGAGAAAGCAGCTTCAAGATGGAGTGTGTGTCTCAGACCGGCAGCCCCTAGGCGGAGGATGGAAGTCGGATGTGCCATGGAGTGATTTAGGCAGCCTTTGGGCGTCTGAAACTTGATGATTCGTGGAGGACCCTTGGGGTCTTGTTTATAGGCCTTAAGTGAAGTCCAAATGGTTTGGAGACCGTTTGGACCTCAAGACCGTTTGGACCTGAAGACCGTTTGGATCTCAAGACTGTTTGGACCTTGAGACCATTTGGATCTCAAGACCATTTGGACCTTGAGACCGTTTGGATCTCAAGACCGTTTGGACCTTGAGACCGTTTGGATCTCAAGACCATTTGGACCTTGAGACCGTTTGGATCCCAAGACCGTTTGGACCTTGAGACCATTTGGCTTCATGCGGTCTCACGACCGTTTGACTCCATGCGGTCTCGGGACCGGTTGGCTTCATGCGGTCTCAGGACCGTGTGACTCCATGCGGTCTCAGGACCGTATGACTCCATGCGGTCTCGGGACCGGTTGGCTCCATGCGGTCTGAAGACCATGTGACTCCATGCGGTCTCAAGACCGGTTGGCTTCATGCGGTCTTGGGAGCGGTTGGCTCCATGCGGTCTTGAGACCGTGTGACTCCATGCGGTCTCGGGACCGGTTGACTTCATGCTGTCTTGGGACTGTGTGACTCCATGCGGTCTCGGGACCGATTGGCTTCATGCGGTCTCGGGACTGGTTGGCTTCATGCGGTCTCAGGACTGGTTGGCTTCATGCGGTCTTGGGATCGTGTGACTCCATGCGGTCTTGGGACCGTGCGACTCCATGCGGTCTCGGGACCGTTGAGTCTTTTATGATTGTTTTGTGTCTTTTGTTTCTGGCAATATGAGAGGGAAAAGTTAGTCCAATAGTATATTTACAATAAGAGGGGATATTTAGGGATTATGTATAATTCTAATTAAGAAAGAGTGTGCAAAACTAAGGAAAAGACTAAGATAATCAACCCAAAATTGGAGGTTATCACTAAGCTATCAGCCGATCCATTGTAGGCCCTTGGGACATGGTGGATGGTGCCCTGCAATGGCTCACCATGAAGCTTTATGGCCTCCCTAGCATACGAAGTATACCTGGGAGTGGGGTTTGGTTTTGTTAAAATGTTAACAGCTTCGGCAGAGTCTGTGAAGATGTAGTAGTCATGCCAGCCCTTAATTTGGCATAGGTGCAAGGCCTGAAGATTGACATCGATCTCGGCACTCAAGGGCGAGGAAGATGGAGTAATCTGATAGGAACCAAGGACATGAACGCCCTGTGAGCTAACCACATGGATGCCAATGGCAGCATGAGGGTACACATGTTTGAAGGCCGCATCAGTGAAGATATACAAGTCCATTGCCAGGATCTGTGTAGTGGGTATCATAATGGGGCTGGGTCTTCGTACACTAGCAGCGTGGATTCTGAGGATGGTGTCCACATGAGCTTGGATGAAATCAGCCTTTGTTCCGGCAGGCGTGACAACCCACTGATGTATTTGCTTATTCTGATAGGTCCAGAGGTGCCAGTAGGTGACAACACATAGTGCAACGTCTCTGCAACTGCCCCCGTCGTCTACAATGCACCAATGAATCCAGTCATGATCACCAATAGAAAAGTGAGTAACTCCTGGAACAATGAGTAACCAGATGGACCGACTAGCCGCACAGTCCAGAAGAGCATGAACAATGATATCCAGATTGTTTTGACATATAGGGCATAACTCTGAGACATCCAACTGTCGCTGGATTTTCTCCATGTTTGTCATAAGCACCTCATGTTGAAGGAGCTAGAGAAATATTTTAATGCGCTCTGGAAGTTGCAGACTCCAGATCTTACCCCACAACCCTGGGGTGTGCACCTCCTTGCCGCCCCGAATCCATCGGTAATATGATCGCGATGAGAAGGCCCTGTTTGGCTCCAGGGGCCAAATCCAGCCGTCACTGCCTGTGTCTGGGGCCGGCGCTGGTGTAGAGGAGATAGCGAGCCAGGTCGAGTCCGGCAGGTAATGGTGGATAAACTCCCAATCGCAACCTCCCTCTGATAGGCACATAGAGCTAAACTGGAGATCGTAGAGGTCGTCGGGGACAGGCCAAGTCGGGCAGAGATCCATCACCGAACATCCGGAAAGCCATCTGTCCGTCCAGACATTGGTGGTCCGACCATTGTTAACTGCCTTATGGAAGATGCTGGTGACGCCGCCCAAGTTCTTCTTGACGAAGCTCCAAGCCGAAGAGCAGGGGACGGAGGTGAAGCGAGCCCCCCTGACATACTTCTTGTGCATCACCCGGGTCCAGATCTTGGAGGTATCATTAAGATAGATCCATACATTCTTCATCATGAGCGCATCGTTCTGGTCTCGGGCATCTTGTATTCCTAGCCCTCCGACATCCTTAGAAGAGGAGATCTTCTTCCATGCGACCAGCGAGGATTTCTTCTGAGCTCCTGTGCCCGACCAAATGAATCGACGAACCATTTGGTTAATGTCATCGCAGAGGCGAGGAGATTACTTGACTGTTTGCATGGTGTATGAGGGAATCGCCTGTAGGGTAGACTTGGCAAGAGTTACCCTTCCAGCAAGGGAAAGGTGCCAGAGAGTCCAAATGTAAAGTCTCCTTTGGATGGCAGAAAGGATATCGCCATGGGTTTCCCTGTTCACTCTGTGATGCAGTAGCGGCACACCCAGGTAGCGCCCAAGGTCGTGCATCCAACCAAAGCCTAGCCTCCTACTAATCGATCGGATCAAAGGCTGTGGAGTGCTCTTGCTGAAGTAACATTTGGATTTTGGTTTAGATACTAATTGCCCCGACGCTGCAGAAAAGGCTTCCAATATGGTGTTGATGGTACGAGCTTGGCTGACCGAAGCCTCACCTAGGAGGAGGATGTCATCCGCGAAGAACACATGGGAGAGCTGTGTTCCTCCCCGGGATAGGGTGATGGCCTTCCACTCACCGGTAGCAACAGAAGAGGAGATAGCTTGACTTAGCCATTCCATACATAGAATGAACACATAAGGACTAACCGGATCACCCTGCCGGACGCCTTGTGTGGACTTGAAAGGCGAGAGTGGGACACCTTCCCAAAGGATAGAGGTCGATCCCTTGCTGATGATTTGCATAGTAATGTTCACGAGTTTGTTTGGTATACCGGTCCTTTGAAGGGTGCCCCAGATGAAATCCATGTTCATCCTGTCAAAGGCTTTAGCGAGATCTAGCTTGATGCACATAGTCGGTTTCTTCAAAGAGCGGAATCTCATGGAATGAATAATCTCTTCAGTAAGCAGGATGTTATCACTAATACGTCTCCTTGGAATGAAACTGTACTGTGTGGGTGCAATCCAGTTATTCATAAAAGGTTTTAGTTCCCAAAACTACCTATGCGCAACATACGGTCATACCCCCCGACATTATTGCTCCACAATTTGAAATCCGAACAATAGAGGAAACAATTGATTGCTTTGCATCCCTTTTGCATTAATTTCCCACAACAGTATTTTCGAGCATATTTTTAGGCTAGTCAAAAATTAGGAAGCGGCCCGAAAATATATTTTTCCTGTATATAATTGAATTATCTTTCCAACGCATACTCGCACAATAAATTCCGCCTTGGGATGTGAGAGTTATACCAATTTTGGTGAAAGGTATATACTGAAATCAGACACTGCGGGAAAACGTAAGGCTACTTTCAATGGTTAATTGCGCAGCCAAATAAACACCAAAATTGCCGCAAAATATATCTTTTTTGTAGCCAATAAAATTCTCTTTTCATTACATACTTTATCTTGAAATTCTACCTTTATATGCAAAAGATATGGCTATTTTAGTGACGAGTATCTCAGGTACTGCAGGAATATTTGAAAAGCCTCATATCTTCATCTTTTATTTTCTAGATTTAATTACTTAGATAATTCCTGATAATTAAGAAAAATATCATAAGAATTCAAAAAAAGTATATCAAGAAGATGAAAGTGCTATTTATTTTTGAATTAGCTAAAATTAATAAAAATGTCCTAATTAATTATTCTAAATGAAGCAAAAATAAGAGATGAATATGCATTCATCAAAATACCCCAAACATAAACTTTGCTCATCCCGAGCAACATTAAAATCAAGAAATACTTTCAAGATATACTCTCAACCTATCATCCTCACTCTCCTAACAATCACTTGATTCCTTCCACCAAAATATGGCCAAGCGACCCTGATTTCCTGAATTCACAAAAAGTGACTTTTATATTTCCTACTTCACAAACTTGCATTTATTCAAGACCTGCAATAAAACAGATTTTCATTTCACCTTTGCATTTGGTACTCTAATTTTTTTTAAAGTTTTACACAAGAACAGGGCTGATTTGGATGGTTGGGGTTTTTGTAATTTTCCCCTGGGTAGAAAATTGGAGTGAAGGAGGTATGGAAGAAGGATAGTGTCTCCTCTATTCGACTCGAGACCTTTTTATTTAGTGAACATGCAGTTACATTGACCACATTTTTTCTTTGATTTTTGGTGATACACCCAATTGCGTGGGTATGTAAGAAGTGGAAGAGGGGGAAGGGGTGCCACCCCAAACTTAGCCTTTTGGGCATTATTGGCTTTTTATTTTCTTTTACACGAATGGAAAAATTTGGAAGTGGTAGAAGAAGAGTAGAAGAGGTTATTCTTGTGCAACTTTTTTTTCCATCTTTTTTTAAGAGTACCATGCATTGGTTCAACTATTACCGAATCATGTGAAAAATCAAGAAAATTTATACAAGTTGTACATGATAAGAAAGCATCACTCTTGAATCCTATCAGTCCTCTATGGCTTGCCATCTTTTCCAAGGAGTGATTATTATTTGAGGTCCTAAGTGACAGGAGGATTTTTAGTCATGAAAGTTTCAAAATTTTAGTTGCAAGGCAGTTACATCATTAAGGGGAGTATTTTGACAAATGATCTTATCAAGGCCGACTAGATATGGGCCAATTGTACTATGAAAAGAAAAAAAAATTACATGCAATATGTAAAACAAAGAAAAGATACTAAAAGGGAAAGAAAAAGGGGTGAAAACGTACCACCCATCCCCACGATGAACTTAAGACTTTGCTCATCCCGAGCAAAATCAAAATCCGAGATGGGGGAAAGCAATCTCTGTGGTGGAGGATGAAGGTGTTGGTATATATGCCCTGAGAGCCAATCATGGGATGATTGGTGGGATACATTAAGATTGATTTGATAAACATCAAAGGCAAGCTTCCAATTCTTTCTGGTTCAGTCATATGAGATAGTGATAGAACATATTGAATGTCTAGAGAATGACAATACTCAATGACGCATGCTTTCAGGTTGATGACCTGAACGATGAGATCATACAGATGCTAAAAGTTTGTACATTCTTGTTATGTCCCTAGTCGGATGTCATTGTGGAAGGTAGATAGACAACAATGACACATAAGACTAGATTGTGGTGTTGGTTGATGACAGAATCTCATTAGTCATGATATAGAGATATTAAACCAAACACATATGTACTTGTTAGAGAACAAGTGTACCGGACAGACCCACTGTGAGTTTGACACATGGAACCATGACATGGTAGTCACAGTCAGTACTCGTAGTGATGGTGGTGAGTGTGATTCTTTGACCTAAAATCACTACACTCAACACATGTCGTTGGGCACACTTTGACATCATCAAACGCAATCCTGAAACATGGGTTGTTATAAAGGTGATGATTGGGTGGCTTTGACACATGGGGCTTTTGAGAGGTGAGTGATAGATATGGGATTTGTCCCTCCTGAGGGAGTTTGATATCCATGGCCACTTGATGAGTAGGATTGAGAAAGGCGTGCACGCATGTGTGAATCAATATGTGATATCGATGTCATACATATCTCTTCCAATCTACTCTGATATCAAGAAAGTGAATGAATGTTGACAGGATGACTGTTCCATGCCTCGAGTTCATTCGGGATATCAGTGACAAAGGAATTATACATACACTGTACCACCATTCACAGATTGTAGGATTGAAAGTTGTTCTCCAACTTTCTATTTCACTTGGGTAGCACTGATGTGTGACTAGGCACCACTCTTTACTTGTGAAGTCATAAGTGTTATGGACATGCACTGCCAACATGAAATGGACCTGCAGGGTCACACACACAGGATTTAACCTGGAAGAGGAGTTTTGTCCATAAACAATGTTTAGATTGATTAATAAAGGAGTTTAGTAGTTTAATTAAACACTTAATTAATTGATAGCTCAATGTCATAATGTTCAAGATATTGGACACATTGATTGGAGTATCAGATTGATTGAAACTACAATTGACTGATTTTGCACAATTTGCACTCCCAACCGATCGGCTCATGTGATGAACCGATCGGCTGAGTTTGGTGAACTGATCGGCTTAGATGGTGAGTCGATCGGCTCATAGACAGGGTAAAACGATTGCTTCAAGTGTTGAAACGATTGGTTCAATTGATGCAACCGAGCAAGTTGGGAAAGTACGATTGGTGAGAAATTTCCTTTCATTTCACTTGCCCAATTTGATTGGAACAAGGATTGGTATTTGATACCAATTAGAAACAAAAGAAGAAAAGTCAATCGGGAACTGATCAGGACCACGAACCGACCGGTTCATAAGTGAACTGACCATTTCATGGGTCCCAACCGATAGGTTGAGGTGTCAACCGACCGGCTCAGGTCCCCAACCGACCGTTTCATAAATGAAACGATCAGTTCAGGTTGCGCAGTTGGTTGTTTTTGTGGAAAATCTTGAACCCTTCTACTCCTGCTTTAGTCCCACATTGCCCGGGATAGAGAACCCTATCCCATGACCCTCCTATATATAGGGGTATGGGGGGCTTCTCAAAGAACAACTCAGTGAACCAGTTGCTCTGTAAAGTTGTCGTTCTCTCTAGTTTTGGTAACTGAGAGAGCCCGAGCAAGTGCTACCTGATAAGCGAGGGACATCAAGGGAAAGACAATTGTAGAAAGCGACTGGTGGTAGGAGAGTGTGCCTGTGACTAGTACGCTGACAGGAGGGCGTGACTCCTTCCAATTCCTTGTGAGACAAGGAGATTGGAGTTCTAGGTTGTCCGTGTGGACTACTTCAGAGGCGGGAGATTTCTACTGCTCGGAGGACAGTTGTCAAATCCCGATAGTCCCGGTGAGACCAGGAGTCGTCAGTCCCGGTGCGACCAGGAGCTGCACAGACACCGTCCAAGACTGGAGGTGAAGACCGCACAAGCCGCGAGGTATTGCCACCGAGCAAGCCTCGGGACAAGGTATGATTCCACAAACCATCCTTTCCTATTGTATAGACGTTGATGCATTTCCTTGTTCTGGGTTTGGGGAGGAGAAAATTTTTGTTTCTGTTGCCTCCCCTAAAACCCAACAGTGGTATCAGAGCCACGTCAACTTCTCTATACTTTAGGATTATCGATATGATTGATTTTGGTTTGTCGCCTATATTTATTGCATACGATGCGAATAAAATTGGCTTTATGCATGTCCAATCCTAAATCCACAAATCCCAATTTACATTTATGATATGTATTATTAATGCACTCGATACGCGTCGCCCTTAAACGAGTTTTGTGGTGGATGTATAGCGTGGTTATGGCCAATAAACCCTATATGTGTATGGTTGTATGTGGTTGCTTGCATCTCGGTCTACGCACCAATCTTCCTTCTCCTATTCCTGATGTAACTCGAAATTTATCGATCTTCGAATGTAACTCGAGGTTTCTCTTTTTACAATGTAAAATAGGATAGAATCTTATTTCATGTTATGTCAAAGAACGGAGGACATCCTGATGACATTTGAGACGATCGGTGCAAGGCGTGAACCGATCGGTTGATGTTCGAGATGATTGGTTCAAGGAGTGAGCCGATCAATTGATGACTGGTTCGAGGAGCGAGACGAGCGGGTGGCGGCCTTGATGAGATGCACGAAGACCAGGTGAACCGATCGGTTGGAGGAGCCAACCGATCGAGTGGTGGCACCCAGCCGACCGGCCTGATGGCAAGCCGATCAGTCATGTGATGAGTAGATCAAACCCAGAAAGGCAAGGCACAAAGTTCATCTTGTATAGGTTGCATGTGAAGTAGACCTAGATGACCGTGATTCCTCTTGGCTCGAGGAATCACATTAGGATGGCCATAATCATCGCTTTTATCATTTCACATGTTTTCTGTGGGATATAGCATGTATATGATACGTACTATATATTTTGGTGATTGAATATGTATATGCATATAGAAACCAAATCCCTCATGAAATATTAATGTTTTAGATGCCTTCCAAATGCGACAAACGTGAAAAGCTTGATCGACCAAGTGTGGGCACGCCCAAGCGTGGTGCACCGTCTATCTCGTGGAAGCGTGAAGGATGGATATGTGGGTCTGCCCAAGCAGGGTGCATATTCTTCGTGTTGGATTTGGGTCATACTTAACAAGGTGACCTAGATAGGATCTCACACCTTAAGGCATGGAGATGATCATGGCAAGGAGTTGCATATGACATCTTATCAAGAGTTGCATATGATGCAATTGGCAAGAGTTGCCTACCTGAGAGATCTATGTTGTGGGTGGCAGCCCAAGCTGGTCCATGACTTAGAGGATTTCAGGATCTTGCCCACTAGAAGGTTGTACGATGCAATCTTCTGAATTGATGTTGAGGGCTATCAATTTGAAGTAAAATAGTGGGAACGATAATTAATTAAAGGCCTAATTATATCGTCAAATTTTCAAATCAATCATATAAGTCAAAAATGAGTTTTTGGACTAAAATTGCATATTTCCTTTTGTAGTACAAATGACAACAAACAACAATCACTTTTCTTTGCAACCGATCCTTGAAAAGGATAGGCTAAATGGGACAAACTTCCACGACTGGTATAGGACATTGAGAATTTTTCTCACTCAAGGGCGAAAGCTCTATGTCCTGGATACTCCAATTCCAGAGGAACCTGCTCCTAATGCACCAAAGGCAGAAAGGGATGCTTACAAGAAGCATTCTGATGATGCCATTGATGCAAAGTGCTTGATGTTGTGCTCTATGAACCATGAGTTGCAGAGACAACATGAGAACATGGGTGTCATTGAGATGATTCAGCATCTCCGAAACATGTATGAAGATCAAGCACGGCAAGAGAGATACGATGTCTCAAGGGAAGTGTTCAAGTGTGTCATGACAGAAGGAGATCCAGTTGGTCCTCACGTACTCAAGATGATTGGGTATGTGGAGAACTTGACAAGACTGTGATTTCCACTGAGCCAAGAGTTGGCTACTGACATGATACTGCAATCGTTGCCAGAATCCTACAGTCAGTTTGTGATGAACTACAACATGAACAACTTTGATAGGCCACTGTCAGAGTTGTTGGGCATGTTGAACACAGTCGAGACACAGATGAAGAAGGACAAGCCTAAGTCTGTGATGGTGATCCCGAGCAAGAAAGGCAAGTCGAAGCGCAAGGGAAAGGGCAAAGCTAAGAAAGGTTCTGATTCTAACCAGGAGCCCAAGTCGTCTTCATCTCTCAAGGCCAAGGGAAGTGTGACCAAGAAAGGCAATTGCCACCATTGTCAAAAGCCAGGACATTGGAAAAGGAATTGTCCTCTCTATCTGGAAGAACAAAAGAAGGAGGCAACGAACGTCTCTACTTAAAGGTGTCATGAAAGTAAACTTGTAACACTTTTGAGGTATATGATACCAAGATGTAAAGTGTAAACCACTCAATAAATGGGGCAAGTGTTGCCACCATAGATAGGAGTACTTTAATTTATTTTCATCCTAAAAGGCATGTAATACAGTTATGAACTGCTATTTCATATTTGCCAATATATAGAAACACTTTATTTTTGCATATTGTATGACAATGATTGTAATCAATAAAGAGATGTTTCAATTTATAAAGATGTTATCTTTGAGGCAATGCCTTATTTATCTTGTGGTATTTGATATGCATAAGATAAAATGATACCTAAAAGTTATTGATAACTCAAACAATCAAATTAGTATCAATCATGAGAAATTCATTTCTAGTTTCCATGTGATGGATAAATATAGACTCTTTTGGTTAGATAACCAATAAGAGACATGAATATCTTGGACATGATTAATCAATCTTCACTAAAGGTAGTGGGAGAATGATTATCCTATTAGGTATGATACATGTGATGTATTTACATACCTATTGGAACAAATGATAATACTTCAAATGGTGTTTAAAGAAACACCAATATGAATATCTTGAAGTGTTCAAGATTATCATAGATGAAGTGAAAATTTGGTAAGGTGTTAATTCTTGATGAGATCAATGAATGAAATACTTGGACCAAATGTTTGAGATCCTTATGAGTGATTATGATAGTGTATCATAGTGAACTCATGATTAAGGCATGGTGATGTCTAAATCAAGAAGGAATCATACTCTAAGGAGTTAGAGAATGATTATCAAAATAATTGAATTCTTCTTAATAAAAGAATACCCCACACTAATCAAGGACATTAAGAATCACAAGGAGTTGTAAGTTCTTATATCCTTGATGGATACACCTCGTTTATCTATGTGATGAGTTGTTCATGTGATGAGTCAACTATCTAGATGGAAATGAGGAACTGAATTTTGAGTTATGGTTTATGACCATTACATCCTAAATGACATCCATGTAAACATAAGGTATGACCTTGATGGTAGCACTCATTGGATGAAATCCATAAGTGCAAATGAATCTTAAGTGTTAAGACACATGGATAACATTTTCAGAAGGATGATGCTTGTTGATTGCAACTTAATGACTAAGACATTTGGCATATGGATACTAAAACAACATTCCTATGAGGAATAAAACAAGGATGTGTATGTGACACAACCTATAAGGTTTATGAATCCACTAATGCAAATGAAGTCTATAAGTTACAATGGACTAATCAATGTGATTGATTGAGTACAAGCAACTCAGAATTGGATCTTTACTTTGATGATATAGTCAAAGGGTTTGACTGATATGTCAAAGATGAAGAAGGGATCTGTGATTTAGTGGGAGCGTGTTCACATTCCACATGTTGATGTGAAATGGAAATGTTCTAGAATGGAAATCCAAAAGTTGAAATTATCTTTAAGGAAGATAGAGATGTTTCCTATGTGATTGGAATAGAGATCTATAGAGATAGTTCTCGAAAACCTCCTGACATGAAAAGAGACAACATACATTGGCAATCTGTACTGAAGGGTTCAGTATGAACATATTTAGTGACAGAAAACTTGTCCATGCTACATGGAGTTAGTATCCCAAGGCCAAGTGTCCAATTCTTATGAAGAATGGGAACACTAAGTATATATATGGATCTATCATGTATGTAATCATCCCATTATCTTGCATGGCAAGAACAAAATGCATTCATCATCTTGTATGTAGGACATGGAAATATGATGTGCTCATCCTGATAACTCATATGTGAGACATGACGAGTGGATGTCTGTCTACTTCCAGTAAGGGTTACTGGAATACCATGATAACTTGATAAGTACTTGAGAAGTACTAGTTCTATGGAGATAAGGAAGAGTTCAATGTAAAGAGCTACATTGATGCGAACTTCTGAAAGGACAGAAAATTAATCGCAAAATATATATAGGATATATAAAAGTGAATGTTTGTTGATAATTGGAAGTGCTCCAATAAAACTATTTAAAAGGAAATGTCGAGTATCTATGCGTTAGAGAACAGCAGTGGATACTATATGGATCTGGAAGTTCATGAGATGAACTTATAGATATTATGCTCATTGATGACAAGAATGGAATCCTTGATCATGCAATGTGGCTAAAGTTTAGCAAAGGAATACTAGATCGCATATTACGGAAACTCCATCCCATACGTGTGACGTACAACGAAGAGATGAGAGACATGCAATTTATACAGATTTTGGCAAGGTGTTGCAATTACTCACTATGTTCGCACTAGAGCATAGTAACATGTGGGACATGTTTGAAGATCACTATGAATATGATTCAAGGGTGATTGGCTCACAGTGCAAGTGGGAGTCTATTGGTATATATGCCCTGAGAGTCAATCATGGGATGATTGGTGGGATACATTAAGATTGATTTGATAAACATCAAAGGCAAGCTTCCAATTCTTTCTGGTTCGGTCATATGAGATAGTGATAGAACAGATTGAATGTCTAGAGAATGACAATACTCAATGACGTATGCTTTCAGGTTGAGGACCTGAACGATGAGATCATATTGATGCTAAGAGTTTGTACATTCTTGCTATGTCCCTAGTCGGATGTCATTGTAGAAGGTAGATAGACAACAATGACACACAAGACTAGATTGTGGTGTTGGTTGATGAAAAAATCTCATTAGTCATGATATAGAGATATCAAACCAAACACATAGGTACTTGTTAGAGAACAAGTGTACCAGACAGACCCACCGTGAGTTTGACACATGGAACCATGACATGGTAGTCACAGTCAGTACTCGTAGTGATGGTGGTGAGTGTGATTCTTTGACCTGAAATCACTACACTCAACACATGTCGTTGGGCACACTTTGACATCATCAAACGCAATCCTGAAACATGGGTTGTTATAAAGGTGATGATTGGGTGGCTTTGACACATGGGGCTTTTGAGGGGTGAGTGATAGATATGGGATTTGTCCCTCCTGAGGGAGTTTGATATCCATGGCCACTTGATGAGTAGAATTGAGAAAGGTGTGCACGCATGTGTGAATCAATATGTGATATTGATGTCATGCATATCTATTCCAATCTACTCTGAGATCAAGAAAGTGAATGAACGTTGATAGGATGATTGTTCCATGCCTCGAGTTCATTCGGGATATCAGTGACAAAGGAATTATACATTCACTGTAACACTATTCACGGATTGTAGGATTGAAAGTTGTTCTCCATCTTTCTATTTCACTTGGGTAGCACTGATGTGTGACTAGGCACCGCTCTTTGCTTGTGAAGTCACAAGTGTTATGGACTTTCACTACCAACGTGAAATGGACCTGTAGGGTCACACACATAGGATTTAACCTGGAAGAGGAGTTTTGTCCACAAACAATGTTTAGATTGATTACAAAAGGAGTTTAGTAGTTCAATTAAACACTCAATTAATTGATAGCTCAATGTCATAATGTTGAAGATGTTGGACACATTGATTGGAGTATCAGATTGATTGAAACTACAATTGACTGATTCTACACAATCTGCACTCCCAACCGATCGGCTCATATGATGAACTAATCGGCTGAGCTTGGTGAACCGATCGGTTCAGATGGTGAGTCGATCGACTCAGATGGTGAGTCGATCACAATTGACTGATTCTACACAATCTGCACTCCCAACCGATCGGCTCATATGATGAACCAATTGGCTGAGCTTGGTGAACCGATCGGCTCAGATGGTGAGTCGATCGACTCAGATGGTGAGTCGATCGACTCATGGATAGGGTGAAACGATTGCTTCAAGTGTTGAAATGATCGGTTCAACTGATGCAACCGAGCAAGTTGGGAAAGTAGGATTGGTGATAAATTTCCTTTCGTTTCACTTGCCCAATTTGATTGGAACAAGGATTGGTATTTGATACCAATTAGAAATAAAAGAAGAAAAGTCAATCGGGAACTGATCAGGACCACGAACCGACCAGTTCATAAGTGAACCGACCAGGAGTCGTCAGTCCCAGTGCGACCAGGAGCTGCACAGACACCGTCCAAGACCGGAGGTGAAGATCGCGCAAGCCACGAGGTATTGTCACCGAGCAAGCCTCGGGACAAGGTATGATTCCACAAACCATCCTTTCCTATTGTATAGACTTTGACGCATTTCCTTGTTCTGGGTTTGGTGAGGAGAAAAGTTTTGTTTCCGTTGCCTTCTCTGCCTCCCCTAAAACCCAACAGAAGGACGATGACAACAACTCCCCAAAAGAGAAGAACACAGAACAAAACAAAAAAAATAACAAGGGTGATGATATTAGAAAAGAAGGGAAAAATGAAAAAATTATTTGGGTTGCCTCCCAAAAAGCGCCAAGTTTTACGTCATGGCCTGATAAGAGATGGATCAGTCTGTTGGGATTCTGGGGAAGTTGTGGGGTCAGATAGGTTCAGGTCTTTCAAAGATGAACAATTGTTTGAATCTGAAGCGACAAGGTCTTTAGTGGTGATGTATCTTTTAATTCGGTGCCCATTAACCTTAAACTCACCCAAAACTTTATCCCAGAGCAGAAAAGCGCCATGTGGATAAGCACACTTGACAATGTAGGGGCCATACCATCTCGACTTAGGTTTTCCAGGGAAAAGTCATAATCTTGAATTAAAAACTAAAACTTGATCCCCTTCTCTAATGCCTTGCGCTTGATGTGACCATCATGCCACATTTTGGTTCGGTCCTTGTAGATTCTTGCGTTTTCGTAGGCACTCATCCTAAGTTCATCAAGCTCATTCATTTGGAGAAAATGTTTCTCTCCAGCCATGGAAAGGTCAAAATTCAAACTTTTGATGGCCCAACTGGCTTTGTGCTCTAGATCTATTGGTAAGTGACATGACTTACCATAGATCAATCTGAAGGGGGTGGTACCAATGGGTGTTTTGTAGGTAGTACGATATGCCCACATAGTGTCATTGATTTTTAACGCCCAATCTTTCCTAGTTCGTCCAACATTTTTTTCTAAAATGGATTTGATTTGTCTGTTGGATACTTCTACCTGCCCACTGGTCTGAGGATGGTAAGGAGTGGCGACTTTGTGATAAACCCCATATTTTTTCAAAAGAGCCTCAAAACTTTTCTACAAAAAATGGGATCCCCCGTCAAAAATGACAGTGCGAGGGACTCCAAATCTAGGAAAAATGACATCTTTGAAGAGTTTCTTAATAGGTTTAGAGTCACATGTTTTAGTAGGTATGGCTTCAACCCACTTTGACACGTAATTGACTACGACTAAAATGTAAGAAAACCCATAAGAAGAAGGAAATGGGCCCATATAGTCGATTCCTCAGACATCAAAAATCTCTAATTCCTGCCAAGAGGTGAGAGGCATTTGGTCACGCTTGGAGATATTGCCCGTCCTTTGACATTGGTTACATGAGAGCACATAATAATTATAGTCTTTGAAAATGGTGGGCCAAAAGAATCCACATTGTAGAACTTTTCTAGTCAGTTTTTGGGAACTCATGTGACCACCATAGGGCCCAGAGTGACATTGTTCCAAAATGGCGATGCTTTCTTCGTGGGATATACAACGACAATATAAACCATCGACACAAAGTCAAAACAGATAAGGTTCGTCCCAATAATAATTTTTCACATAATGTAAAAATTTAGCTTTAGAGTGTCCCGCATACTCGGGGTGCAATACACCTGCAGCTAAATAGTTTACAAAATCTGCAAACCAAGAGAATTGGGAGTCTACCTTAAGCAATTGATCACGGGGTAAGGATTTGTTTATGGGATTTTCATCAATGGGGCTATAGCTAAGTCTACTGAGGTGGTCAACCAAGACGTTCTCATATCATTTTTTGTCTAGGATTTCTAAATCAAATTCTTGCAATAACAAAATCCATCTTATGAGTCTAGGCTTGGCATATTTCTTGGTCATGAGGTAGCGAATGGCTGCATGATCAGTGTAAACAACTACCTTTGAACCAATAAGATATGAGCAAAATTTATCGAATGCATAGACAATGGCTAGCATTTATTTTTCAATTACGGTATAATTTCGCTGAGCCTCATCTAAGGTCTTGGATGCATAATAAATAACATGGTGTTTTTTGTCAATTCTCTGTCCTAAAATGGCACCTACAGCAAAATCACTAGCATCACACGTGATTTCAAAGGGTAAGGCCCAATCAGGAGCACGGATGATAGGAGTGGTGGTGAGAGCCTTTTTGAAACATAGAAAGCTCTCCATGCATGCTGTATCGAAATGGAAAGGCACCTCCTTTTGAAGAAGATTGGTGAGAGGTTTTGTGATTTTGGAAAAAATCACAGAGGAATCGCCGATAGAAACTGGCATGTCCTAAGAAGGCTCGGATGTCTTTGACTGAGGTTGGGGGAGGCAGCTTGGTGATGACCTCAATCTTAGCTTGGTCTACTTCAATGCCCTAGTTTATCACCTTATGGCCTAGAACAATACCCTCCTTGACCATGAAGTGACACTTCTCCCCATTAAGGACTAAATGTGATTCAATACATATATCAAGGAAAAGGGAGAGGTTTTGAAGGCAGGAATCAAAACTATCTCCATAGACGGAGAAATCGTCCATGAACACTTCCATGATAGTTTCAGTTAACCCTGAAAAAATGGCAGACATACATCTTCGAAAAGTTGCTGGTGCATTGCACATGTCAAAGGGCATTCGTCTAAAAGCATATGTACCAAAAGGGCATATGAAAGTGGTCTTCTCTTGGTCTTCAGGATGAATGGGAATCTGATAAAAACTTGAGTAGCCATCTAAATAGCAAAAGTATTGTTGATGAGCTAAACGTTCAAGAACTTGATCGAGGAAGGGAAGAGGGAAGTGGTCTTTCCTAGTTTCTTTGTTGAGTTTCCTGTAGTCAATGCACATCCTCCATCCTATGATGGTACGGGTGGGGATGAGTTCATTCTTCTCATTCCTAATGACTATGGTCCCACCCTTTTTGGGGACGACCTGGACAGGGCTGACCCAAGGAGAGTCAGAGATGGGGTAGATGATTCCTGTAGTCAAAAGTTTAATTACTTCAAGACAGACAACTTCCTTCATGTTTGGGTTGAGTTTCCTTTGCGGGTCTCGGGAAGGTTTACTATTTTTAATCATTGGGATTTTGTGGATGCAAATGGATTGATCTATCCCAACTAAATCCGTCATTTTGTACCCTAAAGATATTTTGCTTTTCCTAAGTTCTCCCATAAGCATGTTTTCCTATTCAATGGTAAGGTCAGAATTGATAATGACAGGGCATAATTGTTGTTCATCCAGAAATACATATTTCAGGCCTATGGGGAGAGTCTTCATTTCCGGGGCCTTTGGTGGTTTAGGTCATTCTTCTATGGTGGAGATCATTTTAAGGTCCTCAATCTAAGCACATGGGATTTCCTCAAAGTTGTCCAAATGAATCTTGAGTTGTTTTGATAGTTCATTATCAAAATCACATTCAGTGGGGATGGTGAGAGCAGTGCGTAGGGGGTCGTCAACTAATTCCCATTCTTGCCTTAGTTGGTTTAATTCATCAATGCAATCAAGGAGGTAGACTTCTTCCTCAAGACTAGGTCCCCTTATGCTTTCAAACAACCTAAACTCTAGGGTTTGCTTCCCTAGCCTTAACAAAATGGTACCAACCTCAACATCAATTAAGGCACGGGCAGTGGCTAAGAAGGGACGTCCAAAAATGAGAAGGTAGTGTAAATCTTCCTTGATGTCCATGATCACAAAATCACATGGGACATATGCATCTTTTCCAACTTTAACCGGAATGTCTTCGATGATTCCCATGGGTTTGGTTGTGGATGAGTCTGCCAGTTGGATAGTTATGGTTGTGGGTAACATGTCATGGAATCCTAATCTTTTGCAAAGGCTATAAGGCATGATAGATATAATGGCTCAAAAATCTGCTAGGCCTTTTCTACAAGCATTGTCACACAAGTAGAATCCTATTCTAAAAGAACCTGGATCCTTCTGTTTTTTTGGCATCTTACTTAGGATAATGTCTGAAGTGGTCCTAGAAAGTTTAACAATCTCATATTCCTTAGTAACATACTTCCTAGTCAAGAGAGATTTCATGTAGTTAGACCAGGCGGGCATGTCTGCCAAAGCATCGAGGAAAGGAATGTCGACATGTATTTTTTCATAGCATCCCTAAATTTCATGAAGCGGGCATCAAGTCTTATTTGTTTGAGGCGGGCTTGGTAGGGAGGTCGGGGTTTGTAGATTGGTTCTTCATCTTCTACTTGAGGGGTTTCGGGGGCGGATGGTTTGGGTGTAGCTTCAGGTTCGAAAACTACCATGTCCTCATCCTCGAATTCTAGAGGTGGGTCTGAAGATTTTTCTGGAGGGGGAAGGGCGTGCACTTTTCCCGAACGAGTAGAGACAACCTTGAGTTGTTCAGGATGTTTGGGGTTGTTTTCAGGCTGCCCAGGGAGGGAACCGGAGGGAGGTTTTTGTTGGGCAAATAGGCAGGCCAACTGTGCGTCAATTGCCTTTTGATGGGCTTGTATGGCCACAAGGGTTTGTTCTATGTTTGCCAGGCTAGGATGACTTGGGGCAGGAGGAGGGGGGCATTTTGAGGCGACTGGGGAGGTTGAGGTTGGTTTAGATTTTGGGGTGGAAGGTTTAAGTTTTGGAATTGTTGGTAGAGTTGTCGATTTTGTTAATTTCCTTGATTTCCAAAATTTCTTTGATTGTTGTATGGGAATCTAGGTGGTGGTCGATTGTTTCCTTGAGGGTAGGGAGGCATTTGTTGAAGTTGGTTAGAGTTTTCGACACCTGAAGGGTTTCCATATTGAAAACCAGGGTGGTTTGTAGGTTGGTTGGGATTGTTGTAACTTTGGCCTGGTATTGTATGAATCGAATTGAGGTCTTCTGGTTGTTGTCCTACTTCAGGTTGCATGGGCATGTTGTAGAGATATTGACAGTGGAGGGTGGTATGGTCGTATCCTTGGAAAATACCACAAAGGTAATCCATGGCTTTTAGTTGTTGGGGTGACTCCCTAAGGGTGACCAAGGATGACTCTAACTGATCTTGTTTTAAGGCAATTAATTTTAGGCTTTCCGCTATGCTTTGGATTTCATTATTAACTTCTTCCTTGGCTACCTTAAGGATTCCATCAATCCCTCTTCTAGCCCTTATTTCGGAAGCCCGTTTGACTACCTCCCATGCGCTAGTCAAACTTTGATGCATGAAATTTCCTCCGGATGAGGAATCAAGAAAGAACTTGGTATCATCATCAACACCATGATAGAAAATCTCTATGAGTTGGGCTTGAGAGATATCATGGTGGGGGCACTTCCTAAGTAAGTCTTTGAACCTTTTCCAGGCTTCACCTAAAGACTCTCCTGGGGACATAGAAAAATGAGTTATTTGACCCCTATGTTCATAGGTGAGAGACGGGGGGTAAAATTTCTCAAGGAACTTGCTTTGTAGAACTTCCCAAGTTGTGACATGTTCTTCGTTCTCCATGGTGTTGTACCAGCTACTAGCTTGGCCAGAGAGGGAATACTTAAACAACCTAAGGTGGATGGCATCTTCAGAGACACTCGGGAGTTTGTTCAAAGAGCAAAGGTCAATGAACCTTTGAAGATGATCTTGGCAACTTTCCCCATTGTTGCCTGAGAAGGGGTTGGCTTGCATCATGGTGATCCATTGTGTTCATATTTTGAATTATGGAGCAATAATGTCAGGGGGTATGACCGGATGTTGTGCATAGGCAGTTTTGGGAACAGAAAAGTCTTTTAATTGTTTTTGCCTTTCGGCTTCCCTCCTATCGGCTTCTATGGTTTCTTGTTTGGCCCTAAAGGCTGCTCGCAAAGAAGCTTCTCTCTCCGCTTGTTCAGCTTGGATGAGCTCTCTTTGAGATGTGAGAGCTTGGTCGATCCAACAGGTGACTTCTTCTTCATTCATTCTCACTAGACTTTGATGGTTTAGACAATGAAAAGTCCTTTCTATTTCCGGATCAAATGGTTGAAAATCGAAGTTCAGGCATCGCATGCACAATTAAAACAGTTAATTCATGTGCAGAAAAAATGGACTGCCATAATGGAAACTCGGCAGAAAGAGGAGTAGCACTTCCGGAATGTTACTCGGAAGACATAAAAAATAAATAAAAAAGTTTTTCAAAAGTTTTTTGGGGATTCGAGCAAATAATCCGTTGTCCCCGGCAACGGCGCCAAATTGTTAATGTGTCGCTTAGCACTTACAATCACTAAGATAATTATCCTAGAGTTTAATCCTTTTTCAACTTTTTGATTAAGGCTAGTATAGAAAGGGTGGATCCCACAGGACAATTTTTTAAGATTGTTTCTTTTATCCCAATTATTTTGAAGAACTATTTTATTATTTTTTTTATTTTCAGATTTAGAACGGAAAGTAAAAGTTGAGTTTTGGGGTTGGTGATTAACACTAAGGAATGAAATGCAAGAATGAAAATGCACTTACAAGAATAAAAATGCACAAGGAAATTTTAAGATTATTGCAGAAGAAAAACTATATGAATGAAAAGACTAGGAATTAAAGAAAGCCAAAGTATGCGGTGATTAAATCAAGAGATGGAGATTGAGGCGTTAGGGGTTTTCACCACCTTAGTCAAGGCAAAATAAACTAATCCTTAAAAATGACGGATTCGATGAAAGCAAGTGAATTAATAAAAATCCACTAAAGATAGACTCCAAATGAGCCCATTGATCCTAGTGCTCATGCTTCTTAGTTCATCATCCTAGAAGAAGAAGATCCACGGTCGTTTCAAAACTCCTATGCAATTGGGTTTGTTGTTCTAAATCCGAACTTCCACGGTCATATCCATCCGGATTAACTTTTGATCAAATCAATTAATTACTTTGATAGATCAATTAGTTATCAAACCCAAAAGCCATCTAGAATTGTTTTTTTAGGAAAAGTCGATAAAGCCATGGCTAAGGGGTTATTCCCCTTGCCTCGATAGAAAACTACTCACTCATGGAGAAGGGGGAGAGGGAGGAAGAAAGTACTGAAGCCATTGTCTAGCCTAAAATCAGGAGGTTAATCCTTATGCTATAGACAATAAAATGGCGTAGTTCTTAGTTCCTTGCTACAGAATTAAAGAACGGAGAAAAGAAGATTAAGACTAAAGTGGAATGAAGAGACAAGAATCAAGTATGAAAGAACAATGCTTGAAATAAAATCTACTTTATTGCAGAATAAGAAGATGATTACAACAATAAATACTTTTGAATCCCATACAAAGAGAAATCCAAGATGCCCAAAGAGGAGGAAGTGCCCCTCCTTTTATAGAAGAAGGATGAGGGTATACATTAGGTTTAGGGCAAAAGAAATGGCCGCCAGCGGCTGCTAACTTTCTAGATCTAATCAATAGAGGAAACAATTGATTGCTTTGCATCCCTTTTGTATTAATTTCCCGCAACAGCTATTTCGAGCGTATTTTTGGGCTAGTCAAAAATTCGGAAGCAGTCCAAAAATATATTTTTCCTGTAGATAATTGAATTATCTTTCCAACGCATACATGCACAATAAATTCCGCCTTGGGATGTGAGAATTATACCAATTTTGGTGAAAGGTATATACTGAAATCAGACTCTACAGGAAACGTAAAACTACTTTCACTGGTTAATTGTGTAGCCAAATAAATACCAAAATTGCCGCGAAATATATCTTTTTTGTAGCCAATAAACGTCTCTTTTCATTCCATACTTTATCTTGAAATTCCACCTTTAGACGCAAAAGATATGGCTATTTTAGTGATGAGTATCTCAGGTACTGCGGGGATATTTGAAAAGCCTCATATCTTCATCTTTTATTTTCTCGATTTAATTACTTAGATAATTTCTGAAAATTAAGAAAAATATCATAAGAATTCAGAAAAAGTATATCAAGAAGATGAAAGTTTTATTTATTTTTAAATTGAATAAAATTAATAAAAAATTCCTAATTAATTATTCTAAATGAAGCAAAAATAAGAGATGAATATGCATTCATCAGGTCAATCTGAAGAGAAGAGGAATCTTCACTTGGTTAAATGGGAAAAAGTTACTCTTCCCAAAAAGGAGGGAAGATTGGGTCTAAGGAAGAGTAAAGAGATCGCTAAAGCCTGCCTTATTCTCAATACATGGAATGTTGCAAGTAAGAAAGATTCCTTATTGGTGAAATGGGTTGGAGAAAAGTACTTAAGAAAGATATCCTTATGGAGTGTATCTAAATCATCTAAATTTTCATGGATGTTTAATAACATCTTGAGGTTCAGAGATGGGTTTCTTTCCCTGTTTGAATTTAAAATTTGCTTAGGGGAACATTTTAGAACTTGGCAAGATCCATGGGTTAATAAAATATTTCTCAATGACATCATCGATAAGGATATGATCATAAGGGCATGCATCACTTCTAATTCTTTTTTGAACTCTATTATTGTTGGTAGGAAATGGAATATCCCTACTTCTAGATGTTCACATGTGTTAATGAATATTGTGAGCAATGTTAATGTCACTACAACAAAAATAACCATTAGTGGCATTTTATTTTTTGGATTTTGTATTAAAAAGCCACTAAACCTTCACATACACTGGCATTTTTAATCAAATGCCTCTACATTCCCATTATAATTGTCCAGCACAAAATTCCGATGATAATGGCTTTTATGTGTGGCAATACTGGCGATTTATTATTTTCTATAATTTATAGACATTCCATTTCCTTAATTTTCTCCTAACCCTCCCATGTGCCCCCTCTAATTCCCCCGATGGTCGTCAGTGACACATCCTACTGTGCGAGACCTTATGTGCCCTAAGGGTGGCGGCAGGTGAGAGACTCCCACTGGGGCCGTCTGCGTCGAGCGGCCCTATTTGGGGCTTGGGGGCCAGGAGATCATTATCGGCCGCTGATGGATCGTGGTGCTAGGATCCCTGTGCGGCAAAGCAGGTACAACTTGCAATCGAGTGACGAGGAAGACGACAACCATGGCTAGCTAACTTTCGGCAAGTGAAGATGACTGGGAGAGGTCAAGAGAGGAAGAGGGTGTAGGAGGGATATTTGGGGAAAGGTGAATGGTGGGGATGCCTATTGGAGCTCCGGGTTGAACGAGGTCATAGGGTGGGGCGGGCATGCAAGTAGGTCAGCTGAAATGGGCCAGGATCTCTTCTTGCATGTGCGTCAGTGATCTACGCTGGAAGGAGTAAGGATCAGAGTTCATGGCGGCTGCGCTGGTGAGCTAACTAGTTATTAGTTATCTGTACAATGTAGTGATCGTCTTCATTTTAGGTGCTTCTTTCCCAGTCTGTAGCTAGCATTGCTTACTGCGTTGTGTCTTTGGGGGCGATTATCAGGATTCATATGATAGTTCGTCCATAGTTTTCACTGGCGGGAAATGCTGGTGAAGTTGGGAGGAGTCGAATGATTTATGCGCTAGTACTAGTACTAGCTACTCTTGTTTGTGTGTAGGGAAATTGGGGAAATCGAAGATGATATTTTTTGTCCGTCTTTCAGATTCGAGAGTTACTTACAGTCGTCGAAAGCTTGCAGTTTTGTTTTGAATCTTTGATCTTGTGCATTTTTATTTCTGGATTCCCATCTTCCATTATTCATGTTCTTCTGAGGAGGGATATATTCTTCATCCATGTTTGTCTCTCTTCAGCCCGGTTCCATCCAAAAATCCTAGATATACGTACAAACTCGAGGCATGCTCACTAAGAACCAGACGAGTACGACGTTTTGGAAAATGAAGACCCTTACTCAGTCTCTGCATTTTGATCCACAAACGGGCATGCATTGTGTGCACTAGCACCGCATAGCTGTAGGTTCTATGTCTCCAAATCATTTTATCCTACTGGATGCGGTATTTTGGTTGATTTTCAAGTGTTTCCTTCTTCTTTTTCCCACAACTCTCTTTTATCATTGAGAATCAAGTCCAAGTATCACTTAGATTTCCCCAATTGAGCTCTTATCTCTTTGCATGGGTAATGGTGGTCTGTTCTGTATCAAAAGATAAATGGATCTTATTAGTTGCTACTTGCCCTCTTGAGTCTCTGATGCCTTCTTTTACATCACTTCCTCCTTTCTAGATGCCCTAACCCTTCCCCCCCTTTCTTTCCGGTGACTGGCATTGAAGATGTACATAATTGAGGCTCCTAATTTACTTCTTGATGCTAGGAATATCATCCTTTGCCCCTCGTGCTGCCACGATAAGGAAGGCCTTGCGGTGAGTTCTTACTCCGTCTTTTCAATTTCTTTTACTCCTTAATCCCTTTTTTAGCTCCAATTTTGTATAACATGTCAAAACAATGATGAGTTTCAGCATGATGATGACTATTCATAGGCGTTGGTATCCTAGGAAGTAGTTCATGCAAGATTGGAGTTTGTAGTTCCCCCTCGACCAATGTTTATTATATACATGTTTTTCTTCTTATTTTCAGTATACATGAACATACCCCTTTCTTCCTTCATTCCCAACGTGGAACAAACTGTGACTGACAATGGGACGACCAGAACTCCATACTCTAACAGATTGCTTACTAGACATCAACTGAATCTGATGCATACAACTCATTTGCCATCTTTCACTAGGGATATATGTGTATCATCGATGATGTTCTATCCAACTGTTTCTTAGAAGGTTACTTTATTTTATTTCCATTCAGTAGAACATATACCTCGTTGCCCTCTTTTTGAACTTGTTGCATGCACCTTATTCACTTTTTCTTTGTTCCTTTACGGCATCATTGCTAGCTGGCCTTGTTTGTCTCATTATGTATGTTAGTTGGCCAAGTCACACATATATCATGGGTGAACTTTTCGATTGAATGATCATGCTCATAAACTGCTTGTAGAATTGTCTGAACCAACTTGTGTCTATATTAAATAGAATGATGCTGGTTACTTATTTCTGCTACTTGTATAATGTATACTAGGTAACACATGAATACATGTTGGCCTAAACATAAATACATATTAGTTCTCAAAACTTTTGGTTCGTTTCAAATTTATATAGTTAGTATGCTATTTGCACTAGTTTGTAACGTTAAAAATAGGTTGGTCAAACACTAACATTTTAATAATAGTCCTTAAAAAGCAAGAGATTCAAATCAAATTGGGACAATGGATCTAATTCATGTCTCGATCTACATATTCCAACACATAACTTATATGGATGGGTCTAACCAAAATACATATCTAAATAAACCAAAATAAATTCCTGATTTGTATACTTGTTAGGCTCATAGCAATGTAAAATCAATGTAAATAAACCAAATACATTTGTATCATATAGTATATGTATGTATAAATTAAATACCATTTGTATTATTATGCATCTGATATAAAACAAAGTTGTCTACAACTTTCTAAATTTAAACATAATCTTAGATTTGTTTGTTTGACTTGATAAGAATATATATATCTACATGTATCTTTGAAAAAAAACATCTCTCTTGTGTATTGTTCGGGATGTGGCCGAAACCCAATGCAAACCCACAATATTTGTTTCACAAGTACGTACCGAGATCTTCAATCCTTACTTGGACTTACATAGTTTTTACTAGCTTAACAACATGTTAGGGATGTCAATGGGCCATCCTTGGTCCATCCATTCACTGTTATCGCCAAAGCCGCCAGCTTCAGTATAAATGGCCACCCGATTAGATTCATGACACCTGTGACTGGATACCCACAGACAGGGATCCATGTACTCCCAGATAAACCACCACCTTTTTACTAAAAAAAATCAGCATATGGTACAACATCTCATCATCTCTGACTTGCTCATACCACCACCGATCAGTTAATCAACAAACAACATCCATGCTAACAGTGGGGAGAAAGAACCGAACAATAAAACTTATGAAGCAAGTTTCACTGTGGACATCAAAGAAGATGAAGCAACTAAAAATATTGTTGCCGACAGTGGGGAGCTGTCGCCGCTTCCGGCAACCAATACAGTTGTCGTTGGCGGCAACACATACCATTGTCGCCGCTGACAACAAGCTTCGTCACCGATGTAGATGATGAGACATCAACAAACTTGTCATTTTGTCACCACCGGCAACAGGCTCCGTCACCAATGTAGATGATGCGACATAATCAGACTTGTCATCCTCTCTCTTGTCAGCATTTTTGGTGTGATACATGGGCATGATCTTGGCATCCTTACCTTCTCCGGTACGGCCTCGCAACCTCTGGTGCTGCCTCCTTAGTCTCCCACATACACCGCTACTTTGTATGGTTGTCTTGCTACACTTGCACCCAGTCTGAACCTTGCCATGGAACAACATCTTGCATGACTCCTAGATGGCAGAGTAAGGTCTTTTCATGACTCCTTAACGACGGAGCAAGCCTAGTGAAGGCACACTACCGACACTAACCAACACCAGGCTGCAGTGGAAGGCAAGAATGACCTAGGCCGTCGTGAAGGCACACCATCATGGAGGCTCACCGACATCTGGCCGTAACAAAAGGAACACATCCTCCCAGACTGTCACCATTGTCGGGTCACGATAGAAAGCAAGCCACGGTCGTGGAGACTCATGAGTACTACATAGGACATGCTGCCTTCTGGCCACCGACAAGATCCTCAGAGTTGATCTTAATGCTAGAGATGTGCATAGTACATTTGACGCTGCCTCCCCCTCTACCATGGAGACCAATGCTACACCGGAGGCCACCTACAGCATGTCGGTTAGTAAGACATTTCATATAACACAATTAATACTTTGTTAGCATTGATATAGGTTCCTTTACGATATAATATGCCATTTGAATTCTATCTTTCATATGTCTAATTTTATTTATATAGAGTTTTTAGTGGTATTATAATTTGTCTATTATATGCGGGAAAATTACTTATGGATTTATTTACATAATGATGAGAGTAGTAAGACATTACATATAACTACAACTTTATCACTTATTTTGAAAATTACCTTTTGTAGGACACCTTACATGCAACAACAAATTTAACTATTATGGACTTCCATATCATAGGTTTGTTAGGGTCTTCTTGGAATGAGCCCATATTTATCAACATTGCTTTAGAGGAGTGACAACACATGAAGGGAATCCTTTGCCTATTAAACAAAGCAATTTGAGAACAATATATGTGTATGAATATACCATACTATGAATCTCGAATAAAGCAGATTTATTATTCTATTGTAAAGAGGTAAGTCTTACACCTTTAACAAATCCACATTAATTTCTTCCTTCTATAGATGGAATCAAATTTATTTAAGTTGTTGAAGATTGTTCTTTTTGTATCATCCTCATCTTTATATGTTTTGTTTTAAATTGAGGTTATTCAAGTTGATGAGTTTGAATTACATCATATTGAAAATATGGGAATCCATAATGCATTATTCACTCAGAATACTTCCTTATCCATAGCTAACATTACTTTAAAGGAGCGATCACTTGTTAAAGAAATTCTTTCCGTATACAAAATATGAAGTTGAGAGAAATTTATATATATGAATATACCATGCATGCTTGATTGAATTTTGTCTTTTATTACAAATAAGTAAGTTTTCAATCATGAACTAACTCATTTTTTCTTTGATATATAGATTCATAGTTTTTTAAGTATATGTTCATATGTTTCTTTGCATTTTTAGGTTTTTTTGTTGATCTTACCTGGAAAAGATTAAGTGAAGTCTTGTACTAAAAAACTTCTTGGAACACTCTCTCTATCCCCTCAATTTCTAAATGCATGTCATTTTGTTTTTCAACGCACAATGTATATGTTGTTTTGGTTTTCGAATGAGCATATGGAAAATGTGCCCCGTTGCACATGCGGAAAATGTGTATGTTGCACATTTGGAGATATGTGTCCATTGCACATTCAGCTTTATGTATCCGACGCACATCCAGAGATATGTGTAGTTCATGTATTGTGTTTGTAATACATTGAACTTTCTTTTTTAGGTTCTCATTTGACAATTGGTATTAACATGATATGTTGAACGTAGTGGTGGGACTGGACTATATATGACTTTCTTCATGTATACGTTCTTCACTTCTATGAGCACCTCATTTCTTTGGTGCAAGAAAAATCAAACATTGACATTGAAATAGTAAGTACTCTTGTTTTATACATATTCAATATGAAAATGTAAGTACTTTTCATCTATTCCAAATATATATATATATATATATATATATATCTAGATATATATATATATATATATATATATATATATATATCTAGATATATATATATAGATATATATATATAGATATATATATATATATATATATATATATATATAATAATTTGATAATTCATAGTAAACATACAAATTATGTCTTACAATTTGTATTGAGTACTCAAACGTGAAAATAATCTATGTTGAACCCACTTGAATGTACCTATGACTTGTATACATTGTATTAGAAGTCACATATTTAGATGTTAAGAATAAAGTTCGCTAAATTAGAAGATGTTGGGCCTTATCATTTTATAAATATGCTACAGTGAACTAAATTTTGAAACATAACATTGTTTTAGGCCTTGTCATTTAGACATGTAATAGACATTTTCAAACCAAGTCTTGTGATAAGATTTCACAAAAACATGCATGCTTTCAAATTTTTAGATCAGTAGTAAAAATTTAAATATAGGATCTTTGAAGCACAAACACTTCCCTGAGGTTGCCATGTCTATGTCTTACACGTTTCCGACATAGGTATGCTTGGTGTTATAACCCCAATTTTTGGTGAGAAATGTAATTTCTCATATTAAAGATATTGGAACAAATAATACAATTTGTTGTGAATAATTGGATTTAGTTTACAATAGCCTTGATGTTTGTGTTGTGGGCTTTATTGGCTATTGGGCCCATTAACAAATAAATTCAATTAATAAATGAATATTTGACTTTTGAGGAAAGAAAGGTGTGGAAACCTCTAGAAGGCAAAAGAACTTAATCCAAAGGTGGATTTCGTGTCACATGGGTTCCTTGGATTCCAAAGAGTCCAAAGTTGCAAAGAAAATGCACAAAGAAAAGAAAGGGTCAATTAAGTATTTCTTTATTAAGAAAGAAATTGAAAATAATGGTAAAATGTGGAAAACAAGTGAAAAGAGGTATAATTGAGTTATCCTTGGTGGAATTTCGTATCCCAAGGATTCCTAATAATAAAAAGAAATACTAATGAGGAAAATAAAAGAGAAATAAAGAGAAATCTTCAAAAAGAGATATTTTAATAAAGAAAAAGAAAGATAATGAGAAAAAGGATGAAAAGATAAAGAAAGAGGCTAAGGTATATCCCCAATATGGGATTTAGAGCCATTCAGGTTCCTTGAGGTTCAAGGAACTCATAATAATAATTTAATAGCAAGGGAAAGAGAAAATATGTGAGATATATATATATATATAATTAAGTGATATCTTGCACCTAAATAAAAGGCACGTTTTCCTTAAGATAATGGGCCCAATTTCGGTAGAGAGGTAGATAAAGTTATTACAAACTTTCCCTCAAAATTTGGGATTAATTGGACACTCAGTTTTGGAGTTATGACTTTTACAAATTTCCCTAAAGTGTTGTGATTATAACAAATGTCACACATTTATCGTTTTAAAAGGAAATTGCTTGGGATGACAGCAGCCATCGAATCAAGATCCGACGCCAGCTGTGCGTCTCCTACCTTGAGACGGATCAGGAAAGTCATCATAGGGAGCATGATTTTTCCAAAGCCGATCTCTCGCGATTGAGTGCGCGAGCAAATTTGAAAACCAGCCAGCTGGATTCGTGAGATCCTTGCGGCCATCCCTACCCTAGGTTTTTCCTACCTTGAGGGCATCTAGATAAATCCCCTAAACCAGCGTTCTTGCCAGCTGTACGCTATAACCACAAGCTATAAAAGGGGGATGAGTAACCCCTCTGAGAGTGGATTGGGATTTGTGAGACATATCCAAAACTTCTGATCCTCTCCCCTTCTCCTGATTCGACGATGAGACTATCCTTTGCTCAATTCCATCTCGCCTCCTGCTAGGAGATCATCCCCTTGTCATCCGCCCGATGTGGACTGACATTGGCCGAATCAAACTCACCACTGAGTTCGGTGATTGGAGGTGAAGGCAGAGATGCCTTTCATTGGAGCAACGGGACACCACGGTCGATAGTCAACCCTTGGTTGACCACAGGACCATGGCCTGCAAACCGCAGAGTTCTTGTTTGCGGTTGCAAAGGAGGAAGACAATAGAGGGGGGGAAGTACATCCCTGCCCCTGCGTCTCTTTTGTGAGTAAAGGTCCTTTAAGGTAATTTTGCATCCCCTAAACAAGTGTGTTGCCTGCTAGATCAGTTTTAATAATGATAAATCGACGTGGTTGTTTCTGATTGGTGGAAAAATGAGTTATCTTGTAAAATATGTAACTAATTGTAGAAATATCAGATGAAGATGATTCAAATATGAAAATTGATCCTCAGGATGAGAGGAACATGAATAAATTATATTTGGATCTTAAATATGCTTGAAATTCATAAAGAATGTAAAGATGATAACTTTAATGGTTTAATTGACGAAAAACCCTAATCTTTGATAATTAATGTATTGGGAAGGATTATATGGATATTTGTAACCTATTGATTATACAAAAAATGCATTATATCTAAAAGGATGAATCTTATTCGTAATTTGGTTAATTTAGGGTTCTATGTGCATAAATAAGCTTTAATGGGCCATGAAACCCTAATGTTAGTCTTTGTGACCCTTAATGGTTTTAATTGGTCAATTCATGTACAAAGCCGAAATAAGATGGATCTAAACTATTTTGAGTTTAAAGGTTCCTAATTGTGAATAAATACCCTTAATATAGAAATTAGGGTTTTCTAATGCATAAAGGTAGAATTAACGGCAAATAGAGTTCATATGTGAATTAGCCCCTAATGAATTATGAGTTGTTAATCTGAAAGAAACTAAAAGTGATAATTGAGTCTAATGACCTTGAAATAACTTAAAAGGATAAATATGGTAGTTTTTGGTATGAAAGAGAAATAATCAACTTTAATTGGGCTTATGATGTTGAAATTAGGGTTTGTGGACTATGAGAGCATTAAATGTGATAAAAGTATTAAGGAGGATAAAACACTAATAAAACCCTAATGTGGCCTAGAGAGCCTAAGGTGGAATCCAAGTCTAGCTTTAGAATGTTTTGGATGAACTTTAACACTTGAATCCCATGCATTAATTTTAGGATATTGTTGATTGTTTGTTTCTTGTTCTTTATCCTTATTGCTTGGACAATTAAGTTGCTCTGGATCAGGTATGTGGTTAATTATGAATAACCACCTTAGTTTTCTGAGGATTTTTCGGATGGTTAATCGCATTGAATGCAAATTATTTGTTGGGATGTTCATACTTGCAAATCATAAAGTCACTATGATTATCACATTAAAAATAGAAGTATGTATTCTCACACCTACATGCCACCCTGATGGATGATGCCAAAGGTCAGGCCCAGATGGGTAGACCAATGGACGCCTTGAGTGGTGACCCCAGGCACCAAGCTCGGGAATGATAAGGTGGCCTATGATATTGCATGACTAGTGGGAACCATGAGTGTTGACCCCCAGGAACCAAGCTCAGGATTGAGAAGGTGGCCTTAATTCATTGGCAAAGGGAACCCTAAGGTGGGTATGCCAGGGTTAGGGCAAAAGCAGTGGAGAATGTCATACTAAAAAGTGTAAATTGGCTTGTTAATTAATTTGATTGTGATTATAAAATTGTTAGCCATATTTGCAAGATTTTGGTTGTTCCCACATACCAGTATATTTCGATATACTGACCGACGTTTTATTTGTCGGCGTTTTAGGAACAATAATTGAAAGAACAAACAGTAAAGTGACACATTGTGGAAATGAGAAGTAAAAAGCAAGGAGGATTAGATAGAATAATTCAAGATTGGGATAGATAGATTTCCAAAGTTTTCAAAGGTAAGTAAAGTTTTAATTTTATACCAAATTCCAGTTAGTTAGTAGAATTTCATAATTATTATTGATTATTTGTCGAACCTTTGATCTTGTTAATTTAATAACGACTCTGACCTTGGGGTCTCCCTTAATTTGGGGTTACCGGGAGGCGGGGTCGTTACAATTGGTATCAGAGCATAGGTTCCTCAATTAATCTTTAATAATTATTAAATTTTACAAATTTTGTAGAACCCAAGGGAGTTATTAGAGGATTGTCTGAAAGACTGAGGTGTCTAGAAAAGGATCACGTCCGGGGGCTGGAAATATTTTTCTCCGCACCGCTAGTCGGAATACGAGGACTACCAGATTGTGTGACTGCCTGACCGATGTCTTAGGATATGACTCGAAATAAGGTACCTTTAGGACTCTCTCATCTTGTTCATCACTTCTCAACTCAAATTCTATTAAGGACCTTAAGGATTAGGGTTTTATCTCTTCTCCTCACCCTCTTGAGGTATGGGTAAGGCTAATAAGGTCTAAGGAATCCTCCACCAAATTAATGAAAAGCATGTAAATAAGATGCCATGGACATAAGCTTAATAGATTAAGCGCAAACTAAAGAATAGATACATGATTAGGTCGTATGAAACGAGTTGTCATTGCCCTCAGGAGACACCTGAGGATAGACCTTCTTGTCAGGAGGATGAGTAGAGAGAGTTAGTCTTGGAGGTAGAGACCTCCATTGAAGGTAGAGACCTAGCACATCCTTTGAGGATGATGTTAACCCTAACCCTAAGTGAAGGTTAGAGAGAGATGACATGATGAGATTAGATGTCATGGTAGACTGGGTGTTTGGATGGACATGCCTTTGGATTGCCATACGAGCCATGAGAGGTTGGATGACCTAGCACCTTTGGCAACCCAACCCTGGGAAGGGTCGTGCATGTTTAAGCGAGGGATGGCTCCTTCATGGACGAAGTTAGAGAAGAACCTATACAACCCTATGGGCTTGTGCAAATAGGGTATAACTTGAACCCATAGTACGTCAGTAGTGCTGACAGTAGGATGAAACCCGGGGAAAGGAATCATAATGGGTGGCTTATGAGATAAGCATAAGGGGTTATGGATAATCTTGAGTAAACATAAGTTCGAGTATAGGCTTCACTCAGGTAGGGGCATGCTTATGAGCTTGATCCTTCATGAAGAAAGGACCTCTTATAGAGAGGTTGGTTGTAGGATTAGATTTAGAGAGAGAGAGAGAGAGCAGACCTCAGGAAAGAAGGTTGGAAGCCTAAAACCCCGAAACTTGAGGAACAGTGGGAGTTGAGGATGATGTGACCTAAGTGGATGATAGTGGTTGTCGTATGCTTGACCCTTGGAGGCTAATGATGTCTTGGTTGCCATGCGAGGAACAAAACCCTAGAGAGAGGATGAGTCTGTTGGTACCTCTGTGCCTGTGGTATAGGTTTTTTCCTCATGAGATAGGTAGAAGAGTGCTTTAGACCCTGAAGAGGGTTAAGTCACCAGTTGTGAGGCTCTATACCTAGTTGGTTGTCCTGGAAGAGGAATCAACCCAAAGTGTTGCTCGAGTAGAAAGATCATGGAAGTACATGCCATATCTTGGACATGCTTGATATGTGGGTAAGAGTTTGAGTAGGAAGTTGGACCCCCAAAGGTGAACTTAGGGTTCCTAGGCCTAAGAGGGGAAGCAGGGTATCTGATGCTCATGATGAGATTTGAGTTTCTATAGTTTCGGGCATGATACTCCTCATGTGTAGAGGTAAAGGAAACCCCCTAATTTAAGGGTATGTTTGATGAACCCCTCACAACTAAGTTGATCCAATGTTGAGGAAAGAGAACAAGTACGACCTAGCATGGTTTAATAGGTGGTCTGCTGGTGCTTTTGTAGTTGTTGGGTTAGGCATGCTCATGTGAAGGTAAACCCTAAGGACGATTGTGACCTTGTTTTCAAGAGTGGTAGTTTGTTCCCATTCTGGGAGAGGGACCCTTTGGTAGGGTGTATACCAATTTTGCTGGTTTTGAGGTAACCTAAAGAAGTCTCACAGGATCTTGAGAAGCTAAATGAAAAGTACATGGTATGAGAATGAACCTGTAGACCCATATATAACCATCTCTAAATGCCTATGGATGTGTTACCATGGAGGTAACCAGTATGGGGCCTGACCAAGGTAGGTTGCCATGACCCTATGAAGGGATGAAAGTCAGTCGAGAATGCAAAGAGAGATGATGAAGGCTTGGGTAAGGTTCTAAGTTGGACATGTACTATAATGGAATCCTAAGTCTATCCTAAGGTTAGGTAGGGATGAGACTGATGGAAGAAGGAGTTTCCTAATTTCCTAGTTGCACATTACCATAGGGTCGGGAGGTAACAACTATCATTGTCTGAGGGCCATGGGTCAGGATATTGATCACCTTCATAAACACATGGGACCTAAAGGGCAGATGAGTAGGGAACTCTCTAGATGCATGAGGGAAGAGGGATGACCCCCAAAAGTGTCGGCACCCTATAGACCTAGAGGAGATGACAAAGGATTGTGTGTGGATCCAAATAGGTTTGAGACCAGTTTTCCATGGAGGAAATTTTGATATCATGATGTTTGTGATGTAAAGACGTGAGTTGCATGTTTCAACTTAGATTTGAAGTGTACTGGCAAGGTGGGATGTACCATCTCTACTCTTGGAATGGGAAGAACTATGTATTTGGACGACCGCCAATTGCTTATTTCTTCTTGTTATGGGAGTGAGAGATAGGACAGTACGCATGCCATACACCAAGGATAAAAGTAGATGTGAGTTGGAACGTTGATACAAGGTATGAGGATAGATATGATAACATACCTTGGAGGAGTGAATGATACATGGATGGTTTGTAAACAATAAAAGGAATAATGTAGTCATCTTATAAGGATGCTTTTATCATGAGATATGAATCATACCAGGATGAATTCAAAGACTAAGAGGATGAGCTCAGAGTTTCTCGATGAAGATAGGCTTAGAGTTCGAGATGAGATGATAAGTAGAATACATAGAGGTGTATGTCTTCAACATTACCTAAACACCTGAGTATAAGAAGTGGTAATGAATGCTCTGGTTGAGATGTATCTACCTAGTTAGCTGGAAGCTAGAAGAAGTTGAGGTTGTTCGACTAACCCTATGTTTGGAAAAAGAGATAAGTTTGGCTAACACTCAGATATAACGAAATATGTTGAACAAGATTAGTGGTTTTTGGATAGCCAGAAGAATGGTTGCGGAACCCTGGACACACTTCTTTGGATAGGAAGGTAATAACACCCTGTTGAGAGTGGTTTAGGGTTTTTGAGGAGTCGATCTTAAGGAATCATGACATACAGGAGATCATGGTTTTAATATTACTGGGATGCATGGGCAAAATCATAAAAACGATGAGGCATGGGATTCATCACCTTTGTAGGTTCCTGCCAGACCAAACAAGCCCAAGATGATGGAGTAAGAAGGGTACCTGTGTCGAGTAGGCGAGTAGGCGAGTGGCGGCCGAAGCCGGCGAGTAGGAGGCCAGAGCAGGCGAGTGGCGATGGTGGTGGCGAGCAGGTGAGCAGAGGTGACAGGTGTGGCAGCTGCGAGCACCGGTATAGGCAGGCGCGGTGGATGCGAGCAGCAATGGCGGAGCACTAGGAGCCGGGAATCGCCAGACCTAAGTAGAATTAGGAATGAAATAGAGGAACCGGAAGAGTTTGCTTCGCGCGGGTGGTATAAAGTTAACAATAGACGTCAGTTATTAAAAACAATCGACACTTAAACAACCGACGCAAAGGGGGGTAATAATTTTCATGGGGATTGCATGCAAAAATACATAGGCGTCCGTTATTTCATGAAAATTGATGAAAAAATTGGCCCAATTTCTATCCAGTGAAAAATCTGTAGTCGTCGGTTCATTGGTAAATAACCGACGCCGTATATGAAATTTTATAGGTAATTTTTTTCACTGGAAAATTTGGATTTGGCGGGTGATTTTTAGCGTCAGTTTCTTATTGAATAACAGATGCTAAATAAAAAGTTATACCCATGTCTGGCCGGTCTTCACATATAGATGTCGGTTTGTCTATTCAACTGACGTTGTAGGGTTTAGGTGTCAGTTTATTGGATACAACTGACGCCTCTAAATGTGACGTTATGAGCCATTTTTGTAGTAGTGTTTGCCTAGCTAAACCCCACAACTCATTAGTGAATGAGAAGTTGAAACTGATATGATTTGTATCTTCATAATCGTTCCAACATAGAAAACAAATCAATACAACTAAGATCCCTCTTCTTCTAGAGCAATCAGAAGTTGGTAGTTTGTTTGACTTGGATTTCCACAAATGAATAAGACTATTAATATGACTTTTACATCCCCAGATCCATTTAAAATTGGCGTCTTCAATTCCTTTTATCTTGGTTAGTTCCCAAACCAATCTTGTACCTCTTTACCTCCCTTAACGGTCATATGATCATCCTCGACGGGGTCAACACACTACATCAAAAATGCCCTTTAGTGGCCTTTTATAAATGCCACAAAAACAATGCCACTAAACATGTTTAGTGGCATTTGTTGACACTTCAAAAAATGCCTCTAGTACCAATGCTACTAGAAACATAGTGGCATAAATTGTAAACACCACTAAACGTTTGTCTTTAGTGGCTTCCATTAAGTGCCAAATAAAGGCCACTAAAACATGATTTGGCATTTATAAAAAAGCCACTATCCATCAATTGGCTTTTATACAAATGCCACTATTTTGTATAATTTTGTTGTATGAAACAATTCTTATTGAGTGTAATGGCATATAAAAAAAGCCATTAATGACATACTAGTTCTGTATTACTACATTTTCATGGGTTTTTATCATTCAATTTTCAATTCATTATCAAGTTTTCTACTTGAATGTCAATTGCAGCCAAACTCGATTTTCCAAAAGTATGAATATTTTTTATTTATAATCAAATGACAATTACATGGGGAGGACATTTTACCTTGCCCCTTAGATTGAATACAACACCAGTGATATACTTTCATACAACATTTTTCTATTTCGTACAATAACTTCTACATCATTAATTGGATCTGTCTCTTCCCTAATATGACTATCTACTATTTAGCATGTCGTCTTTAGAGCTCCTTTAGGAAATAGTTGTATGTTCTGGTGGAATCCCTGAACCACCTCCCAGAACCACTAGATAACAAGTGATGCATTGCTGTAGACGGAGTCACCTCCTATAATCACTAGATAACAGATGTTGCATTGATGTAGCCGGAGTATTCTGTATTCTGAAGTAATCAGTAACCATGATAGAATTGGAACTGAAGTTTCTGGAAGATTATGCATTTTTTCAGCTATTAAAAATGTACATCACTTGAAAATGATTCAAACTCGTGTTAGGTGCACTTGAATTTTAGCATGTATGCAATAAAACGAGTAATAGGGAAAAGTTTGTGTTTATTGTCTAGATTTTAGCATGTATGCAATAAAATGAGTAATCTTAATAAATAGATGTACCTGAAGACTAGCATGAACACAAGATTCAAGACCATTGTGGAATCAATAATAGATAACAACTTGCATGGGTTCTGATTGAAGGAATGTGTCTTCAAGACAACTAACATAATATGCCACCATACTTGCAGCCTACATGACATCTTCCCAATCTTCAAATGTCTCTTTCCAATGATTTCCCCTCAACCACCCAGCCACCACATGCAAGCCAGCTTCTCAGTTTAGGCACCATGTTACTTTGCATAGTTCAGTACATGTATAAGGAGCACTGGCTAACGCCAATCAACAACAATTACCTGGATTAAGTATATCACAATTACTTTAGCAGCCCATTCAACAAACACCTTCTCAGATGGTGCTTCAGCAGCAGGGACAAGCATTACAATTAGGATTGCAACCTTCTCAACCATCAGATTTCCAGCTTCAGCAATAGCTGCAGCTAAATAATGAATTGAGATTGAGTCAGTAGTAGTTCTAAAGTAATGTAACCAGTGCAATTTCCGGGACTTGTAATCAGACAAACTAAAAAGATTAGTCCTACAAACAAAAAAGTAAAAAATAGAGACATGTCATCAGTTATATTGGTAAAAGCAAGTGAGAAATGCTTCCATGCTAGGATCAATTTAGTACTTAATTAAGTTTCTAGTAACTTATAGATGTGTCTAGCATAATTTAATAACATTCACGTCCTGCATGATTAGCAACACCAATAAATGACATGGCAGAACAATTCTAAATCAGTTTGTTTCTTGGTATTCAATGAACACATTTACATAACTTTATAGAATATGTACGTCAATACCGAGATGTAAATTGGTTACCAGAAATAGATTATGTACGTTCGAAGCTATTTCCAACTACAGAGAGAAGATCACCACAAACTTAAATATAATAGACTACATGATAACAAATACACAGATACCTAGTGAAAGAATTAGGTTATTTATGAATCATAGGGAGTACACCGGAACTAAAATGGATTCTGATAAATAAATAAAAATTCTAATAAATAAAGATAATGAAGCATGTGGGACCTTGAATCTTCAATGGTTGATCATCATCGCCAGCATAATTTTGCATAAAATCCAACTTGACATGTAAGTGTTGGGCCTTGGCTGCATGAATCCTTCTTATATATACGACAGGAAAAGTTAGCAATAGCAGTGGAAAAAGTTGGTCATAAATGTAAATAAGTTTGTCATTAAAACTATTAACGACGAGAAAAAAAATTCTTTACGTCTTGTCGTTATTGGTCTTGCCGTTAATAAAGATAACGATGAACAATTTTGATTTCTCACTAATACAAATCACGATAACATATATAGTCTGTCGTTAATAGTTTTGATGACTACATTAACTGTTTGACATTGATATTAATAGCGACCACACTATCTTGTCACTGATACTAGTAACAATGACTAGCAAGCTTGATCACAAGGGTCATTAGCGACGTCTTTTTTCTGTCGTAAATAGCTATAATGACAAAAAAATTACTAAATTTCTAAATGTGTCTATCATGTTTGCAACACACTTGGATCATGGAATGGTAAAATCAAAGGAAGTAAAATTTTGGAGACAATATTTTTTGTGTGTAAGTAATGGTGAACATGTACTATTAGGAGGAAGAAAGATAAGGAATAAGAAAATACTTGGTGGTTATGGAGAAGATGAAGAATAAGGTGTCTTGGAGGTTGAGAGGGAAGAAAGGGAAAATGAATAAATTTAAGTGTTGCTTAAGATGCATGGACAAGAGAAGAGGAAGGGAGATGGAGATTCAGAGAAGCAAGAAAAGAGGCATAAGGATGATTTGCTACTTTTGTTGGGAGAAAAAAATAAGCATGACAACACTTTTTCATTAAGTGAACATGTTAGAGGCATTTTCGTCGTGTGTCCAATTGTAACGACCCCGCCTCCCGGTAACCCCCAATTAAGGGAGACCCAAAGGTCAGAGCCGTTATTCAATTAACAGGATCAAAGGTTCGACAAATAATGAATAATAATTATGAAATTCTACTAACTAACTGGAATTTGGTATAAAATTAAAACATTACTTACCTTTGAAAACTTTAAAAATCTATCTATCCAAATCTTGAATTATTCTATCTAATCCTCATTGCACTTTCCTTCTCATTTCCACAATGTGTCACTTTACTGTTTGTTCATTCAATTGTTGTTCCTAAAATGCCGACAAATAAAACATCGGTCAGTATATCGAAATATACTGGTATGTGGTAACAACCAAAATCTTGCAAATATGGCTAACAATTTTATAATCACAATCAAATTAATTAACAAGCCAATTTACACTTTTTAGTATGACATTCTCCACTACTTTTTCCCTAACCCTGGCATACCCACCTTAGGGTTCCCTTTTCCAATGACTTAAGGCCACCTTCTCAATCCTGAGCTTGGTGCCTGGGGGTCACCACTCATGGTGCCCACTAGTCATGCAATATCATAGGCCACCTTCTCATTCCCGAGCTTGGTGTCTAGGGTCACCGCTCAAGGCGTCCATTGGTCTACCCATCTGGGCCTCACCTTTGGCATCACCCATCAGGGTGGCATGTAGGTGCGAGAATACATACTTCTATTTTTAATGTGATAATCATAGTGACTTTATGATTTGCAAGTATGAACATACCAATAGATAATTTGCATTCAATGTGATTAACCATCCGGAAAATCCTCGGAAAACTAAGGCGGTTATTCATAATTAACCACATACCTGATCCAGAGCAACTTGATTGTCCAAGCAATAAGGATAAAGAACAAGAAACAAGCAATCAACAATATCCTAAAATTAATGCATGGGATTCAAGTGTTAAAGTTCATCCAGAACTTTCTAAAGCTAGACTTGGATTCCACCTTAGGCTCTCTAGGCCACATTTGGGTTTTATTAGTGTTTTATCCTCCATAATACTTTATCACATTTAATGCTCTCTTAGTCCACAAACCCTAATTTCAACATCATAAGCCCAATTAAAGTCGATTATTTATCTTTCATACCAAAACTACCATCTTTATCCTTTTAAGTTATTTCAAGGTCATTAGATTCAATTATCACTTTTAGTTTCTTTCGGATTAACAACTCATAATTCATTAGGGGCTAATTCACATATGAACTCTATTTGCCATTAATTCTACCTTTATGCATTAGAAAACCCTAATTTCTATATTAAGGGTATTTATTCACAATTAGGAACCTTTAAACTCAAAATAGTTTAGATCCATCTTATTTCGGCTTTGTACATGAATTGACCAATTAAAACCATTAAGGGTCACAAAGACTAACATTAGGGTTTCATGGCCCATTAAAGCTTATTTATGCACATAGAACCCTAAATTAACCAAATTACACATAAGATTCATCCTTTTAGATCTAATGCATTTTTTTGTATAATCCTTAGGTTACAAATATCCATATAACCCTTCCCAATACATTAATCATCAAAGATTAGGGTTTTTCATCAATTAAACCATTAAAGATATCATCTTTACATTCTTTATGAATTTCAAGCATAATTAAGATCCAAATATAATTTATTCATGTTACTCTCATCCAGAGTCAATTTTCATATTTGGATCATCTTCATCCGATATTTCTACAATTAGTTATGTATTTTACAAGATAACTCATTTTCCCACCAATCAGAAACAGCCACGTCGATTTATCATTATTAAAACTGGTCTAGCAGGAAACACACTTGTTTAAGGGCTGCGAAATTACCTTAAAGGACCTTTCCTCACAAAAGAGACGCGGGGGCAATGATGCACTTTCCCCCCTCTATCGTCTTCCTCCTTTGCAACTGCGAACAGGAACTCTGCGGTTTGCAGGCCATGGTCCCGTGGTCAACCAAGGGTTGACTATCGGTCGTGGTGTGTCGTTGCTCTAATGAAAGGCATCGCTGCGTTCGCCTCCAATCACCGAACTCGGTGGTGAGTTTGATTTGACCAATGTTAGTCCACATCGGGCGGACGAAAAGGGGACAATCTCCCAGTAGGAGCTGAGATGGAACTCAGCAAAGGATGGTCTCATCGTCGAATTAGGAGAAGGGGAGAGGATCAGAAGTTTTGGATACATCTCACGAATCCTAGGGCACTCTCAGAGGGGTTACTCATCCCCCTTTTATAGCTTGTGGTCATGGCGTACAGCCGACAAGAATGCTAGTTTAGGGGATTTATCTAGATGCCCTCAAGGTAGGAAAAACCTAGGGTAGGGATGGCCGCAAGGATCTCACGAATCCAGCTGGCTGGTTTCCAAATTTTCTCGTGTACTCAATCGCGAGAGATTGACTTTGGAAAGATCATGCTCCCTATTCTGACTATCCTGATCCATCTCAAGGTAGGAGATGCACAGTTGGCATCGGATCTTGATCCGATGGCTGTTGTCATCCCAAGCAATTTCCTTTTAAAACGATAAATGTGTGACATTTGTTATAATCACAACACTTTAGGGAAATTTGTAAAATTCATAACAACCAAACCGAGTGTCCAATTAATCCCAAAATTTGAGGGAAAGTTTATAATAACTTTATATACCTCTCTACCAAAATTGGGACCATTATCTTAAGGAAAACGTGCCTTTTATTTAGGTGCAAGATATCACTTAATTATATATATATATCTTACATATTTTCTCTTTCCCTTGCTATTAAATCATTATTCTAAGTTCCTTGAACCTCAAGGAACCTTAATGGCTCAAAATCCCATATTGGGGATATACCTTAGCCTCTTTCTTTATCTTTTCATCCTTTTTCTCATTATCTTGCTTTTTCTTTATTAAAATATCTCTTTTTGAAAATTTCTCTTTATTTCTCTTTTATTTTCCTCATTAGTATTCCTTTTTATCATTAGGAATCCTTGGGATACGAAATTCCACCAAGGATAACTCAATTATGCCTCTTTTCACTTGTTTTCCACATTTTACCATTATTTTCAATTTCTTTCTTAATAAAGAAATACTTAATTGACCCTTTCTTTTCTTATTGCATTTTCTTTGCAACTTTGGACTATTTGGAATCCAAGGAACCCATGTTACATGAAATCCACCTTTGGATTAAGTTCTTTTGCCTTCTAGAGGTTTCCACACCTTTCTTTCCTCAAAACTCAAATATTCATTTATTAATTGAATTTATTTGTTAATGGGCCCAATAGCCAATAAAGCCCACAACACACACATCAAGGCTATTGTAAAATAAATCCAATTATTCACAACAAATTGTATTATTTGTTCCAATATCTTTAATATGAGAAATTACATTTCTCACCAAAAATTGGGGTTATAACATCCTTCCCCTCTTATAAGAATTTTGTCCTCAAAATTCCATCAAGCAAACAAAAAGTTCAGGATAAGCCTTTCATACGTCCATCAGGGCTCCCATGTGGGATCACCCTTTCCATGGTGCTTCCCAAGAACCTTCATCGTCTCATATTCTTCCATCTAAATTCTTTCTTACGTTGGTATATCATACCCTCATAGGTGACTCAGGACATTTCAGCCTCTCAAAAGTTGAATAGGTTCAGGGCTCAACACATGGCTTGGATACCTCACATAGTGCTCTAGATCGGACTCATGGAACACATTACACATCATGTTATCCTGAGGGGCAAGGATAAACACAACCATATCCACCAATCCATCTCAAATGGACCCATATATCGGGGACTTAGCTTTCTCAGCTGTAGCTTAGAGGGGTCATATTTTCACATCACATATTCTCCCATAGTGAACTGCATGTCAGTCTGCTTTGCATCAGCTCATGACTCATGTCACCACTGGGCTCTCTCTCTCGGCCATTGCATGATCAAAGCGACTTCATCTACACACACTATGGTTCTTTTCTGACCTTCGTGAGGCCTCCTCCACCAACATCATCTTAATGAAGTGGTGACCGACACAACCTCTCTATAAGACTTCTTACATCCAGTAAAGGCTATGGTGGTTAACATCACATCTTAAGAATTGTCTCTTTGTATCACCCTGAACAAGCACACTGGCTCTCATCAGACTCTCTAGTCTGGATTATACTAACCATTAGTTAGGGGTGATAAACTATACTATCATCAAACTTGTCATGTATCTACTTCCACCTCATGGAAGTGAACCTTGGTCATATCCACAAACTTTTGAACTCGCATCATGGTGTGGTTGAACCATCTTCTCTCTTAAGTAGTTCAACCAAATCCGCCTCGTGATAGTACTCTTCCTTTATCATGGCATCTAGGTAAGGCGATCTACCATAACCCATATTGCACCTCGACCCTCCTTGGTCTAGGGGAGTCTTACCACAACATCCATAGTAATTAACTCCCATTCTCTCTCAGGGACTCTCTATACTTTATATCCATGCACTGGGTTATTGGTGCTCGTCCTTCACTCTTGGCTTGCATGACCGCATGCTACATGAAACTTCACATCAAGCAACCAACGTGCTACTATTACTTACTATCTTTGTAGTATCACGACGTTTAGTAGAAGATAACCTCTTTTTGGAGAAGAAGGTCTCCTACAACTCCATTTAGCCCAACCTAGGGATTCTAAGGTCTTCTTTTAGGGATTTCAACCAAGGCAAGTTATTTTCTTCATTACTTCTCCATTTCTCTTGCTCTTATCCTTACATAGACCTTCCTACAGGTTGGAACCTTTCTGTTTCATGTTAGAAATTGCTCTGAATATCTAAAACCCTACCTTTCTTGCTCCTTATGTTTAGGGTTTGCTCATTGGATGAAGAAAGGTGCTAGATGGATGAGTGCATAGCTTATACTTGGACTTTATACCCTACCTGCTCGATATTTCTTCTGTGTGGGGTTTCAAATTCGCATTATAGGAAAGTTTTATAACTTTCTCCACATTTATTGCTTACCATAAGCTTTCTAGCTCATGTTCTTGCTTGAAAATGATGATCCATGCACTGAAAGGCTACGCTTGACTTGGATTTCGATTTTTATAATGTTCCGTATTTTGATTTCAATTATAGATGAACCTGTGATCATGTGTACATTATTCCAAAGGTATAATATGACTTGGATCAGGTTGGTTGGACAACCTATGGTGCTAAGCACCTATCAACCAATGGTCAATTTTAGGGTTTTAAGCTGATTTCTTCTATAAACCCATGACCCGATGATGGTAGCATTGGAACAACCCTATGGTGTTGTCTTCATGACTATGGATGGTTGTAACTGACTTTCACCCCCTTAGGTCATGTTTTGGCCTAATTATAAGCCTAGTGATTAACAACTAAGTACCCTAATGATGCTATTAATCAATGGTGATATTAGTTTAATATTTGATGCTGATTAAAGGATATAGCGCTAATCTAACAACCTATGGTGACTTAATGGTCACTAATGATGGTGGATCAGGTCTCCAAAATCTATGGTAAGTTAAGTATATAGTTTTATCATCGATTAATCCTTAGACTAATGGTTTCTTGTGCAACTTGATGCAATTGTCGGACCTATACTATAATTGATGGTTTTAATGTATGAACTTGACCCAATGGTCAAGATATAATGTTTATTCCTCCAATAAAGTGGAATGATGACTAATTTAATATGTTGTTCCTAATAATTTGATTTATATGGTTTCCTTTATATTATCAACTTAAGGATCTTACTTGTTGACAATGCATGGCTTGTTTTAAATGAATAGTCGATTGTGGGTTTTACCCTACTCTCAGTGGAACTTTTTGTGTTGTTAATCAAGGTATGTCTAGGGTTAGATGGTAAATCTTTATAGAGCACAAATCAAGGACTTCATAGGTGGTTTATCCAAGGTGTTTACTTATGTAAACAACCAATGGTCTTACCTTTTAAACATCCAATGGTTCTGGGTGACATGGTGGTATGGTGATATGGGTTGAATGATGATGGAACAAATGGAGGGTTACCCTTAAAAAGGTAGTCTTACGTATTCACTCATTTGAATAGAAGTGATGATAATCATATTGTATTGATTTGTAACCCTAATGAGGTATATCTTGTTATACCTAGCATTAATGTAACGAAATGATGGTAATTGGGTATGAATAGTCCTTGAATGACTTATACAATCATGAAGTACTATGTTAATGTTGTTGAAACCCTAGTATGCTATAACCCAATGGTTACACCTTGATTTATGTGTGGGTTCATGCTTGAGAATAGTATGGAATGTGATGGTGATGCTTCACCTTATGCATCTATGATCCAATGGGGATGCCGTGAGTTAGGGTTTGGGTATAAGTGCTGATTAGTAACATTAATATAATTTATCTATAAGAAACCTAACTCTAATGCAAATATATAAATATGAGTATTCATGTTTAACATTCTTTTATGATGGCATGATGTTGAAATAACCTCCTTAACATGATCATAACCTTAATGTGTTAATTGGTGGTTGTCATAGCCACATGGTTGATACTTGCTTATGTGAAACATGTGCATTATGAATATGATGAGGGTTAATCATATCTAGATTCCTTACATGTTGATGTAATAAGGGAATGTTCTTAATGTTAATATAGCCCTGCTATGATTTTTTATGAATATCTCCTAGCTCATTAATGCAATATTTTGATGATCTGGTGTATTATATGTAAGTGATGTTGTTGACCATTGTTATAAGACATGTAATGATAGTGATGATCTTGCAAGGAATAGTATGATGGTCTTAATGAACTTTGGGCATGGTTGAGCCCTGAATGAGGTGTAATCCTTTGATGTTGATAAGGGTTGATACCCTATGATATTGTGAAAATGATTTATATCTTGTGATAGTACGATGACTAGTGTGGTCTCATGAATGGAAAGTGAATAGTACCATGTGATGATGAGTTGAGAAATTATGTTTTACACATTTTATATCTTTTCAAAGTTGTGATATTTATATGCTTGCTAGAAGTGAATCGGGGTTTGTATATCCACTTGTTTGATGCAGCCTTAATTCACCCAATTGGCATAACTAATCAAGTGTAACTCTAATCATGTAGTGCCCTATGTCGTATAACCATCTTCAGTGTCAGAACTTGCTGGATGGTGAAATGAGTATTCCTAAGGAAAACACAAAGCACATACTGTTGAGTATGTGGGGGTGGTAGGTTGAGGATATATCCTTTTCATCCACAATGCAGATTGTGGAGATTGTCTATGGTCATGCCTCATACATCTAATGTGTTTGAGAACGGCCGCGGTCGTGTCTCAGTGATTATTACATGATTTGATTAGAGGACAACTGTGGTTGTACCTCAGTGATTAGGTTTGTTTACCCTAGTTTCTAGTATCGTGACCTATACCAAGGGCATACTAGTGGTTATGAGCTTGACTATATGTCACTGTGGTTGAAGCTTTGACTAATATGTCACTGCCTTTTTACTCATATTGTTCGAGGGGAAGAGATCTTAGGATATTGGCACTCATAGATCTTGTACGGAACTAAATAGCCCTTCACAGGGGTCGTTTGGACTTTGAATGGTATGATTCAAATTCCCCAAGGCATAATAAAAGATGTAATATAGCCATGTAACATATTTGTTTTGGGTTATACACAACATTTCACATTGGATGATAACCCTTGTTTGTTGTCTTTACATAAAGATGATGCTTAGTGCAATTAAGAGATAGTAGATACACTTAGGTTGTGGATATTCTTAAGATTGTAGATGCATATATACAATATCTATGCTTGTGTTGATAACTATACTACTACTGCTGATTATAATCATGATGCGAGCTATCTCATGTTGTTAGTTATGTTTAGCATGCTAGCCATGCCTTTGTAACTAGAGATGCATATACTGCTAATCATGCTTATCCAGATAGTTGTGCTTATGGTTTTAGCTCTGCTTGTGATGTTGATATGTTCAACCAATTAGACATGCTCATGTTGTTAGCTATGTTATGTTACTAGACTTGCTCATGATGCTAGATATGCATATGCTACTGAATTGCTTATATTGTCAACAAGATAAAGGATGATAGTATGACAAATGATGATAGTTGTTATCTGCTCCTTTATGTATTTTGTTAATCATCAATTTTGCCGATATTATTTGTTACATCTGATTAAACTTCTGAACTGTTTACCTACTTTAAAATTATGTAATCAATAAATGTTTTCAGAGGTTATAACTCTTGCTGGGACATGTGTCTCACCCTTGTGGTTTGCCACATTTTTTTAGGTAATCAGAAGTGACATAAACAAACATGTGGCAGAAAAAGGAGCTATAGTAATGAATCTTTGAGAAATTTGATTAGATATCTAATGTGTCCTAGATTCATCCCTGTACTCTCAGGTCTGGGCGATAAAACGTTTGTATATGGTATTTCAAACAAATCATACTTTTGTTAGCATATTAATGCTTGTTTGTGTAACATATAAGAATATTGTTCTCCTATGTATATATGTGGTGGCTAAGACGATAGAACAATTTGTATCAAATTCTTGGCATAGTATGCATATAAGAAGGATGTTGGGCTCTTATGCAAATATTTCTGAGCAGGTGTTGGTATTGAAATTGGTTTTATTTTACCCATATTTTTGGGTATGTGATTAATTAGTGATTGATTGTGTTTTATGCTTTGATTAATCTCATTTAGTGTAATGGGTTCTCACACCACTCAACTTCATTCAAATCAAAATGGCTCATATCATTTGTAACTTGTACCCATGTCTCCTCACTATTCTTGCAGTCCTGTATGGCATGAAGTACGGTATCAAAAGAGTTGTTGCAGATGGGACACAGAGTGTCAACTTTAGTGTGATGTCTTTTTTTTACACTGGTAAGAAGGGCCCTTTGTTTCAACAACCCAAGAAAAAACCTTAGGCGTTCTGGTGGATCAAAACTCCAGATGTACTTCTATTTCCCAAGTGATTGAGTTGCTCTAGATGATCTAATCAATCAGTAAGCCAATCCACTAGTCATGTGTTCATTAATTTGAAGGGGCCAAGCGCTGAGATCCTCACCACAATTTGAAGTAGGTGGAGAATTAATGGAAATAGTATGCCATGACTCTTTAGGGAGATAGGTGAGGATGAAACTCGAATTCCACTCACCCAAGTCTAAAGTCATGAATTTAAGTGTGAGAGATTTGAGCATTGCATGAGATTGGAAGTTAGTAGATATAGCAGTTAAGACAAAGATCTAACAACCTTCCCATACCTCAATTGGGTGGTCATTATGAATACTATTCTCTGTATAATTCTTAAGCTAAGGCAGATTCCTTTAATAAAGCCTCAGGAGGATGAGAAGGACTGTTTGAGAAGCACGTCCTTGTTGACATACTATTCCTTCATTATTCGAACCCAAAGCTTGTCTACCTCATTCAACAAGGCACAAGCATTTTTCATCATAAGTGTTAGGTTTTCATCTCTGGCACCCTTGATACCCATACCTCCCTTATCCCTAGAGGTGGTGATCTTTCTCTAGGAAATTAAAGAAACTCGACATTCTCTAGTACCAAATCAGATAAAATTATTGATATGTATGTTGATATCATCAAAGAGAATGGGGAAGAGTTTAAAAAATTGCATTTTATAGGTCAACCAAGTTTCCATCATTCTCTTTATATGTGTAATGCACCAAACTAATAAAAAATAATGCATGGACCAGCTATTGAGATTATCCATGATAAGTGAAGATAGATGTTCATGAGTATCCTTGTCAACTTGATAATAGAAAATAGGAAACCCAAAATATCTCCCAAGGTCCTTTGTCCAAGGGAAGATGAGTTTTCTGCTATTATCATGTGTCTATGTAGGAGAAGTATTATTAGAGAAGATACATTTTGATATTTCCTTCATAAAGATTTTGCCTGAACCAAGATGAAATTATTCGGAGTAGTGTTGATTATTTTGGCTTGTGAGGTGGAATCTTCTGAGAAGAGGAGAATGTCATCATCAAAGCATAAATGAGTGAGTGGTGTACCCCTCCTTGTGAGTACCATCACTTTCTACAAACCCTCCTTGATTGAGTTAGCATAACATGAGAAAAATATTCCACACTGATTACAAAGACATAGGGATTGATGAGGTTTCCCTATCTCATGCCTTAAGCTTCCTTGAAGGGTTTGAGAGGAGTGCCCTCCCATTGGATGAAAGTATTGTCACTGGTAATAATTTGCAGGATAAGAGAAACCCAGAGATCGGGCATGTTAGTTCTAATAAGAGTGTCATAGATGAAAGCCCAACCATTATGTCAAAACACCGGGATAAGTCCAATTTAATATACATCCATTTCTTCATGGAGTTGATCACATAGAATAAATAACTTCCTAGACCAAGAGGAAATTATTCGATCCTCCATCTAGGGATGAAGCTTTATTGGTTGGGGGAAATGTAAGAGTTGTAGAATGGTTTAATCCTCTCCAGTATGATTTTGGGAAGGAGCTTGAAACAACCATTGTTTAGAGAAAGTGGACCAAGATCATTGCACTTCATTGAGGCTTTAATCATTAAAATGAGGACCATATTAGAGTTAGCAATAGAATTTTGTAGAGTTTTCGTTTGGAAAGATTAGTGATGGTTTTAATGATAGGAGGGTCAACTTGATGCTAGTTACTTTGAATGAATTCATTATAGATACCATCTAGGCCGGGAGCCTTGGATGGAGCCACAATGAAGATGGCATACCTAATTTTCCATGGGGAAGGGTATGTATTCATAAAGGTGACTTCTGAAGGACTAAGAGATTTGCAAATACCCAAGTGGTTTAGAAATTTGTGGAATCTTAGAGCGGAAACACTTGTCATGAGCTGGAGGAAGCAAGTTTGGTTTTGGAATTTCAATGCATCATTTGAGGTGATCTTGATACCAAACTCATCTTTATTGATTTTGTTACAGTGGATTATGTCTTTGACAAAATATTGTAAAATCTTTGTATTACATTGCTAAAATGGAGTTAATCAATATGTGATTTCTACTTCCAATTACCTTCCTCACAGATGAGAAGTTGATTATATTTATCCTAGAGTTCTATGGTCAAGATATTGTCAGAAGGAGAAGGGGAGGGTTGAAAATATACCTAGGTTCTCTCTATCTCACACATTAAGAAGCATTTCTCCTTATATCATTTGTTCCACTAAGTGCTATCCCATTTCAAAGCGACATCCTAAAAATTTGCTAGTGCTTTAGGAAGGAGGCATCCTATTTAGTGGGGAAGGTGAGAGTGTGGAAGTCGTGTGCCAGTTTCCCACTTTCCTTTATTTTGAAAAAATGACTCTGAGATGATGAATTCGAAACAGTGGAGATGAGCAATAGGTTTTGGTCAGAGTAGAGGTGAGGCAAGCCAATAATGGTAGCTTCCATAAAAAGTTGATACAGTCAGTGTTGTCTATAACCATGTCCAATTTCTCCAACAACCATCCACATTTGAAGTGAAAATATGCCCTTAAGCCCTCATGTCATTGAAAATGGTGTTGAGGGGCACACCGCTGAAGCAAGTACAAGATGAACTATTAAAGGATTTGCATATGGTTTTTCATTGATATTTAGCATAGTGTTGAAGTTTCCAGCAATCAAAGACACCACAGATGCTTGACAATGGCTCTCGAAGACGTTCCCATAGGAATATACTTCGGGTAGGGTTGGAATTGCCATAAATATGGACACTTGCAAACTCTTGTAAATGCAACAATGAAGGAATTGATGATGATTTAGGGTGATATGAATATCGTAGTGATGGCTGTCCCAGAGCAACCAAATTCCATTTGAGAAACCAATGACTTCCACCCCATCTATATAGGAGAACCCAACTTACAAATAATGCTAGATGTAATAGGACCACTGCATCTAGGCTCAATTAATAAAAGAAGCTGCAAATGATGAGAATTTTCAAACTGTTAAAGAAGGAAAATTGTACCATATTGACATACGCATCAAATATTCCAACATCAAATCTTCTTAGAATAGGTGTTGGTAAGAATGAGGGGAAAGAAATTAGATGACAATGTGCAGTCCAACAAATTGCAAATTTGTTTCTTGAACCATCTAATAATTGGGATTGGTAGGGTTTGACTGTTCCTCAAAATCTAAAGCTTTCTTTGAAGCTGACAAATGGGTTGGGGTATCATCATTCTTATCAGGACGATCCACCTTGTTTTTCTTCCTTAAACTATTAGGACTTGAAACTGCTTGATAGATGATCTTTCCATTTCTTAACATAACATAAACGCTTCCATCCTAAAGGGCTGTCGTGGAGGTTATACATATGTGAGTTCTCGGATTGGAATCGAGGGACATCGACACCTCATGGGACCGGGAATCCTTCATTATTTTGTAAATATAAGAAAGACCTTGCATTTTCTTAAAACAAATCTTTGACCATGAGGATAACGCCATGACCAGACCAATGAAATTGCTTCTATAATACTATTACATATCAACTAAAGTCCAACATTATAAACATCAATATTACATTCAAGTTGTTGCACATCTATTCAATAATCAATACGTGTATCACTTTTGTGACATATCATAAGAGTGTGTGTGGGCCCAATAGTTTTATGGTCTTTGAATTTCTTATTCACAGCTTGTGTCAGTGCCTCGTCTATGTTTTACAAAACCCTCTCTTTCCATATATGATCATTATACAAGCAGTCATCAAAATAATGTACTGTGAAATCGTGATGTTATCTTGTCATTAAAAATAGTAACAATATATATTAATATGATAGTTCTCTCTATATTCAACAAGAGTTCAGTTCCTTCTCATGATGTGTAATATAAATAAGCTAATATTATATATAAGAAGTTATGATGATCCCAAAAAAATCACAAATCTATATGTTTTACAAATAAGCATTTCTTTCTTTTTAGTGCCATTGTACAATTGATCTACCAAACAATATAATATTATGTTCTCATTCAAAAATAGTGGTAAGTTTATCATGATATGATAGTACTATGTGTTTTTGAGAAGTGTTAAATACTTTTTCTTGATTGCACTATATAAGCTCATGAATACATGATATGATTCCAAAAAACAACCAAGAAGCAACAACTAAATGTGTAAGTATCTATTTTCAATGTGATTATGAAATCATGACATACCTTCAAGCTAGATCCTTAGTAGGAATCACAAGGTGAAAAAGTTATTTGTTCGATGACAACAAGGCAGTGGAAGGGATAGAGGCGAACAAATTGGCAAAAAAAAATGGCAAATTGGTTTCTCAAACAACTAAATCCCAATATAAACTTGGTATGGTGTCTTAGTTACTTGGTCAATTAACTTAATAGTGATCACGATTCTTTTAGTGAGTCTGGTAGTTATACTATGGTAGAGTGTAATGCACTTTCAGTTCAATGAGGCATATAAGTCGATATGAACCCTCACACTCTGGTCAAAATCTTATTTACACATCTTTTATGGCCACCTTTGTTCCGACAACAATTAATCTGTGGACTTGTGGAGCCTATGGAAGAGTTTACAGTGGAATGTGCCAAACGCATAGTCCCGAGCACATATGACTTAACGCCTCAGACTCCATCTTTTTTCCACTTTTGAAACCAATGGTATGTTTACTAGAATACCAAAGGCTCTTTTGCTGCATGCTAGTGGACAAGTCATTGACTCCACCCATGCTTACACAACATCATAGGCCCTAGGTCTAGATAAATGAAGAGGTTGGGCGATAAGTAGCCAACATGTGATTAAACAACTACTTCTAGATATTAATGATTTTTTTGACATGTTAAAGTGGGTCATGGACCCATTGTTTCCCATGGGTCCAATCCAAATAAGTGGATGTAGGTAGGATATCTTACTAGCCATTTAATATGAGTCAAGCCTAGACCAACTCATCTTTAAGTGAGAAGCATGGGTTGACCCACACATTGAGACATCTAGATATATATAAAACTAAGCATTTAATTAAATGGTTGTACATTTGTGATCATTTGAGTCTTTTTAAAATATTTAAGTTTGATATGTTTAAAGTTAGAAAGTATATTTATGAATTTTTTGATGTGCATATATCTTTGTTTTTTCATTGTATAATTTTATAATAATAATCATTACGCTATGAGGTTCCCGGCTTTACCATGACAAAGTAGGTTACAATTGTCCTTGCATATATGGGTTTATGATTACTAAAAATTATGAAAATGATGATGGAATCTTGTGTGAATTTTATGTTAATAGACACAAACTGAACAATGAATATTGGACGTTAAGTTAAAATACAAAAACATACTATGCTTTTTGCATATTTCATACAAAATGATAGGAGACAAGTGTTTTTAGCTTGTAAAACATTAACTTACCATTCCTTATTATGTATTATGTTGAAAATTAACTTATGAAGAAAGTCCATGATTTTTTGATATCAAAAATTCTTTGTAACATATTATGAATTATGTTTTATTTTTAATGAAAATTGTTTGGATAATGCTCCATGTAAACGATCATTAGAAGAAAAAATGGTTCTCATTACAAGTCCATCTTTGTAACATATTATTGACCCCTCTCTCAAGAAAAGGATAAAACATAGAAAGTGTCTAGTGGACATTACTCTTAATCCAGAGAGGTTGCACATGTAATGAAAACCAAATTTAGTTCTAAGCATATGTTTAGCAATGGTATCATCTACCATGTTAAGGTTAGGTGGAATATGTTTGATCTCAATCAAAGCATTATTACCACTAGGCATAAAACTCTTTATTGGTATGGATGAAAATAGCCAAACATCAAGGTAACTGTAACGCCTGGGCCCACTACCCAAGGCTCTAGTAGAGTTTCAGGAATGACGACTGGCCCCATAGATCACCACTAGCCTTAACTGTGCACTTTTTCCACACTGACGTGCAAGCTAGGATCAACTTCCCGACTGGTCACCCATCCTAGTACTACTCCAAGCTGAGAACGCTTAACTATGGAGTTCTTTAGAGATGGGCTCCCAGAAAAGGAGGTGCACCTTGGTGATATGGGTAGTTCAATCATTCCTTTTAAGATCAACTTATCCAAGGCCTCAAATCCAGGGATGTTACAATCTCCCCCACTTAGACTCTTGACTTCTCGTCTAGGCTCAACTATATGGCCTCATAATCTGACCCCATTTCAGTGCAGACCCACAATGGCCCATGGACACCCAGCTCCCATCCACGGCTACCAGCCCAAGGGTGGCTCCATCTCGTCTCTATGGATAGCCCTTTCCAACTTGCCTGGACCGCACGGCTCAAGAATGGCATGCCACATGCCCATGTGGGCCCCACCTACTGGAGGGGTTATGGCTCTGATACCATTTGTAACACTCGGGCCCACTACCCAAGGCTCTAGTAGAGTTTCAGGAATGACGACTGGCCCCATAGACCACCACTACCTTAATTGTGCACTTTGTCCACACTAACGCGCAATCCAGGATCAACTTCCCAACTAGTCACCCATCCTAGTACTACTCCAAGATGAGCACGCTTAACTATGGAGTTCTTTAATGATGGGCTCCCGGAAAAGGAGGTGCACCTTGGTGATATGGGTAGTCCAATCATTCCTTTTAAGATCAACTTATCCAAGGCCTCAAATCCAGGGATGTTACAGTAACCCCTTCCAAGATAGTTGTTACCTACTTCCAAGTCTGAAAAGATAGTGTAATGTATCCATTGTCTCTCCCTATAAATTTCCATGACCTTGATGGTCGCCTATAGTTCCACTTCTAGGGCTAAAGTAGACTTGTAAGGGAACTTGGAGAAAATCAGACTAGAACCTCTATCATTGATTATATGGATCCCAATACCCAAATAATGTGAGTGAGATTAGAAGGTAACATCCACATAGATAAGAACATTAGCATGAAAGAAACATGAGAGAAGATGCACACTGAATTGGAGTAGGTATCTTTGCAAAAGCTTTGATAGTGGAAGATGAATGTTCTTTGATAAATTTGATTCAAACTCCAACTAGGGTTTTGATGTTCACTTGGATCTCCTTATATCTTGAGTTCAAATTGTGTGAATAGATAACATCACAATGAGTGGAGATTCTATTATAAGAAGAGTGTTGTATGTAACAATCAATCTATTCAGCTTCAATGAAAGCAAAATGGCTCATATCATTTGTACCTTGTACCCATTTCTCCTTACTATCATTGTAGTCCCGTAAGGAATGGAGTAGGAAGACATGAAGTAGGGTACCATAAGAGTTGTTGTAGATGGGACACAAAGTTTCAACTTCAATGTGGTGACTCTTTTTTTCCAACATTCATAAGAAGGGCCCTTAGCTACAATAGCCAGAGAAGGAACCTTAGGCATTTTGGTAGATCAGAATTCAGATGTGCTTCCATTGCCCAGGTTATTGAGTTTTTGTAGATGATCTAATACATTGTTAGGCTGATCTACTACTCATGTGTCGATTTATTTCAAGGGGCCAAGCCTAGGAATCCTCACCGCCATTGGGCATAGGTGGTGGGATATTGGAAAAAATATTCCAAGACTCTTCAAGAAGATAGGCGTGGATGAAACTAGAGTCCTCCTCACCCTAGTCTCAAGTCATGGATTCCTCTGAGAAAGTGGTTGGAGCATTGTAGGAGATTGGAAGTTGGTGGATATATCTAATAGATTGGCCATAGATGCAACCGTCTTTCCATACATCAGTGAAGTGGTCATTGTGAATAATCCCCTCGCTATGATTCTTAACCTAATCCGGGTCCCTTTTAATATAGCCCCAGGAAGACGAGTAGGACTTATTTTGAAGCCTATCCTTTTTTATATACATTTCCTTCATTATTCAAACCTAGGGCTTGTCAGGATCATTCAAGAAGGCCCAAACAGTTTTCACCATTAGCACTAGGTCTTTATCTCTGGCACCCTTGATGCCCATACCTCCCTTATCCTTGGAGGTGGTGATCTTTCTCTAGAAAATTAAAGAAAGTTGACATTCTTCATACCAAGCCAGATAAAATTCATGACATGTTTGTTGACATCATCATAGGGAATGGGAGAGACTTTCATAGATTGTATGTTGTAGGTTGGCAAAGTTTTTAGAGTGCTCTTTGCATGTGTAATGTTCCCAACTATGACAAATGATGCATGGACCAACTATTCAGATTATCAATGATAAGTGAAGGTAGATGTCATTGAATATTATTTAAACTTGTTGATGGAGAACAAGATTCAACAAGTATCTCTCAAGGTCCTTAGTCCAAGGAAAGATACTTTTTCTACTAGTAGAAGGTTAGGAGAAGTATTATTAGAGAAGAAACATTTTAATTTTTCCTTTGAAACGATTTGGCTAGATGATGTGCACATTTTATATCATCTTTTGGACCACTTTTGGTTGCATTTCCAAATTATTTTCATCCAATAATCATTCTTAATGATGCTAGATTTTCCACTTTATTGTTATCTTTACTTGCTCTATGATTTGGTTTATAGGTACAACAATTTGCAATCAAAATGGGGAGAAAATGCCATCATAACATCCATCAACACATTCTCCAATCATCTAGAAATTCAGAAAATCAATGTTGTTGGAACTGATAAAGACACCAGTCTTAATAAAGGCACCCCATGTCTTAATAAAGACATGTCATGTCTTAATAAAGACATTTCATGTCTTATTAAAGAAATACCATGTCCCATTCCAACAATTGAACCCATAACTCCCAGATTTGTAGCAACACATTGTTTCTTATTAAAGACACACTATCTTATTAAAGACACATTGTATCTTATTAAAGACATGTCATGTATCTTTCTAGAACTCAATCCAGACTTCAGTTATCACATCAAACGTGTTGTGTTTGACATCTGAGATGTTGTGTGACCTGTAAATTTCCCTCAAATGCAAATTTAACTATCTCACACTTATATATATGACCCCAAGACGTCTTAGGACAATTATCAAGACATATTTAAGACCTTTTTGAGAGGAAGTGAAGTAAGGGAAAGCAAGGAGGAGTTCAAGGCATTCCAAAGGGAGGAAAGGTGGTTTATCGGGAGAGAAACTTCTTCTTCTTCCTTCTTCTTCAACAATTGTAGTAGGGATCTCTGTCGTTCTCTTCTCTCCACTCCAGTGTGAAGGTTTCTGGAGAGTTTCTAGTAGCAAGGATGGATTTGTGACTCCTTGAATCGAGTTGCAACTCTATTTTACTTCTTCTAGGGACATCCAAGTTTATTTCCTTCTATTATGATGTCTAGATCTATTTTCTACTGCTTGTATTTACTTTCTACAATCATGGACGAGTAGATCTCTTGTTCTTGGGAAAGGGGGAGTAACTCCCATGTTATAATATTGTTGAACACTAATTTCATACATAATTCTAGTTTTTTCACTATTCTAAGGTTCATTGGTGTTTAATTCTTCTTACTTGCTTTGCTGACCACTGTGTATGTATGATTTATGTTCTTTGTATAATCTGGGAAGATGTGCATACTAGTAAGGCGATATACCTTAGTTGCACTACCTTGACCATGGGAGTCACTGGGATGTGTTTGTGAATAAAGGTCTGTAGTCTGAATCTAAGTATATACAAAGGAGTAGTATACAAAGTTAGGAATGTTCTACACTACCAGGAGGTGGGTGTAGGATACATGCCTCCCTTGTGTTATTGCTAGTATTCTTGGTCTTTGGTGTTCTTCATGTTATCATGTGTATGTGAAACCCTATCCTCAAGAATCCCCAATCCAATTTGATCCTTAATACAAGTGATTTCTATTCTAGTTTGTTTCCTTATGATTTCTTAGTTAACTATATAAACCTCTCGTATTAAAAAGGTGTAGATTGTTGAAGTTCAATACTCTTACACCTAACAAATCCTTGCTCCTTGGATGACCTTGATAATACTACACACACCCGTGTACTTGTGGGGTAGTGTTCAAGTTTATAAGTTTAAGACTTGCGGACACTACTAACAAGTTTTGGCACACAAGGGAGCATCAATATTTTTGTTAGAGTAAGAAGTGTTAAATTGTAAGCGAGACTACGTCACAACACCACATGTCATATCCACCATAATTTTTTTTACCTTTTATCATGATCATCATCATTATCATATTTTTGTATCTTCCATTCTCATTTTTGTACTTCACTCACCTTCTTCATTTGCAGGATAATATAAGGCGATCCAAAAGGGGTCTTGAACGTTCCACATTTCTAGACCCCAAAATTGAGCACACTATTAGCAACCTTAAAAAATCAAGGAGTAGTAAATCACAATCAAATTTGGAGGACTCACAACCATCATTACCATTGTCTTCACCACCATCCTCACTGGCCCAAGAAGAAGAAAAAATCATGGAAGATGATCGTCCCCTAAAAAACTTCATTATTCCAGCTACTACAAAAATCAATGGGGTTATCACTATTCCACAAATTGAGGCAAATGACTTTCTATCAGCCCCACAATTATACAAATGATAAAACATAACCAGTTTGAGGGACGCCAATGGAGGATCCAAACGTACACATTGATGAATTTCTGCAATATCTTATCACTTTCAAGATAGATGGTGTTCCTACTAATGCAATTTGTCTTCTATTTTTCCCCTTCTCTTTGAGAGATAGAGCCATGGCATGGCTCTATTCTTTACTAGGAAACTCCATTAATAGTTGGAATGAACTCCTCAAAGTTTTCTTATCCAAATACTTTCCACCAAGCAAGACCGCATAGTTGAGGAGTCAACTCATTTATTTTCTCAAATCCATGGAGAGACCTTGTATGACACATGGAAAAGGTTCAAAGACCTTCAATGTCTTTGTCCACACCATGGTTTAAGCAACATGCTTCTATTGCAAACTTTCTATAATGTCTTATTCTACAATACAATTATATCTATTGATGTTGCTGCAAATAGTGCTTTAATGAACAAATCATATAGGGATGCTTATTCCATTATTGAAGACATGACACTTAATAATTGCCAATGGAGTCCTGACTGGAGCAACCAACCGTCTTCTTCAAGCTCTATTTTTGGAAAGCAAGCCGCTGAAGTAATTTTTGATGCATGTGGAGCGTCGAGACACACTCCTTCACGTTTTGCCACACCATCACAAATTGAAGAGATCAGAGCTCAACAACAATGTGATCTACAATTTCATCCAACAACAACAACATTTGCAGCCCAAGCCGAGTTTGTGTCCATGCTTGAGACCTTTGTCTCAACTCAAATTCAGCTAAATGATGAGCTTCACCAACAAAGGGAACTACTAAAGGATGCTATTTCACAACTTTCTCCTAAATTGGATGGAATTTCCACTCATACTAGGATGTTGGATAATAAATTTGGTCAACAACCTCTTTCCAATCATAAAGCCTCCTCTGATTCCTTGCCTAATCAACCACAATAGATATAAAGGAAACATTCACCTCAGTTCCCTTGAGGACTGGATCTACTATATAACAACCTTCTTCACCATCATGTACAATATCATATGAAGTTGTTGACTCCAATGTTGGCAATGATGCTACAACTCAAAGCAAGAAATATGCATATGATCCTAAGGATGATTTTTCAAACAAGACAAGTGCCCCCTCACAACACATCATTGATACAATGCTTGGTGATGATAAAATTCTCTTTGAATCAAATATTTATTATTTTGAAGAATAGAATGAAGGGACAAACAACATTGAAATCCAGAAGACTATTCCTATTTTAAATCACAAGCATCGATCTTTGGTCCAAATAAAAGATATATTGACAAAGAGGCATAGATCCTTAGCACAACAATTTCTAGCCTGAAATCAAAGAAACAAACCTCAATCTTTATCATTCACCATTACAGGTATCTGATTGGAATCCTCTTAAGTTTGTTATATGTAGTGAGGACACTACTGATTTCAAGCTTAGGGGGAGAGCAACCAGCTACTAGTGTAGTGTAGTTTTATTTTTCTTTTATCATCATTTTCTTAGTTGTCACTTTCAGTGTTGCTCTTCTTGTGGAAAATCCAATATGATATGAAGCTTATCTTTTTGTATGTAGATTGAACACCTATGCTTAACTGATTGTCCTCTTTTGTTGAGAAATATCAACTAGAGAAATTGTAAAAGGCATGCATTAATCAAATGTAACCTTTTGGCCATCAACATGTGCTTGACTCTGGTTTATGCTTCTAGCTTGAACATACATCTTTCACATCCTTGATTTCTTAAAATATGTAATCATTTCAAGTTTTGGGAGTAAATGAACTTTACATCATCATTTAGAATGTAGGATGCCCTTTCCAAGCTCTTAGTACATTTTCAACCACCCTTTCAGTGAAATGTTTTCAAAATAAATGAAGGAAATCTAGCTAGTGTTACAATTGGTTGACTCTCCTATGTTGTGGATTTTTTTTGAAATTTCTTTTGACTTATTTCACCCTCATACCCCATAAAAGATGGCCAAACAACCCACATATCATGCTACCCAAGTGTAAGTCTGATCTGGCCACAATGGTTTGGTGGTATGTCTTAAAAGAGGGTAAAATACCCCAAATGGCACTCCACCTGTGCATAGGCCTACATTAGCAGCCAAGTGATGGAACATGTAATCCATTTCCATATCCTTTTTGGGAAAGAATGAGATTATAACTAAAATTGTTAATTTTAACTAAGATTTCATAATTTGTATCTTTAATAGTTGAGAGTTGGAGTTGCATATTCACTAATTGTTTGTCTTGGTCATCTAAATTCTACTCAGTGTTGTTTAATTGATTGATTCGTTTAATTGTGACCATCCCTATTGAACTAAAAATCTCTTTCTTGGGTGTTTAAGTTGAATTGATGTCTATGAGTATAAATATGTTGATCATGGTTGGTTTGGTCTTATACACATTTTTCATTTCATTTGATCTATGAATGAACTTGACAATTCCTTCTTTTGTGTTTCTATGCTCTTTTTCCTTGAGGACAAGCAATGATTTAAGCTTAGGGGGATTTGATGTGCATATTTGATATCATCTTTTGGACCAATTTTGGGTGCATTTCCAAACCATTTTCACCCAATAATAACTCTTAATCATGCTAGATTTTCTATTTTATTGTTATCTTTAGTTGCTATATGGTTTGGTTTGTAGGTACAACAATTTGGTATCAAAATGGGGAGAAAACACCATCATAACATCCAACAACACGACATGTCTTATTAAAGACATGTTATGTCTTATTAAAGACATGCCATGTCTTATTAGAAACATGTCATGTAACTTTTTAGAACTCGATCTAGACTTCAATTATTGCATCGAACATGCCATGTTGTCCATATGACACGCCGTGTGACCTACAGATGTCACTCAAATGAAAATTTAACTATCTCACACTTATATACGGCCCCAAGCTTTCTTACGACAGTTATCATGACATATTTTGGACCTTTTGTAGGGAACCTGAAGTAATGGAAAGAAAGGAGGAGTTGGATGCGTTCCAAAGGGAGGAAAGGTGGTTTCTCGAGAAAGAAACCTCTTCTTCTTCCTTATTCTCCAACAATTGCAGCAGGGATCACTGCCGTTCTCTTCTCTTCACTCTAGTGTGAAAGTTTTTGGAGAGCTTTTAGCAGCAAGGATTGATTTGTGACTCCTTTAATGGAGTTCCAACTCTATCTTACTTATTCTAAAAACATACAAGTTTATTTCCTTCTATTATGATGACTAGCTCTATTTTCTACTGCTTGTATCTACTTTCGACAACCATGGATGTGTATATCTCTTGTTCTTGGGGAAGAAACTCCCATGTCATAACATTGTTGAACATGAATTTCATATATAATTCTATTTGTTTGACTGTTCTAAGTTTCATTGGTGTTTAATTCTTCTTACATGCTTTGCTGGCCACTTTGTATGTATGATTTCCACTCTTTGTATAATTTGAGAAGATGTGCATAGTAGTAAGGAGATATACCTTAGTTGCACTACCTTGAGCATGGTAGTGGCTGGTATGTGTTGGGGAACAAAGGTTTGTAGTCTGAACCTAAGTATATCCACGAGAGTGGTATACAAAGTTAGGGTTGTTCTACACTACCATGAGGTGGGTGTAGGATACATGCCTGTCTTGTGTTATTGCTAGTGTTCTCGATCTTTGTTGTTCTTCATGCTATGATGTGGATGTGAAACCCTATCCTCAAGAATTCCCAATCTAATTTGATCCTTATTACAAGTGATTTCTATTCTAGTTTGTTTCCTTTTGATTTCTTAGTTAACTAAACAAAACGTCTATCGTTAAAAAAATCTAGATTATTGAAGTTTAATACTCTTGCTCCTAACAAACCCTTTCTCCTTGGATGACCTCGATAGTACTACACACTCCCATATACTTGAGGGGTAGTGCTCGAGTTTATAAATTGAAGACTTGCACACACTGCTAACACTAGAGATCAAGGATAAATTCTTGAGAGTAGTGTTGATTACTTTGGCTTGAGAGCTTGAAGAATCTGAAAAGAGGTCAATGTGTTCAGTGAAGCATACAATTGTCAGTGGAGTACCCCTCCTTGTGAGTACCATTTGTTTCCTTAGATCCTCCTTCATTGACTTAAAAATAGCCTGAGAAAAAAGGTCCATACAGAGCACAACGACATAGGAATTGATGGGGTTTCCCTATCTAATACCTTGGGTTGCCTTGAAGGGTTTAAGAGCTATTGAAAGCCTTGGATACTTCCAATTTAATAGACATACATATCTTCTTGGAGTTTGTCAATTTCATAGAGTGAATAACTTCCTAGTCCAAGTGGAATTTATCTTTGATTCTTCGTCTAGGGATGAAGCTTGATTGGTTAGGGGAAATCTAGGAGTTGATGAACGATTCAATCCTCCCCACTAGGAATTTGAATAGGAGCTTGAAACAACAATTGTTCAAAAAGACTAGGAAAAGATCATTGCACTTAACTGGGGCTTTAATCTTTAGAGTAAGGACCATATTAGAGTTAACAATAGTCTTGTCCAGATTTTTTGTCAAAATCTTAGGTGATGGTTTTGATGATCAAATGACTAACTTGATGCCAATTACTATGAATGAATTTATTATAGATACCATCTATGCCTGGAGCATTGTCTGGAACCATCTTGAACATGATATCCCTAATTTCCATAGGGGAAGTATATGTTCTCATAAAGTTAGTTCATAAGGAGTAAGAGTTTCACAAATACCCGAGTAGTTTAGAAAGTTATGGCATCATGGAGTGGCATAAATGGTCATGAGATGGAGAACGTAGGTTCATATTTGGACTTTCAAGGCATCACTTGAGGTGATCCAAATACCAAACTCATCTTTAAGTCTAGTGATTTTGTAATAGATAATTATGGATTTGCCAAAATATAGGAAAAACTTGGTATTACGATCACCAAAATAGAGTCAATCAATATGTGATTGCTGCTTCTATTCAGCTTCCTCAAGGATGAAAATTTGATTCGATTTCTCCTAGAGTTTGATGGCCAATATTTTGTCAAAATATGAAGGGGAGGGTTGAAAACATACCTAGGTTATCTCAATCCAAGATAGTAAGGGGTGTTTCTCATTATGCTATTTGTTTATCCAAGTACTATATAATTTCAAAACAACAACCTAAAAATGGGCTAGTGCTTTAGGAAGGAGGCCTTGTTGTTCCAATGGGGAAGAAGAAATGTGTGGAAGTGGGGTACCAGTTTCCAACTTTCCTTTATTTTGAAAATATTCATCTAAGAGGATGAATTGGAGGTAGTGGAGATGAGCTATAGGTTTTGGCTAGAGTAGAGGTGAGGTAAGACAATAATGGCAGCTTCCACAAAAGAGTTGAGCCAGTCAATGTTGGATATAACCATGTCTAGTTTCTCCAACATCCATCCACATTTGAAGGTGAAAAGCTGCCCTTGAGGCCTCATGTCATTGGTACTGGTGTTGAGGAGCATCCCACTTAAGAAAGTACAAGATAAACTATTAAAGGATTTATCAAATTTTTTCTGATTGATATTTAGCATAAAATTGAAGTCTCTAGGAACTTCCTAGGCACCTCAAATGCTTATTCAAAATGTTCCCACAGGAACCTAAGTTGGGTAGGGTTGGGACTTCCATAAAAATAGTCAGGTGTCAACTCTTATTAATGCAACAATGAAGAAATTGATGATGATTTAGGATTACATCAATATCATAGAGATAGCTATCCTAGAGAATCCAAACGCCGCTTGAGAAACCAATGGCTTCCACCCCATATGAAGAGGAGAACCAAACGTAGGAATAATGTTGGATGTAGTAGGCCCACTTCATCTAGACTCAAATCGTGCAAGAACCTACAAATGATGAAAACTTTTAACTCTTTAACAAGGCATGCCATCCCATATTGAAAGGCATATTGAGTATTTCAACATCAAAACTTCATAGAATGAGGTGTTTGTAAGAATGAGGAGAAAGAAATTAGATGACAGTGCTTAGTCCTGCAAATTTCTTATCGATTTTCTGAATCATCTGATCATTGGGATGAGCACAATCACGATCTTCCTCAAAATCAAGAGCTTTCTTGGAAGCTGACGAATAGGTGTGGTTATCATCATTCTTATTAGTATGATCTGCCTTTCTTTTCTTCCTTACCCTGTCAAAACTAAGAACTTATTAATAGACGATCTTTCCATTTCTTAAAATAACATATCCACTTCCACCCTCCTCCTAATTTGCTAAACGGTTGTTGTGGAGGGTTACACATATGCAAATTATATGATTGGTACTGGGGGATCTTGACACATCCTTGGACCAAGAAACCTTTGTAGAGATCATTTCCAGTCAAACGAATGTCTATGTCTCCCATGAACTTAGAAGCAACGCCTTTGGCCAAATCATTTTGGATCTTCTTGTTTGCTAGGAGCGCTTGGTCTATTGGACGTCATCCCTTCTTTTTCTATTTCCTAATGAGTGCCTTGGGGAAGCCATCCTCAACAAAAATGTCTTTTATATTAGATACCTAGATTGGTTTATATTAAGTTTTCTTGTTTTTGTTAATGGGATCCACTAACTTCATCTAGGAGATTTTCTTTGTGAAGGGCTTCCTTGGTGGTGTTTAGCATTAATTGTCATATAATATGAAATTACAAGCAATCAAGTTGTTGAAGGATAAGAGGAGGCATTTTGTTTTAGAGCGTTAGGATCATGCTTGCAGTTGAGTTTAGCATGTCCTAGTCTACTATACTTCATGCAAACTGTTGGCATATTCTCATATTGCAGTCTAAAATGCTCACCATTGATGAAGATGTTGGGTAGAATTGGCTTATATATCTCGACTTCAACACATTTTAGGCAAACTTTCCCTGATGGTGCTGAAACATATGGGAGTTTCTTTTGATTTTCATGCCAACTAAGTTTCCAATACTACCCAGAGGTTGGTTTTGGAAGATGAACACAAGAAAGTCATGAACAGAGACCCATACTACCTATTTTCTTGGAATTAAGTCAGAGGGTTGACGAGCTTTAAACATGGGTCCAAGAATAGAATCATGTCTAGGTTATCAGACTTTAGAAATTTATAGTACCCAAATGTTTAAGAAACCTACAACTAGAACATGGTCGAAGTAGTTTGGGGTCGAATGCAGGGATAGGATGAACGACGCTTCGAAACTTGAGTTTCACTTGTCTAAGTACATCAAAAAGGTAAAAGGATAGGTTTGGTTGTAACAAGAAAGCACCACAAAGAAATTAGACTAAAAGGCTATCTCCAAGTGGAGTTACTATTGGGTTTTAGGGGAGGCAGACAAGGCAGCGGAAACAAAAATTTTCTCCCCCAAACCCAGAACAAGGAAATGTGTCAACGTCTATATAATAAGAAAGGAATGGTTTGTGGAATCATACCTTGTCCCAAGGCTTGCTCGGTGACAGTACCTCGTGCCTTGTGCGGTCTTCAACTCCAGCCTTAGATGGTGTCTGTGCAGCTCCTGGTTACACCGGGACTGACTCCTCCTCCTCTCACCGGGACTGTCGGGGTTGACAGTTGTCCTCCTGAGCGGCAGTAACCTCCCGCCTCTGAAGTAGTCCACACGGACCACTTGGAACTCTACACTCCTTGTCCCACAAGGAGTTGGAAGGAGTCACACCCTCCTATTGACGTACTAGTCGCCAACACACTCTCCTGCTACCAGTTGCAACTAAAGTTGCCTTTCCCTTACTGTGCCTCCCTTTTCGGGTAGCACTTGCTCGGGCTCTCTCGGTTACCAAAACCAGAGAACGAAAATTTGCAGAGCAACTGGTTGCACTGAGTTGTTCTTTGAGAAGCCCCAAATACCCCTATATATAGGATGGTCATGGGACAGGGTTCTCTATCCCGGGCAATGCGGGACTAAAAGTAGGAGTAGAATGGTTCGAGATTTTCCACAAAACAACCAACTCGCAACCTGAACCGATCATTTCATTTCTGAAATGGTCGGTTGGGGATCTGAGCCGGTCGGTTGACACTCAACCGATCGGTTGGGACCCATGAGCCGGTCGGTTCACTTTCTGAACCGGTCGGTTCGTGGTCCTGGTCAGTTCCCAATTGACTTTCCAACTTTTGTTTCTAATTGGTATCAAATACCAATCCTTGTTCGAATCAAATTGGGCAAGTGAAACGAAAGGAAAATTCTCACCAATCTGACTTTCCCAACTTGCTCGGTTGCAACAGTTGAACCGATCATTTCAACACTTGAAGCAATCGTTCACCCTGCCATGAGCCAATCGACTCACCTCTTGAGCCAATTGGTTCACCAAGCTGAGATGATCGGTTCATCACATGAGGTGATCGGTTGGGAGTGTAGATTGTACAGTATCAGTCAATTGTGATTTCAATCAATCTGATACTCCAATCAATGTGTCCAACACCTTGAACATTATGACATTGAGCTATCAATTTATTGAGTGTTTAATTGAACTACTAAACTCCTTTAGTAATCAATCTAAACATTGTTTGTGGACAAAACTCCTCTTCCAGGTTAAATCCTATGTGTGTGACCCTGTAGGTCCTTTACACGTTGGCAGTGAAAGTCCATAACACTTATGACTTCACAAGAAAAGAGTGGTGCCTAGTCACACATCAGTGCTACCCAAGTGAAATAGAAAGTTGGAGAACAAATTTCAATCCTACAATCCGTGAATGGTGTTACAGTGAATGTATAATTCCTTTGTCACTGATATCCCGAATGAACTCGAGGCATGGAACAATCATCCTGTCAATGTTCATTCACTTTCTTGATCTCAGAGTAGATTGGAAGAGATATGTATGACATCAATATCACATACTGATTCACACATGCGTGTGCACGCCTATTTCAATCCTACTCATCAAGTGGCCTTGGATATCAAACTCCCTCAGGAGGGACAAATCCCATATCTATCACTCACTCCTCAAAAGCCCCATGTGTCAAAGCCACCCAATCATCACCTTTATAACAACCCATGTTTCAGGACTGCGTTTGATGATGTCAAAGTGTGCCCAACGACATGTGTTGAGTGTAGTGATTTTAGGTCAAAGAATCACACTCACCACCATCACTGTGAGTACTGACTGTGACTACCATGTCGTGGTTCCATGTGTCAAACTCACGGTGGGTCTGTCCGGTATACTTGTTCTCTAACAAGTACCTATGTGTTTGGTTTGATATCTCTATATCATGACTAATGAGATTCTATCATCAACCAACACCACAATCTAGTCTTGTGTGTCATTGTTGTCTATCTACCTTCCACAATGACATCCGACTAGGGAGATAACAAGAATGTACAAACTCTTAGCATCCGTATGATCTCGTCGTTCAGGTCCTTAACCTGAAGGCATACGTCATTGAGTATTGTCATTCTCTAGACATTCCATCTTTTCTATCACTATCTCATATGACTGAACCAGAAAGAATTGGAAGCTTGCCTTTGATGTTTATCAAATCAATCTCAATGTATCCCACCAATCATCCCATGATTGGCTCTCAAGGAATACATACCAACAGACTCCCACTTGCACTGCGAGCCAATCACCCTTGAATCTTATTCATAGTGATCTTCAAACATGTTCCACATGTTACTGTGCTCTTAGTGCAAACATAGTGAGTAATGGCAACACCTTGCCAAAGTCAGTATAAATTGCATGTCTCTCATCTCTTTGATGTACGTCACACGTATGAGATGGAGGTGTCGTAATATGAGATCTAGTATTCCTTTGCTAACCTTTAGCCACATTGCATGATCAAGGATTCCATACTTGTCATCAATGAGCGGAATATAAGTTCATCTCATGAACTTCCAGATCCATATAGTATCCACTGCTTTCTTCTAACACACGGATACTCACCATTTCCTTTTAAATGGTTTTATTGGAAAACTTCCAATTATCAACAAACTTTCACTTTTATATATCCTATATATATTTTGCGATTAATTTTCTGTCTTTTCAGAAGTTCGCATCAATGTAACTCTTTACATTGAACTGTTCCTTATCTCCATAGAACCAGCACTTCTCAAGTACTTGTCAAGTTCTCATGGTATTCCAGTAAATCTTACTAGAAGTAGAAAGACATCCACTCATCATGTCCCACATACGAGTTATCAGGATGAGCACATCATATTGCCATGTCATACATACAAGATGATGAATGCTGGGATGATCACATACATGATAGATCCATATCTATTCTTAGTGTTCACATTCTTGATATGAATTGGACACTTGGCCTTGGGATACTAACTCCATGTATCATGGACAAGTTTTCTCCCACTGAATCTGTGCATACTGAATCCTTCAGTATAGATTGCCAATGTATGCTTTCTCTTTTTAGGTTAAGAGGTTTTCGAGAACTATCTCTATATATCTCTATTCCTATCACATAGGAAACATCTCTATCTTCCTTAAAGATAATTTCCACATTTGGATTTCCATTCTAGAACAATTCCATTTCACATCAATATGTGTAATGTGAACACGCTCCCACTAAATCACAAATCCCTTCTTTATCTTTGACATATCAGTCAAACCCTTTGACTATATTATCAAAGTAAAGATCCAATTCTGAGTTGCTTGTACTCAATCAATCACATTGATTAGTCCATTGTAACTTATAGACTTCATTTGCATTAGTGGATTCATAAACCTTATAGGTTGTGTCACCTACACATCCTTGTTTTATTCCTCATAGGAATGCGGTTTTAGTATCCATATGCCAAATGTCTTAGTCATTAAGTTGCAATCAACAAGCATCATCCTTCTCAAATGTTATCCATGTGTCTTAACACTTAAGACTCATTTGCACTTATGGATTTCATCCAATGGGTGCTACCATCAAGGTCATACCTTATGGTTCACATGGATATCATTTAGGATGTAATGGTCATAAACCATAATTCAGAATTTGATTCCTCATATTCATCTAGATAGTTGACTCATCACATGAACAACTCATCAAATAAATAATTGAGGTATATCTGTTAAGGATATAAGAACTCACAACTCCTTGTGTTTCTTAATGTCCTTTATTAGTGTGGGGTATTCTTTTATTAAGAAGAATTCAGTTATTTGATAATCATTCTCTAACTCCTAAGAGTATGATTCCTTCTTGATTTAGACATCACCATGCCTTAATCATGAGTTCACTATGATACACTATCATAATCACTCATAAGGATCTCAAACATTTGGTCCAAGCATTTCATTCTCTAATCTCATCAAGAATTAACACTTTACCAAATTTGCACTTCATCTATGATAATCTTGAACACTTCAATATATTCATATTGGTATTTCTCTAAACACCATTTGAAGTATTAGCATTTGTTCCAATAGGTATGTAAATATATCACATGTATTATACCTAATTGGATAATTATTCTCCCACTACCATTAGTGAAGATTGATTAATCATGTACAAGAGATTCATGTCTCTTATTGGTTCTTTAACCAAAAGAGTCTAGATTTATCCATCACATGGAAGCTAGAAATGAATTTCTCATGATTGATGCTAATTTGATTGTTTGAGTTATCTATAACTTTTAGGTATCATTTTATCTTATGCATATCAAATACCACAAGATAAACAAGGCATTGCCACAAAGATCACATCTTTAAAAGATTAAAACATCAACTTTATTGATTGCCATCATTGTCATACAATATGCAAAATAAAGTGTTTCTATCTATTGGCAGATATAAGATAGTAGTTCATAACTATATTACATGCCTTGTAGGCTGAAAATAAACTAAAGTACTCCTATCTATTGCGGCAACACTTGCCCCAATTATGAGTTCTTTACACTTTACATCTTGGTATCATATACCTCAAAAGTGTTACCAGGTTACTTTCATGACACCTTTAAGTAGAGACGGTTGTCTCCTCCTTCTTCTTTTGTTCTTCCAGATAGAGAGGACAATTCCTTTTCCAATGTCCTGGCTTTTGACAATGGTGGCAATTGCCTTTCTTGGTCACACCTCCCTTGACCTTGAGAGCTGAAGTCGTCTTGGGCTCCTGGCTAGCATCAGAACCTTTCTTAGTTTTACTTGCCCTTGCACTTGGACTTGCCTTTCTTTCTCATGATCACCATCACAGACTTAGGCTTGTCCTTCTTCATCTGTGTCTTGACTGTCCTCAACATGCCCAACAACTCTGACAGTGGCCTATCAAAGTTGTTCATGTTGTAGTTCATCACAAACTCACTGTAAGATTCTAGCAACGATTGTAGTATCAGGTCAGTAGCCAACTCTTGGCTCAGTGGAAATCCCAGTCTTTGCATGTTCTCCAAATACCCAATCATCTTGAGTGTGTGAGGACCAACTAGATCTCCTTCTGTCATGACACACTTGAACAGTGCCCTTGAGACATCGTATCTCTCTTGCCGTGCCTGATCTTCATACAGGTTCCTGAGATGCTGAATCATCTCAATGACATCCATATTCTCATGTTGTCTCTGCAACTCGTGGTTCATAGAGCATAACATCAAGCACTTTGCATCAATGGCATCATCAGAATGCTTATTATAGGCATCCCTTTCTGTCTTTGGTGCATTAGGAGTGGGTTCCTCAGGAATCAGAGTATCCAGGACATAGAGCTTTCGCTCTTGAGTGAGAACAATTCTCAATGTCCTATACCAGTCGTGGAAGTTTGTCCCATTTATTATGTCCTTTTCAAGGATCGATCGCAAAGAGAAGTGATTGTTGTTTGTTCTCATTTGTACTACAAAAGGAAAATATGCAATTTTAGTCCAAAACTCATTTTTGACTCATTTGATTGATTTGAAAAGTGACGATAAAATTAGGCCTTTAATTAATTATCGCTCCCACTATTTTACTTCAAATTGATAGCCCTCACCATCAATTCATAAGATTGCAGCGTACAACCTTCTAGTGGGCAAGATCCTGAAATCCTCTAAATCATGGACTAGCTTGGGCTGTCACCCACAACTTAGATCTCTCAGGTAGGCAACTCTTGCCAATTGCATCATATGCAACTCTTGATAAGATGTCATATGCAACTCCTTGCCATGATCATCTCCATGCCTCAAGGTGCTAGATTCTATCTAGGTCACCTTGTTAAGTCCGACCCAAAGCAAACATGATGAATATGCACCCTGCTTGGGCAGACCCACATATCCACCCTTCACGCTTCCACGAGATAGATGGTGCACCACGCTTGGGCATGCCCACACTTGGTCGATCAAGCTTTTCACGTGTGTCGCATTTGGAAGGCATCTAAAACTTAATATTTAATGAGGGATTTGGTTTTTATATACATATACATATCCAATTACCACAATACATAGTACATATCATATACATGATATATCCCACAGAAAACTTGCGCAAATGATAAAAAGTGATGATTACGACCATCCTAATGAGATTCCTTGAGCCAAGAGGAATCACGGTCATCTAGGTCTACATCACATGCAACCTGTACAAGATGAATTATGTGCTTTGCCTTTGGAGTAGATCAACTCATCACATGATTGACTTGCTCATTCTGGCCTGGTCGTTTGGGTGCCACCAGCCGATCGGTTGCCTCCTCCAACCGATCGGTTCGCCTGGTCTTCGTGCATCTCTTCATGGCTGCCATCCTCTCATCTCACTCCTCGAACCAGTCATCAACCGATCGGTTCTCTCCTTGAAGCGATTGTCTGGAACATCAATCGATCGGTTCACGCCTTGAACCGATCGTCTCAGGTGTCGTCATATGTCCTCTGTTCTTTGACATAACAGGAAATAAAATCTATCCTAATTTTACATTGCTTAAAAGGGAAACCCCGAGTTACATTCGGGGGGAGCAAAGGTAGGCAAGAATCTCGAATTATTTCGAGTTACATCAGGAATAGGAGAGGGAAGATCGGTGCACAGACCGTGATGTAAGAAACCACATATAACCATACACAGATAGGGTTTATTGGCCATAATCACACTATACATCCACCACAAAACTCGTTTAAGGGCGACGCGTATCGAGTGCATTAATAAAACATATCATATATGTAATTGGGATTTGTGGATTTAGGATTGGACATGCATAAAGCCAATTTTATTCACATCGGATGCAATAAATAAAGGCGACAAACCAAAATCGATCATATCGATATTCCTAAAATATAGAACAGTTGACGTGGCTCTGATACCACTGTTGGGTTTTAGGGGAGGCAGAGAAGGCAGTGGAAACAAAAATTTTCTTCCCCAAACCCGGAACAAGGAAACACGTCAACGTCTATATAACAGGAAAGGATTGGTTTGTGGAATCATACCTTGTCCCGAGGCTTGCTCGGAAACAATACCTCGCGCCTTGCGTGGTCTTCAACTCCGACCTTAGACGGTGTATGTGCAGCTCCTGGTTACACCGGGACTGACTCCTCCTCCTCTCACCGGGACTGTCAGGGTTGACAGTTGTCCTCCTGAGCGGCAGTAACCTCCCGCCTCTGAAGTAGTCCACACGGACCACCTGGAACTCCACACTCCTTGTCCAACAAGGAGTTGGAAGGAGTCACACCCTCCTGTTGACGTACTAGTCGCCAACACACTCTCCTGCTGCCAGTTGCAACTGCAGTTGTCTTTCCCTTGTTGTGCCTCCCTTTTCGGGTAGCACTTGCTCGGGCTCTCTCGGTTACCGAAACCAGAGAACGACAACTTTGTAGAGCAACTGGTTGCACTGAGTTGTTCTTTGAGAAGCCCCAAATACCCCTATATATAGGATGGTCATGGGACAGGGTTCTCTATCCCGGGCAATGCGGGACTAAAAGTAGGAGTAGAATGGTTCGAGATTTTCCACAAAACAACCAACTCACAACCTGAACCAATCGTTTCATTTCTAAAACGGTCAGTTGGGGAACTGAGCCGGTCGGTTAACACTCAATCGATCGGTTGGGACCCATGAGCCGGTCAGTTCACTTTCTGAACCGGTCGGTTCGAGGTCCTGGTCAGTTCCCAATTGACTTTCTAACTTTTGTTTCTAATTGGTATCAAATACCAATCCTTTTCCAATCAAATTGGGCAAGTGAAACGAAAGGAAAATTCTCACCAATCTGACTTTCCCAACTTGCTCGGTTGCAATAGTTGAACCGATCATTTCAACACTTGAAGCAATCGTTCACCCTGTCCATGAGCCGATTGACTCACCTCTTGAGCCGATCGGTTCACCAAGCTGTGCCGATCGGTTCATCACATGAGCCGATCGGTTGGGAGTGCAGATTGTGCATAATCAGTCATTTGCGATTTCAATCAATTCGATACTCCAATCAATGTGTCCAACACCTTGAACATTATGACATTGAGCTATCAATTGATTGAGTGTTTAAATGAACTACTAAACTCCTTTAGTAATCAATCTAAACATTATTTGTGGACAAAACTCCTCTTCCAGGTTAAATCCTATGTGTGTGACCCTACAGGTCCTTTTCACGTTGGCAGTGAAAGTCCATAAAACTTATGACTTCACAAGCAAAGAGCGGTGCCTAGTCACACATTAGTTCTACCCAAGTGAAATAGAAAGTTGGAGAACAAATTTCAATCCTACATACCGTGAATGGTGTTACAGCGAATGTATAATTCCTTTGTCACTGATATCCCGAATGAACTCGAGGCATGGAACAATCATCCTGCCAACGTTCATTCACTTTCTTGATCTCAGAGTAGATTGGAAGAGATATGTATGACATCAATATCACATACTGATTCACACTTGCATGCGCACACCTATTTCAATCCTACTCATCAAGTGGCCTTGGATATCAAACTCCCTCAGGAGGGACAAATCCCATATCAATCACTCACCCCTCAAAAGCCCTATGTGTCAAAGCCACCCAATCATCACCTTTATAACAACCCATGTTTCAGGACTGTGTTTGATGATGTAAAAGTGTGCCCAACGACATGTGTTGAGTGTAGTGATTTCAAGTCAAAGAATCACACTCACCACCATCACTGTGAGTACTGACTGTGACTACCATGTCATGGTTCCATGTGTCAAACTCACGGTGGGTCTGTCTGGTACACTTGTTCTCTAACAAGTACCTGTGTGTTTGGTTTTATATCTCCATATCATGACTAATGAGATTTTGTCATCAACAAACACCACAATCTAGTCTTGTGTGTCATTGCTGTCTATCTACCTTCCACAATGACATCCGACTAGGGACATAACAAGAATGTACAAACTCTTAGCATATGTATGATCTCATCGTTCAGGTCCTTAACCTAAAGGCATACGTCATTGAGTATTGTCATTCTCTAGACATTCCATATGTTCTATCACTATCTCATATGACTGAACCAGAAAGAATTGGAAGCTTGCCTTTGATGTTTATCAAATCAATCTGAATGTATCCCACCAATCATCCCATGATTGGCTATCAAGGAATACATACCAACATACTCCCACTTGCACTGCGAGCCAATCACCCTTGAATCATATTCATAGTGATCTTCAAACATGTTCCACATGTTACTGTGCTCTTAGTGCGAACATAGTGAGTAATGGCAACACCTTGCCAAAGTCAGTATAAATTACATGTCTCTCATCTCTTTGATGTACGTCACACGTATGAGATGGAGGTGTTTAAATATGCGATCTAGTATTCCTTTTCTAACCTTTAGCCACATTGCATGATCAAGGATTCCATACTTGTCATAAATGAGAGGAATATAAGTTCATCTCATGAACTTCCAGATCCATATAGTATCCACTGCTGTCTTCTAACACATGGATACTCACCATTTCCTTTTAAATGGTTTTATTGGAACACTTCCAATTATCAACAAACTTTCCCTTTTATATATCCTATATATATTTTGCGATTAATTTTTTGTCTTTTCAGAAGTTCGCATCAATGTAACTCTTTACATTGAACTCTTCCTTATCTCCATAGAACCATCACTTCTCAAGTACTTATCAAGTTCCCATGGTATTCCAGTAAATCTTACTAGAAGTAGAGATACATCCACTCGTCATGTCCCACATACGAGTTATCAGGTTGAGCACATCATATTGCCATGTCATACATACAAGATGATGAATGCTGGGATGATCACATACATGATAGATCCATATCTATTCATAGTGTTCACATTCTTGATAAGAATTGAACACTTGGCCTTGGGATACTAACTCCATGTAAAATGGACAAGTTTTCTCCCACTGAATCTGTGCATACAGAACCCTTTAGTATAGATTGCCAATGTATGCTTTCTCTTTTCAGGTTAAGAGGTTTCCGAGAACTATCTCTATAGATCTCTATTCCTATCACATAGGAAACATCTCTATCTTCCTTAAAGATAATTTCCACTTTTGGATTTCCATTCTAGAACAATTCCATTTCACATCAATATGTGGAATGTGAACACACTCCCACTAAATCACAGATCCCTTCTTTATCTTTGACATATCAGTCAAACCCTTTGACTATATTATCAAAGTAAAGATCCAATTCTGAGTTGCTTGTACTCAATCAATCACATTGATTAGTCCATTGTAACTTATAGACTTCATTTGCATTAGTGGATTCATAAACCTTATAGGTTGTGTCACGTACACATCCTTGTTTTATTCCTCATAGGAATGCGGTTTTAGTATCCATATGCCAAATGTCTTAGTCATTAAGTTGCAATCAACAAGCATCATCCTTATAAAATGTTATCCATGTGTCTTAACACTTAAGACTCATCTGCACTTATGGATTTCATCCAATGGGTGCTACCATCAAGGTCATACCTTATGGTTCACATGGATATCATTTAGGATGTAATGGTCATAAACCATAATTCAGAATTTGATTCCTCATATGCATCTAGATAGTTGACTCATCACATGAACAACTCATCAAATAAATAATTGAGGTGTATCTGTTAAGGATATAAGAACTCACAACTCCTTGTGATTCTTAATGTCCTTTATTAGTGTGGGGTATTGTTTTATTAAGAAGAATTCAATTATTTGATAATCATTCTCTAACTCCTTAGAGTATGATTCCTTCTTGATTTAGACATCACCATGCCTTAATCATGAGTTCACTATGATACACTATCATAATCACTCATAAGGATCTCAAACATTTGGTCCAAGTATTTCATTCTCTGATCTCATCAAGAATTAACACTTTACCAAATTTGCACTTCATCTATGATAATCTTGAACACTTCAAGATATTCATATTGGTATTTCTCTAAACACCATTTGATGTATTAGCATTTGTTCCAATAGGTATGTAAATACTATCACATGTATTATACCTATTTGGATAATCATTCTCCCACTACCATTAGTGAAGATTGATTAATCATGTACAAGAGATTCATGTCTCTTATTGGTTCTTTAACCAAAAGAGTCTAGATTTATCCATCACATGGAAGCTAGAAATGAATTTCTCATGATTGATGCTAATTTTATTGTTTGAGTTATCTATAACTTTTAGGTATCATTTTATCTTATGCATATCAAATACCATAAGATAAACACGACATTGCCACAAAGATCACATCTTTAAAAGATTGAAACATCAACTTTATTGAATGCCATCATTGTCATACAATATGCAAAATAAAGTGTTTCTATCTATTGGCAAATATGAAATAGCAGTTCATAACTGTATTACATGCCTTGTAGGCTGAAAATAAACTAAAGTACTCCTATCTATGGAGGAAACACTTGCCCCAATTATGAGTGCTTTACACTTTACATCTTGGTATCATATACCTCAAAAGTGTTACCAGTTTACTGTCAATACACCTTTAAGTAGAGACGACTGTCTCCTCCTTCTTCTTTTGTTCTTCCAGATAGAGAGAACAATTCCTTTTCCAATGTCCTGGCTTTTGACAATGGTGGAAAATGCCTTTCTTGGTCACGCCTCCCTTGGCCTTGAGAGATGAAGTCGTCTTGGGCTCCTGGCTAGCATCAGAACCTTTCTTAGCTTTGCCCTTGCCCTTGCGCTTGGACTTGCCTTTCTTTCTCATGATCACCATCACAGACTCAAGCTTGTCCTTCTTCATTTGTGTCTCGGTTGTCCTCAACATGCCCAACAACTCTGACAGTGGCCTATCATAGTTGTTCATGTTGTAGTTCATCACAAACTGACTGTAAGATTCTAGCAACGATTGTAGTATCAGGTCTATACCCAACTCTTGGCTCAGTGGAAATCCCAGTCTTTGCAGGTTCTCCACATACCCAATCATCTTGAGTGTGTGAGGACCAACTGGATCTCCTTCTGTCATGACACACTTGAGCAGTGCCCTTGAGACATCGTATCTCTCTTGTCGTGCCTGATCTTCATACAGGTTCCTGAGATGCTGAATCATCTCAATGGAACACATATTCTCATGTTGTCTCTGCAACTCGTGGTTCATAGAGCATAACATCAAGCACTTTGCATCAATGGCAACATCAGAATGCTTCTTAAAAGCATCCCTTTCTGTCTTTGGTGCATTATGAGCGGGTTCCTCTGGAATCGGAGTATCCAGGACATAGAGCTTTCGCTCTGGAGTGAGAACAATTCTCAATGTCCTATACCAGTCATGGAAGTTTGTCCCATTTAGTCTGTCCTTTTCAAGGACTGGTCGCAAAGAGAAGTGATTGTTGTTTGTTGTCATTTGTACTACAAAAGGAAAATATGCAATTTTAGTCCAAAACTCATTTTTGACTCATTTGATTGATTTGAAAAGTGACGATAAAATTAGGCCTTTAATTAATTATTGCTCCCACTATTTTACTTCAAATTGATAGCCCTCACGATCAATTCAGAAGATTGCAGCGTACAACCTTCTAGTGGGCAAGATCCTGAAATCCTCTAAATCATGGACCAACTTGGGTTTTCACCCACAACTTAGATCTCTCAGGTAGGCAACTCTTGCCAATTGCATCATATGCAACTCTTGATAAGATGACATATGCAACTCCTTGCCATGATCATCTCCATGCCTCAAGGTGCTAGATCCTATCTAGGTCACCTTGTTAAGTCTGACCCAAAGAAAACACGATGAATATGCACCCTACTTGGGAAGACCCACATATCCATCCTTCACACTTCCACTAGATAGACGGTGCACCACGCTTGGGTGTGCCCACGCTTGGGTGTGCCCACACTTGGTCAATCAAGCTTTTCACGTGTGTCGCATTTGGAAGGCATCTAAAACTTAATATTTACTGAGGGATTTGGTTTTCATATACATATACATATCCAATCACCACAACATATAGTACGTATCATATACATGCTATATCCCACAGAAAACATGAACAAACGATAAAAAGCAATGATTACGACCATCCTAATGTGATTCCTCGAGCCAAGAGGAATCACGATCATCTAGGTCTATATCACATGCAACCTGTACAAGATGAACTCTGTGCTTTGCCTTAGGAGTAGATCAACTCATCACATGATTGACTTTCTCATTCTGGCCCAGTCGTATGGGTGCCACCAGCCGATCGGTTGGCTCCTCCAACTGATCGGTTCGCCTGGTCGTCGTGCATCTCTTCATGGCCACCACCCGTTCGTCTCGCTCCTTGAACTGGTCATCAACCGATCGGTTCACTCCTTGTACCAATCGTCTGGAACGTCAACTGATCAGTTCACGCCTTGAACCGATCGTCTCAGCTGTCTTCAGATGTCCTCCGTTCTTTGACATAATAGGAAATAAAATCTATCCTAATTTTACATTGCTTAAAAGGGAAACCCCGAGTTACATTCGGGGGGAGCAAAGGTAGGAAAGAATCTCGAATTATTTCGAGTTACATCAGGAATAGGAGAGGGAAGATCGGTGCGCAGACCGTGATGCAAGCAACCACATACAACCATACACATATAGGGTTTATTGGCCATAATCACGCTATACATCCACCACAAAACTCATTTAAGGGAGACGCGTATCGAGTGCATTAATAATACATATCATATATGTAATTGGGATTTGTGGATTTAGGATTGGACATGCATAAAGCCAATTTTATTCACATCGGATGCAATAAATAAAGGCGACAAACCAAAATCGATCATATCGATATTCCTAAAATATAGAACAGTCGATGTGGCTCTGATACCACTATTGGGTTTAGGGGAGGCATAGAAGGCAGCGGAAACAAAAATTTTCTTCCCCGAACCCGGAACAAGGAAACGTGTCAACGTCTATATAATAGGAAAGGGATGGTTTGTGGAATCATACCTTGTCCAGAGGCTTGCTCGGTGACAATACCTTGCGCCTTGCGCAGTCTTCAACTCCGGCCTTAGACGGTGTCTGTGCAGCTTCTGGTTACACCGAGACTGACTCCTCCTCCTCTCACCGAGACTATCAGGGTTGACAGTTGTCCTCCTGAGCAGAAGTAACCTCCCGCCTCTGAAGTAGTCCACACGGACCACCTGGAACTCCACACTCCTTGTCCCACAAGGAGTTGGAAGGAGTCACACCCTCATGTTGACGTAGTAGTCGCGAACACACTCTCCTGCTGCCAGTTTAAACTGCAGTTGTCTTTCCCTTGTTGTGCCTCCCTTTTCAGGTAGCACTTGCTCAGGCTCTCTCGATTACCAAAACCAGAGAAGGACAACATTGCAGAGCAACTAGTTGCACTGAGTTCTTCTTTGAGAAGCCCCCAATACCCCTATATATATAGGAGGGTCATGGGACAGGGTTCTCTATCCTGGGCAATGCGAGACTAAATGCAGGAGTAGAAGGGTTCGAGATTTTCCACAAAACAGCCAACTTGCAACCTGAACCGATCGTTTCATTTCTGAAATGGTTGGTTGGGGATCTGAGCCGGTCGGTTGACACTCAACTGATCGGTTGGGACCCATGAGCCGGTTGGTTCACTTTCTGAACCGGTCGGTTCGTGGTCCTGGTCAGTTCCCAATTGACTTTCCAACTTTTGTTTCTAATTGGTATCAAATACCAATCCTTGTTCCAATCAAATTGGGCAAGTGAAACAAAAGGAAAATTCTCACCAATCTGACTTTCCCAACATGCTCAGTTGCAACAGTTGAACCGATCATTTCAACACTTGAAGCAATCGTTCACCCTATCCATGAGACGATGGACTCACCTCTTGAGCCAATCGGTTCACCAAGTTGAGCCGATCGGTTCATCACATGAGCCGACCGGTTGGGAGTGCAGATTGTGCAGAATCAGTCAATTGCGATTTCAATCAATCTGATACTCCAATCAATGTGTCCAACACCTTGTACATTACGACATTGAGCTATCAATTGATTGAGTGTTTAATTGAACTACTAAACTCCTTTAGTAATCAATCTAAACATTGTTTGTGGACAAAACTCCTCTTCCAGGTTAAATCCTATGTCTGTGACCCTGCAGGTCCTTTTCACGTTGGCAGTGAAAGTCCATAACACTTATGACTTCACAAGCAAAGAGCGGTGCCTAGTCACACATCAGTGCTACCCAAGTGAAATAGAAAGTTGGAGAACAACTTTCAATCCTACAATCCGCAAATGGTGTTACAGTGAATGTATAATTCCTTTGTCACTGATATCCTGAATGAACTCGAGGCATGGAACAATCATCCTGTCAACGTTCATTCACTTTCTTGATCTCAGAGTAGATTGGAAGAGATATGTATGACATCAATATCACATACTGATTCAGACATGCGTGCGCACACCTATTTCAATCCTACTCATCAAGTGGCCTTGGATATCAAACTCCCTCAGGAGGGACAAATCCCATATCTATCACTCACCCCTCAAAAGCCCCATGTGTCAAAGCCACCCAATCATCACCTTTATAACAACCCATGTTTCAGGACTGCGTTTGATGTTGTCAAAGTGTGCCCAACGACATGTGTTGAGTGTAGTGATTTCAGGTCAAAGAATCACACTCACCACCATCACTGTGAGTACTGACTGTGACTACCATGTCATGGTTCCATGTGTCAAACTCACGGTGGCTCTGTCCGGTACACTTGTTCTCTAACAAGTACCTATGTGTTTGGTTTGATATCTCTATATCATGACTAATGAGATTCTGTCATCAACTAACACCACAATCTAGTCTTGTGTGTCATTGCTGTCTATCTACCTTCTACAATGACATCCGACTAGGGACATAACGGGAATGTACAAACTCTTAGCATTTGTATGATCTCATCGTTCAGGTCCTTAACCTGAAGGCATACGTCATTGAGTATTGTCATTCTCTAGACATTCCATCTGTTCTATCACTATCTCATATGTCTGAACCAGAAAGAATTGGATGCTTGCCTTTGATGTTTATCAAATCAATCTTAATGTATCCCACCAATCATCCCATGATTGGCTCTGAGGGCATACATACCAACAGTTACTAGAAAGATTATGCTTTTAGGGTTAGTAATTTTTATAGGGGTTTTGTATATCATAAGTCAAGAGAATAAAACTGTCGTCAAGGTAAGGCACCAAGGAAAAAAACATAGGCATAACAAGCGACATCGGAAAACATCTGTCATTCTCTTCTATCAAAGAGGATGCCTCTAACCATGTACCAACTCCCTCTCTCAAGGATAGTGGCTGTATATTAGAGTGGTAAGGTAAACCAAAGCATCCATTATCCTGGGTACTCTCGTACACCCGGATCAGACCAAATTCTAGAGTTACGACAGCCCCCTCTCAAGGGAGTCGAAACGGGAAACATGATTCAATATCATGTCAAAAGAACGATCCAATAGAAGAGACTAGAGTTAAGATGCTATAAAGAAATCATCCAACAAAAAGGAACCATACACAGAATAATATGAGATAAACTCCATGGATTCCAATAAGCTTAAAGTGAGTGAAAGGTTTAGTTACAATGCATAGGGAAATGAAAGTAAAATGCAGTAATAAGGGAAAGATAAGTATCAATATCCTTGATTTAGGAGGTCGATATACATCAGTTGACCCCTAAGGTTCCCCTAACCCGGTACCGGGCAGGAGCTCTACCCGATACGCCCGTGTTGGGCTCTTGACCGTGTTAGGTTCAGAGTTGTGCTGGCTAAGGCGTATCGGGAGGGACTCCCTACCCAGTAACGGGTTAGGGGAACACTTAGACTCTTGAGTTCCTTGTATCAGGTGTAGAGGGGTGAGCAGTCTCCGGTTGAGGCCCATCTAGGAACCCGACACAATAGGGTGGCCTTCTTGGTTGTATCATGCTGCTGTGGCTACCAGGACGGGTTGTAAGTGAACTCCTCTCGCCCCTCTCGGGTTGGGGGTGTGCTCACCTAGTGTCGCCCGGTACGCTAGAGGACTCGACGCACTAGCTCTACTTCTAAAGTTAGATATCATAGGGTTCTGACCCATCCCATCGAAGTCATGTAGCTTCTATATATAGGCAGTGACTGGTAGGAATTGCGGCTCATGTTGGGCCACACATCCTTCTTCTACTCCGTTGATGTGGCTTCGGGAGAGGGTCGACACGTCTGTCGCCCGCCACACCTGGGAGGGTTGTCACGTGCTAGGTTGTGAATAAATCATGCTTGATCATGTCAGGTTGGCTCTGGCAGGCTACTGTACTGAGTGGTGGACATATCGTGTAAAGGACCACATCGACCGATGGGTCGCGAAGGGCAATGCTCTGTCTCGGGTAAGTAGCATGCTGTTCGTCAGAGTCTCCTTGCGTGACACACCTTTGTTAGGTTGCTGCCATATCGGGCAGCGACCGTGATAGGTAAGGGGCGTGTTGCCTCGCGTTACTCACTGGGCCGAGACAGGTCCATTGTTGTGGATGGGCGGAGAAGGGCACATTAAGATTTTTTTCATTTAAAAATAAGAGAAAATTTTGCAAAAGATAGGAAATATTATTAGGAGCATAGTGGTGATTATTTCTATACAGAAAATAGGATAAAACAGAGAGGAAGTCAATTTAGGAACTAGTTCTGATAGTAAAGCATAGGCTTTAACAGTCATAAAATGGGTGTTATCAACTCCCCCAAACTTAGCATTTTGATTGTCCTCAATCAATCTGTATCTATTTTAAAACTTTGTTTGTGATACTTCTTCAAAGTCAGGCATAGTCTTCGGACAAGGGGTTTAAAAGAATTTTTGAGATGCCCTTGAGGAAAATTACGTCTGACTATGAACAACAGACTTTATTTTTCCTGCCTTATTTAAGTAAAAAATTTCTCTTCAGCCTTAATGAGACTTTTGGTGCATGGTTCAAAGTTGGCTTTCACACCAAACAACTTTGGGAGTAGGAAGTTGGGATTTTGGGTAGGGTTAAGGCTTTTTGGGTTTTTCTTGCTTCCCATCTGTCCATCTAGGTACGGGTTCGTTAACGGGGAAGTGGTCCCCACAGTCCAAGCCAATTGACTTTAGAGTAGTGATTTCTCATCCTACATACCACTGCCCCAGATCTACCATGCCTAATGATGGGTACTTTTGGAAAGGCAAGTGTGTGTTTTTTTCATAGGTACAAATCTCATGCTTTTATTCACTCTCATAAGGACTTCCTCTCTTTTTGGGGTTTTTAATGGGTAGGGAAAAGAAGATAGTTTGTTGTTTGGGCAGCTTTTTCCTTCACATACACATCTCTTAGCTGTTGTGAGATTATTTTTCAAAATTGGCGTAGAAAAGTTGTAGTCTTTGTTGTTTGAGACTACATTTTCGAAAGGAGCGTAATAGAAAATTGCACCGCCTTAGACATAGAGAAAACAAATTGGGAGATGTTGTATCAAGTTTTTTTTACTGTAAAGTGTCTTTGTACAATTGTTGAGAGGCAAGCAGTTGTATAAGTACTATTTTGTATCAGACATGTATGCATATGTACACAGGGTATGGTAACAGAAAAGAAGAAATGCAAAAAGGGAGGGGAAATTTTTAGTACCTCCCTCACTGATATATACTATCCCCCCAAACTTACCCCACACTCTGTCCTAGAGTTGTGAGATAAATTAGGTAGGGTAGTGATAATTCAGTGAGGGTTTAGCTGGTGTGTGGGCCTTCATCTGAAAGAAGCTCCATCACATACTCTCCTCATTTGTTGTGATAGTCGATGTGGTGGAGCTTTTTTGGTGGTTTTTTTAGCGCCACCGATCTATAGATCCATTCTTGCACGTAGATCCGCAGTCATTTGATTGTGGATCTTGTTGAGGACTGTGATGGTAGAATTGAAGCTCACGCCACTTGACCGTCAGATCTTCCATATGTGGCTGGATCAGCGTCACCACCTCGATGAAGTACTTCCTCGCTAAGCGCTTGATGGATGTCAACGAAGTTGATGTACACTGCACTAGATAGTCTTTGTTGGCGTCAAAGCTATTGTAGAAGATGGCCACTCACGGGCGAGTGTACACCATCAGGAGCGTCCAATGGTTGTCATGCAACATTGGAATGAAGATGATGTGCGACATGCTTCTCTATATCTGGTGCAGAAATAGCCGTTTCGCTCCTGACTCACCACCCAGGCAGAGATCATTGAACAACATTGGATGGGTGATGTAGGCATGTTCAAACTTCTTTTGTAGGATCAGGATGTAGGCTGGCACTACCGACAGTGCTAGGTGATGTAGGCATGTTCAAACTTCTTCTGTAGGATGAGAGATCATTGAGCAACATTGGATGGGTGATGTAGGCATGTTCAAACTTCTTCTGTAGGATCAAGATATAGGTTGACACTACCGACAGGCCTTGACTAAGTCCCAAAAATCATCGAGGGGGGACTATGACACTGTCTGTCTGATAGATGACGTCTACAAGTATTGAGTTAGCAAGTCCAAGAAGGACTTCATTGACCTGTTCCTAAGACAGAGTAGCGCACGCAGAATGGTCGAAGTTGCTGATTAGCTTTTCAGATAAAGTAGGTGAATCAGAGCCTTCATTATTCAGTATATGCTGAAGGATTTCAATCTGCTTGCCTGTCCTGTAGACGTTTGTGGCCATCTAGATTTCTTCTCTTGAAGGGCTACTGGGTTGGGAAGATTCCACATTCGAGTCTAACAGCTCCACTAGAAGATCTACGTCTCGGAAATAGTGCTTATCCTTGATCAACAACAATGCGTATGTGCTTCTGAGATGATAGAAATTTTTCCCTTGGAGATGCCTCATAAATCTGAAGATGTTGAGAAGCTCCATGGCACGCAGGACAATAACTGTGATATTCCCGCTTCCTGACTCTTCTTGGACGTGGAAGTCTCTGAGCGAGAAGAAGTTCCAAATGCCGTTGTGGCGTCGGACTCCTTCCTTGATAACGCGGTGAAGACACAGTGGAAGAAGTCATAGGTACTTGTCTTCGGGGCGTACAAAGCTTTGTCCTATCTGTGGGACCTCTGTGTTGCAGCAGTAGAGGAGGGTGACGTCATGGTTGCGGAGGTCCTCTACATAGAGGAACCCATTCTTTTTGTGCTTGTAAGGAGCCAACACTAGGTTTGGGTTGTGCTCTTCAATGTGCTAGAGAAAATCTGCCACCTGCTTCGCGTCGTGCGCCCCTTCCATTAACCTTTTTGCCAAGATCGGGGTGGCATTGTATACAAACTGCCAACCTATCCTGATGGCGATATTCTTGATCACCACGCCCTCTAGGACCCTGAAGAGCACCTTTGCCATGACGGCTGGCGAGGGGAACATGTTTATCAACACTCTCTATTATATAGAGAAGTAATCGTTGCTCTAGATGATAGCTTCTTCATCTACCTGCAGTCTTAGGACCATGTTCAACATCTTCTGGTCCCAGATCATCAGGTAGCTGATGGCTCTCCTATCAAAGCCAGCCATTTTGAAAGAAGGGATCTCCGATGGTACAGTGAATGCATCTACCATTGAAGTCTTTGCTCTGGGGGGTTGTTGTTGATGGAGAAGTGTATATCTCCCCCTTCTCCCTCTGATTCTTCAGATGAACCCTCCTTTAGCCCGATAGATATGTCTTCATCATCTGGCTAGTCTAGGGAGGGTATGGGAGCAGCAGTGTCGACGTCGTGGGCACTCTCTTGTCCTGCTCGAGCACCGCCAACAGTTTTATTCATCACTTCTTCTCGGGCATTGTGGAGGGCCCACTGGAGGAGGAGGAAGATGATGATCTAGAGGTTGACACCGAAGATGATGGTTGGGAGCCAGATCCTGGAGGTGATGGGGATCTGCTGGGACGTCTTGAGTGGGGGTGGTCGTCCCTCCGGTTCAGTCATTCTTCAATGTCATCAAGACATTGAAGCACCGTCTGCATCGTATTGTTTAGTGCCTCTAGTTGGCCAGGCAATCCAACTAGGGTTAGCAGTTGGTGCTCCTGCTCATTTATCCTACTCTGGAAAACATTGAACTTGCAGGTTAGGGAAGCAAATGTAGCTGTGTGATTGCTTGTTACCCCCCCGCAAGTTGTCGAACTCAAAGCTGAAGATATGCCCTAACGATGAGGGGCTACAGTTGATCGTCTTTGGCTTGGAGCAACGCTCCTCGCGTGTGAAGCACGGCTCGAGGAATGTGTGTCATCAATCAGAGTCGAGTCCATCAAAACCATATGTGAGGGTGTGGCTTCAGGGTGAGGTGTTGGCACCTTTGCGATTGCCTCTACCTCGTCAGTTTGGGGTGGTGGAGAGGGGCGCGGAGTGGGCGGATGCTGATTTACCATCTAATTCTCAGTGTCCTCCTCCATAGTGAACATCGATGTCGCTAGAGGCGATGTCGGTGTTGGCTATAAAGCCCTAAGCTCTGCCTCTAGGAGCTCATAGAATGCATTGTTGCTGTTGTGGGGCGCATTTGGCTGCGTCGATGCCTCTTCCGTCTCAGGCAGGGCTGAAGCTTCAGGAGCTACGGCCACCTCTGCCGCAACGGCCTCTGGGGCTATCATCATAACATCTGTCCCAATGATCTGGATGACCTCTACAATCATCGTTATTTCTTTAGTAGCCATGGCAGGCATAGTTGTGGTTTCTGTGACTGATTCAGTGGCGGCAGTGGCAGTCACGAGTGTAACAACTGCTGGTTGTTTAATAGTGGTGGATGGCTCAGTGGTGGCAATGATAGGTGAGTCATCGACGGCGAATGCCGATGACTTGTCTTGCCGAGCACCAAAAGGGATTAGCCTTGATGTAGCCGCCACCCTCTCATGTATGATTCAACTATAGTCGCTTGAATTTCTTCCTTTGTGAATACCAGCTTCTTTTTGTCATAGTTGAAGAAGAGTGGGAGGGGTAGGAGTAGGTTTGTCCTCATGAATCTGTAGAAGAAGTGGCTCCTCTCCTTCTTGATAATGTTGTCCCTCGCGAGGAACTTTAAGTCTATCCTGTCGTTGCCCCTTGTCCTCGATAAGTTGGGTGGCTCTTTAGGGTACCCCAAGCCTACCACAATCAGATTGACTAGCCCTCCCCATGTTGTACTCCTTGGTGGCATCCTTTACGGGATATAACATGTTGATCAAGAACCACCCCAGGTTGATCGTGCGACCCTCCATCATGTGCCACATGAGGTGGATCTCTTTAGTGTACATGTTGGTTGTTTCATACTTACTGAAGAGTAGGCTCGCCATGATCTTGTGGATTATTCTCCAAAAGAAGGAGTACATTGCTACCACTTTGCTTCTCGACCTGAATGATGATTCGCCAGTTAGCTTCCTCCAGAGCGTGACTGGGTTGAACCCGTCACCTTTGGTGATTCTGACATCGTTGTTCAGAACGTCTCTTTCAGCTAACTGGAGGAGAAGATCTCATTGAGCAGTTTTTCCGAGATGTAAGGCTCAACGTTGTTCATGCGAACCTGTAGTCTATCTGCTCTGCCGAATCTCTTGGCTTCTTCTAGTGTATTCAGCACCCATTGGAGGGATGACATGAACTCTTTCATGAGTTCAGTGTAAGAGGTGGTGTAGCTGAAGCATATCTTCCTCAGCCCAACAACTCTTAGGTCGTTCTCAAGTCTATCGAAAATGCCTATTTGATGGAAGGACAATTGGTGGAAGAAGTGGGTTGGCCGTTAAGCTTTGGCTGCGAGCTCTGTGTATCGTCGCCTGTGTTCTTCGTCTCTGGGCATGAACCGGCCCGGTGAGTGACCCAACGGCTCTAGTTCTGCCACTCTTGTTGAAGCTATTGTTGGGGTTGGTTCTTCTTCTAATCTGGGCCGCTTTTTGGCCTTGGATGGCCCCGCTACTGGGGTTGGTTCTCCTTCGACCTTGCTCATTGACCCGGACCATGGTTTACTTGGTGCGGGTCATTTCTGCACTTTCAAGCGGTAGAGAGTAAGTCACAAAAGAGTTGGTTCATCAAAATCACATTACCCGATATGAGGCAGTAGACCATGAGGAGCATGTTTCCCAATACAGGTTAAGCGACATATGAAAAAATGATATCCGGCAATAGTCTTTGATGAAAGATCACTACACAATACGAAAGCTCCCGACAGCAGCAAGTCGGTATCGGGCAGGGGTAAAAACTCACATTGCTGCCCGATAGGTCAGGCCGATATCAGGTTGCTGAAAATGCTCCCTGCTCGGATCAGATGCTTAATAAAGGTCGTGTTGCTTGGGCATATATATCACATGACACAGATGTCGCACGATAGGGGCAAAAGACTGACACGTCAATTAAAGCAGTAAAGAAAACCTATCATGCGATAAACAAAGCACAATACAGGGCAAAGGTCCTACCCGATACGGGCTCCTTATGAAAGAGTATTGCGTGATACAAGCTTGATCGACACGGTCCGTGTGATATGGCTCAACCAATATGGTCGACATTAAATGAACATTCAAACCACATGATAAGGTGTATCAGGTTTATACCTATGTCGGGCGGGGATGGTTGATGCGCGACACAGATGTCTGGAAGAGGATGGCTGACACGAGAGCAAACACTTGCACGAAATAGGAGCTAGAGTAAGCAAAAGGATACACAATACAGGAGCAGGTGAAAAAGTAAATTATGTGCCCGACAAGGTTAAACTCAAGTTACTATTTATAGCCATGGCGAGCGGGGGTAAAACAGGTAAAACCAGGACATGCGTCGCATGATAAGGCACATCGTTTTCCGTAACACGGTAAGATCAGTCTAATTTGTCGCATTGGGAAGCGATTTTCCTTCTCAGGCACGCTTAGCGCATGTCACACAGAATCTTAGTGCCAGCCAACACGCGCTTCCCTTCTTCTCATTTATGCCTGATATCAGAGTCACGTTGTGCTGCTTGATATGCATCACCTGATACACGTGCCCGATAGGAGAGTACGGGTTGGGTGATAAAACATTCATAAAGCACATCATTCAGAGAAAAAGGGCACATTCATCATGCATGCCCGATATACAACAACAAAAGCTAAGGCTAAAGCAAAACAAAGATAGGAAAAAAGAAATCGGAAAGTGCTTGGTGGGTAAAATATCATTGGCATAAGAGTAAACTTTCAGCCTCAGATGGTATTAATCACCAAGCTATATAAAACTGAGTCAGTGTCCCACAAAACAAGTGAGTCTGGGTATGTGGGACATACACTGACTCGGGCCTTATTAAAATGATAATGTTTGTAATGTTTTTCTGCAGGAAAGGAAATAATGACCTATGCTAGAAAAGTAAAGATTCGGGTTGCCTCCCGAAGAGTGTTGTGGTTTGTGTCGTCAGCTCAACAACTTCAAATCCTTCTATTCTACCTTGGTATTTGTAGCTTCAACATCCTGTAAGGGCATCTCTGATCTTCTAACAAATGCTTCGTCTTCATAAAACCTCTTGACTCTATGCCCGTTCATTGGAAAAACTTTCACCAGATCTTCTTTGTCATAGAGCTCCATCATTCCAGATAGATAGATCTTTGCAACAATGAATGGCCTGGACCATCACGTTTGCAACTTTCTTGAGAGGTGGATAGAAGGATTAAATAATAAAACCTTGTCACCTTTGTTGACATCCTTCTTCCTCAGGTGGGTGTCATGCCAGATCTTAGATCTTAGCTTATAGATCCTTGCATTTTCATAGCCATGGAGTCTCAATTCTTCAAGCTCTTAAAGTTGAAGAAATATTTTCTTCTCAACTAGCGTCAGGTCCAAGTTGAGGTGCTTGATTGCCCATAATGCTTTGTGCTCCAGCTCCAAGGGAAGGTGGCATGCTTTTCCATAACTTAAGCGGTAGGGTGTGGTACCCAACGACATCTAAAGAGTGGTTTTGTATGCCCAAAGAGCATCATCTAGTTTAGCTGACCAGTCCTTGCGGGACTTGCCAACTGTCTTTTCTAAAATCTGCTTGATCTATTGATTAGAGACTTCAACCTGTCTGGATGTCTACGGGTGATATGGCATTGCGACCTTGTGATGTACGTCGTACTTCTGCAAACGGGATTCAAACTGTTTCTCTACAAAGTGAGAACCACCATCACTAATGACGGTCCTCGGCATTCTGAATCTTAGAAAGATAGTCTTGGTGAAAAGCTTTATTACTACCTTAGCATCACACGTTCTGGTGGGCACTGCTTCAACCAACTTAGATACATAATCAACCGCAACCAAGATATATTTAATACCATAGGAAGAAGGGAAAGGTCCCATATAATCTATTCCCCATACATCGAAGATTTCAACCTCGATCCAATATGAAAGCGACATCTCATTTCTACAAGAAATGTTTCTAGTTTGTTGACATTCATTGCAAGACTTCACAAAAGTGTGTGCATCTTCAAACATAGTTGACCAGTAGAAACCTGACTGGAGGATCTTAGTAGTAGTCCTTTCGCCTCCCAGGTGTCCTCCATAAGGGTAGGAGTGACACTCAAACAAAATTTTTGGAACTTCCTCCTCTGGTATACACCTTCTATATAACCCGTCGGCACAACGCCTGAAGAACAAAGGGTCATCCCAGTAGTAATTCTTTAAATCAGAGAAGAATTTCTTTTTCTGATTATAAGACATATCTGGGGGAAGCTATTTACAAGCTAGGTAATTGCAGAAATTTGCATACCACGGCCCCTCAGGGTTGGCTGTCTGGGAAACATAGATGGATTCATTGAGATAACTTTCATTGATGGGCAATGGGTGGTCATCTTCCACCCAAATCCTTTAGAGGTGTTCGACGACCACATTTTTTGAACCTTTCTTATCCTTTATCTTATGATCAAATTTCTATAACAATAACGCCCAATGTAGTAGCCTAGGCTTAGCATCCTTTTTCTGCATCAGGTACTAGATGGCCCCGTGGTCGATATGCACTATTACCTTGGAACCCACGAGGTAGGACCTGAACTTGTCAAAAGCATACACAATAGCTAGCATATCCTTTTCAGTAGTCGTGTAATTTAGTTGAGCCTCGTCTAGGGTCTTACTTGCGTAGAAAATGACGTGGTGCTTTTTGTCTTTCTTTTGGCCTAGAACAACACCAATGGCAAAGTCATTGTCATCACACATAAGCTCAAACGGAAGATTCCATTCAGGGGACTGGAGAATAGGTGCAAATACTAAAGTGTCCTTCAGCCTGGAGAATGCCTTCATGAACTTATATGTGAAGTCGAACTTCACATCATTCATCAAAAGGTTGGAAAGAGGTTTTGCTATCTTCCATAAATCTTTAATAATCCGTCGATAGTAGCCGGCGTGACCCAAGAAACTTTGCATACCTACAACTGAAGTGGGCAGAGGGTGCTTGGCAATCACCTCGACCTTAGATGGATCGACCTCAATACCTCTGTTGGACACCTTGTGCCCCATAACTATGCCCTCTTGAACCATGAAATGACATTTCTCCCAATTCATAGTTAGGCTTTTCTCTTCACACCTTCTCATCACAAGCAACAGGTTGTTCAAGAAGTCATCAAAGGAGTTGTCATACATGTTGAAATCATCCATTAAAGCTTCCATTTTGTCTTCGAGGAGATCAGTAAAAACTGCATTCATACACCTTTGAAAGGTAGCAGGTGCATTACAAAGTCCGAAGGGCATCCTCCTGAAGGCAAAAGTTCCATATATGCAAGTGAAAGTGGTCTTTTCTTGGTCATTAGGCTGAATGGGTATCTGATAGAAACCTTTGTATCCATCCAACCAACATAAGTAGGAATGGTGGGCCAGGTACTCCAACATCTGATCAATGAACGGAAGGGGGAAATGGTCCTTGCGGGTGGTAGTATTTAGCTTACGATAATTGATACACATCCGCCAACCGGTAACCATCTTGGTGGCAACCTCAACTCCATCATATCCCTTGACCAACGTCATACCTCCCTTCTTTGGAACCACTTGGGTTGGGCTTACCCACGTACTATTGCTAATGGAATAAATAATGTCAGCATCTCAGAGCTTTATTACTTCCTTACTAACAACTTCTCCAAGCTTCTCATTTAAATTTCTCTGTGGCTGGGCATATGGCCTGGAGTCCTCTTCTGGATGAATTTTGTGTATGCACACAGAAGGACTTATACCCCTCAGGTCTCTGATTGAGTATCCCAGGGCTTTCCTTTACAGCATTAACTCTTCGAGTAGCTGATCCGTTTGACTATCGGTCAACTGCGAGTTGATTATGTGAAAAAGTGGATTTTCACATTTTAATGAAGAAATTGCTATTTTTCCCTCATTATACTCACTCATGATCCCAAATTTTGTTTCTTGGTTTCTAAATCAATATTGATACTCAAATTTGAAATATAGTGATCGATGTGGATTTTATACACATTATAACACCTCAAATTGGATTCATTCATTACTTTGTACAAATAAGAAAATTGATCCATCAAACATCATCATTTGGTTCTCAAACGTTTTCTAAATATTCTCCAAATTTTTGTGAATCTATGGTCCAAATTTCATGTCATTTGGATATTCCTATGATTTTCTACAAATTTTGGAAGTTCTTGTGAAAAATCCCTTTTTATTTGCCTTTTCTGACCTTTTCCTGGTCAACAATCCATGGTCTAAGGCAAGGGATGGACCTCAGACCTTGGATCATCTAGCCAAATATTTTGGCCCTAATCTAGTGGTTAGGAGGTCATCCCCTACCTCTCACAATCAACACAGTGGGGGGAACTAACCGACCAAAGTGCAGTTGGCTCGTTTGGACTCTGTTTTGAAAATCAAATCAAACGTGAATGCTCACCCTGCCAATTCGAACTTACCTGGCCCCCTTTCCCCCTAAAATTGGCTCATTTTGAGAAGCAGATTGAAGTTATCCTTTGGTTACAACCATGAATTTGTAGCTACTGGAAACCCTAAATCTACCCCCCCTCGCGCTATAAAATGGGCCTCCTAAGATCGTCACCACTCCACATTGCTAGGGTGATCACACCTGCTCTATTTCTTGGCCTCGATCACCCCCGAATACCTTTCCGAACACCTACTTCTTCAAGAAGCGCCGCCTCCAAGACTAGATGGGCGTCCTTCCTCCTTGCCCCTTCTCCTCTTCCTTTGGCTCCCATCAGATTCGCGTGGCCGAGGCGAGCTCCACCAGCCTTCTCGTGCTCCCTCCTGCCTTCCCATGCTCCCAGACCTCCTCCACTCTAGCAATCCCTGCCGCCCTGCCTTCATGGCTCGTGTGAGGCCTACACGGATGATAGACCATGTGAACTACCAGTCAAAGCAACTTTGACCTGGTCCAAAGGTCCAATGAAATTAACGATTAGACCCGTTTGAACCCAAAAATTGAGCCTTGAACCGGATCCTAAACCAAGCAAGTCACCCCTCCTGTGTGGCTCCATCTCGACCATCCCTGGTGCATCTAACGACCATCCTTTTTCCAATATAAGGTATCTCTACTAGAAATTGCAATTAATAGTCAAATCTTGCAAAAATTGTATCTAATGCATCCTAGCCCTGAAAATTACAAGTAAATAGTCAATTTTGATCATAAAAATCCAAGGAAAATATTAAAAATAATTTTGAAATCTTATTACAAATGATGCTCACTGATATACATATATTTGATCTCTTTCTCATTTAGTTTATCTAATGGATCAATAATGATGATAAACCTTTGAGAAACCCAAATTTTGACTCTAATGATCATCTTGAGACCAAACTTGACAAAGTATGAGTTTAGATATGATCTTATAACTTATCTCTCCTAGAATGTACATTTAACTAAGGGTTAACCTTTATATTGTGATAATGGATCTAGATCTTGTGAAAACCTTGATCATGTGTATGATTCATGACTCTACTTTAATCAAACTGATCTTGACTCTGAATTATATGAAGTATCATGGTGATGAACTGGAAATTTGATGATGACTTGGATAATGATTGTAAATTTGGGTTAACACATATGATCCTAGAAAACCTAGGTAAGTCATTCACACTCACAAATACTTGATATTTGAAATAATGTTGGACACATTGAAATATTGGTTGATTATAAGTGAATGACCCAAACCTAAGGTTGACATAGGAAAAGTGTAACCCTAATATCAAATATTAAAACATGATATCCAAGTATCTTGATCTTGACCCTTTATCCAAACATTGTGTTTTAAGATCTAACTCAAAGGGTCAACCTATTGCTTGTGGATCTACACTCAAAATCTTCGGTGAAAGGTACTCTATTATATAACTCCTCCTTGACTATATTGAAGATACTTTTATGTATCTCTTGACTATATACTTGGCTACTTACTTGGATGAACTACTGTTCCCTATGATTAGTCTTCCATTTTTCTATACTATATTTTGAAAAACATGAAAACATAAATTGCATGCCCATTATGACTGCTCATATATTGATAATGATGATGATGTTGATAATGTTGATAATGTTGATATTGGATGCAAGCAACCCCCCTCATTGAGAGGTTGGACTTGTACATTGGCTTCCTATGTTCCTATGGTGATAAGGAGCCTACTGACCATCCCCATCACGTTGGGGTAATAGAGTCACACAAAATATATAAGCATGCTTCTCGAATTACAGCATAATGGGAACTCATAATAAAAGTCGAATTGCTTGAAAAACTTGTCGAATAAATGTTGGTTTTGCAAATTTCTTGTTATTCTTTTGAATATAAGTCTTTCCAAGTATACTATTTTGTTATAAATCGCTTTGCTTGATTTTGATAGTGTACCGTGCAATTACATGATTGTGTCTCAATTTTCTTGATTATAGGCAATACAAATGGAATACTGAATATGATCACTTCTGCACTCTACATACTCTGATGACAAGGATATATTGGGAAAATCCCCATATTGGGTTAGTTTGTTATTTATTTATTTAGTTTTGATTTATTCTTTCTTATTGTATATGCCAGTGTGATAGATCCTATCGGGCCACTCAGGGACGGGTGCTTCAATCCTCTTACTACTGTCTAGGTTGTAGGATTGGGATTGGAGTAAGAACGGTTTCGTGATAGATTATTACCAGATTCATCTTCCCTTCATCTAAAAAATGGTATTCCAGGCCTCTTGGCAAAACTTTCAATTTTGGCGGGACTTCTTTTTCTTGTTCACTAGCGGGGTCTTTTTGGAGAGCAAGGTACATGATTGTCTCCATGGGATCTTCATCTTCGGAAGTACCTTCAACATCTATAAGAGCTATCAATTCTTTGACCTCTGGGTCTTCAACCTCTTGTGCTTTGCCAGATAAGGCGTGCATAAGTGGGTCTACCATGGCATTCTCCTTCTATACTTCGTCGCATAAATGTTGGTAGCTTTCAACGAAATAGGAAGATTCAAAGAATGTGGGGTCCTTCATACAATCTCTGATGTTGAAGTCGATGTGGTCTCTTCCAACCCGGATTGTAATCATACCTGCCTCTACATCGATGAGGGCCCGACCGATCACTAGGAAAGGTCACAGAAAAATGATAGGGTAGCTGGGATCTTCTACGACGTCAATCAAAACTATATCACAAGGAATAAAGAAATGCCCTACTCAAATACGCACATCCTCGACAACTTCGACTGGCCTGGTAAAGGTGTGATCAGCAAGTTGGATCCTCATATTGGTGCTCACCATGTTGGTGAGCCCAATCCTTTTAGCGAGGGATAAGGGCATCAAGCTGATGCTTGCTCCCTGGTCTGCTAGGCTTTTACGAGTTACATTATCCCCGAGTTGAAAAGGGATTACAAAGGCTCTGAGAACTATCTTCTTAGATGGTATAGTTGCAGTGACGAAAGAACTGGACATCTGTGCCAGCTTTACTATCTCCACATCCTCACATTTCTTATTCCTTGATATTAGATCCTTTAAAAACATGGTGTAGGTAGGCATCTCTTCAATGGCATCCAGAAAGGGGACGTCAAGGTGCAATTTCTTTATTGCGACCATGAACCTTTCATATCTTCTTTTCAGCTGGGCTTTTACCAGCTTATAGGGGAATGGTACACGGGGTGCGTACTTGTCTGGATGCTCTTCAAGAGAGACGTCATTGCTTCCTTCCTTGGCTACTTTTCTTGACCCTGCTGGGACTTCTTTCACAACTTAATCTGGGATAACCTCTTCTGCAGGAACTACAGTTGGTGTTGCTTGTTTCTCTTTAGCTGACTGTACTATGGTACCTGACCTTAGAATGGCCATTTGAGCAGTCTCGTGTCCTCGTGTATTGGCTTCAATGTTAGAGGGGAAATACCCCACCTGATGATTGATAGTTTGGGCAAGGATCGCAAGTTGTTGGTCAATCTGCTTATTGTGTTGTTGGAGCTCCCCAATCTGGGCTGAAAAGCCCCCCATCTACGGTTACATCAGCTTCAACATCGTCTTACTGTCCACTAAACTTTTGTGCATCTTCTCATTCAGTTCATTTTTCCTTTTTGCAAAGGACATCAAATCCATCATCATAGAAGGTATTTGCTTCTGATTCGGATGGAAAGTTCGCTGCTGCTAGAACCCCCTCTGGCATTGTTGATTTGATGGTCCTCCAGAGGGATTTCCGCCCACCAGCTGGTGGGAGTTCTCAGCAGCGTTGGTGTTCCCATAAGAGAAATCAGGATGGTTAGGTCTTTGGTACTATATGTAACTCATATTCTCTATATTGGTTTCATCAAAATCTTCTTGTGGTGTCGTGTGCGGGAAGAAGTCAGTCAGGTGGTTTGGATCTCCGAAGGAGACAACTTTTTACGACTTCCTGTCAAACTTTCCCTTTGTATCCTGGCTCCTTGAGGGTCTGGACATCTGTCACTATCTTTTCAAGCTTGGTTGTGAGGGCCTCCATAGCCTTAGACTCACCTGGAGTGGTGTGGCTAGTCGACTCCCATTCGTAATCGCCATCATGTTGATTCATGGCCATGTTTTCAATGATTTTCCTATCCCTTTGAGCACTGAGTCCCAAGAAGTCATTTCCATCTGTAGCGTTCAAGGACTTGCTCTCTACGGGACACACCCCATTGTAAAATGTGGTGATCAGCTTGGGTTCGGAAAAACCATGGTGTGGGCATTCTAGCTGATATCTCATAAACCTTTCCCAAGTTTCATGAAGATTCTCCGAAGGCTTCTGGGAATACCTCATAATCTTGTTCTGGCATTTGATTGTCCTCTCAATAGGAAAGAACTTGGAGATAAAAGCATTAGCAAGATGCTCCCAGTCGGGAAGACTTCCATATTGAAGACTGGTGCACCATTCCAACGCCTTATCCCTCAATGAGAAGGGGAAGCACGGGATGTAGATATGTGTTAGCGGAACCCTATTAATCTTGAAAGTGTTGCACGTCCTCTTGAATGTCGTCAGATAGTTGTATAAGTTCTCATTGATGGTGTTCCCACCAAACCTGTTGTGTTGAAGAAGTTGAAGGAAAGAAGGCTTCAACTCAAAGTTGGTGATGTTGAGGGGTTGCGTAACAACGGGATTCCTTTCCTCATTTTCCCGAACTTGGACAAATGAGCACAGAGAGCGAGCTTCAGGAGGTGTGTCAGCCATAACTTGCTAGAGGAAAGGATGACCAGGAAAAAGAAAGAGAAGTACTTGGAAAGCAAGGAAGATGTAAAGGGTATTAGTGTGTTGTATAAATATTATGTGCAGTAAATATTATGTGCAATAAATATTTGTAGTGTTATATACGTATGTACAAGTTTTTGGCAAAGTGCAAAGAAAACTTAAGTTCATAGAATGGTTTTCATTACCTATCCCCGGCAACGACACCAAAAAGAAGACGAGCCTTAAACGTGGGTCCAAGAATGGAATCATGTCTAGGTTATCGAATTTTAGAAATTTATAGTACCCGAATGTTTAAGACACTTGCAACTAGAACAGGTTCGAAGTAGTTCGGGGTCGAATGCAGGAATAGGAAGAATGACAATTCAGACCTTGAGTTTCACTTGTCTAAGCACATCAAATAGGTAAAAGGATAGGTTTGGTTGTAACAAGAAAACACCACAAAGAAATTAGACTAACAGGCTATCTCCAATAGGAGTTACTAGAAAGATTATGATTTTCGGGTTAGTTTTATAGGGGTTTTGTATATCAGAAGCCAAGAGAATAAAATTATCGTCAAGGTAAGGCACGAAGGAAGAAAACTTAGGCATAAAAAGTGACATCGGAAAACATCCCACATTCTCTTCTCTCAAAGAGGATTCCTCTAACCATGTACCAACTCCATCTCTCAAGGATTGTGGCTGTAGATTAGAGTGGTAAGGTAAACCAAAGCAGCCCTAATCCTGGGTACTCTTGTACACTCAGATCAGACCAAACTCTAAAGTTACGACGACTCCCTCTCAAGGGCGTCGAAACAGGAAACACGATTTGATAGCCCATCAAAAGTGTGTTCCAACAGAAGAGACTAGAGTTCAGATGCTATAAAGAAATCATCCAAAAAAAAGGAACCATACATAGAACAATATGAGATAAACTCCATGGATTCCAATAAGCTTAAAGAGAGTAAAAGGTTTTGTTACAATGCATAGGGAAATGAAAGTAAAATGTAGTAAAAAGGGAAAGATAAGTATCAGTCTCCTTGATTTAGGAGGTCGATATATAGTAGCAGTCCCCTAAGGTTCCCCTAACCCGGTACCAGGCAGGAGCTCTGCCCGATACGCCCATGTCAGGCTTTTGACCATGTCAGGTTCTGAAATGCGATGGCTAGGGCGTATCGGGAGGGACTCCCTACCCGGTACTGAGTTAGGGGAACACTTAGGCTCTCAGGTTCCTTGTATCGGGTGTAGAGGGGCGAGCCATCTCAGGTTGATGCCCATCTAGGAACCTGGCACAATGGGGTGGCCTTCTTGGTCGTAACGTGTTGGTGCAACTATCGAGACAGGTTCTAAGTGAACTCCTCCTGCTCCTCTCGGGTTGGGGGTGTGCTCACCTAGTGTCGCCCGGTATGCCTGAGAACTCGACGCACTAGCTCTGCTTCCAAAGTTAGCTCTCGTAGGGTTCTGACCCATCCCATAGAAGTCCTGTAGCTGCTATTTATAGGCAGCGACTGGTAGGAATTGCGGCTCTTGTTGGGCCAGTATCCTTCTTCTTCTCTGTTGATGTGGCTTTAGGAGAGGGCCGACATGTCTGTCGCCCGATACACTTAGGAGGGTCGTAGCGTGCCAAGTTGCGAATAAATCATGCTTGACCGTGTTGGGTTGGCTCTGGACGACTACTGTACCGAGCGGTGGTCGTATCACGCGAAGGACCACGTCAGCCGACGGGTCGCGGCGGGCAAAAATCCATCTCAGGTAAGTAGCAATGTGTCTGTCAGAGTCTCCTTGCGTGAAATGCCTGTGTCGGGTTGCTTCCATATCGGGCAGTGACCATGACAGGTAAGGGGCGTGTTGCCTCACATTTCTCATTGGACCGGGACAAGTCAGTTGTTGTGGATGGGCAGAGAAGGGCCCATTAAGATTGTTTTCATTAGAAAATAAGCAAAACTTATGCAAAAGATAGGAAATATTATCAGGAGCATAGTGGTGATTATTTCTATACAAAAACTAGGACAAAACATAGAGGAAGTCAGTTTAGGAGGCAGTTCTGATAGTAAAACATAGGCTTTAACAGCCACAAAATGGGTGTTATCAAGGGTTGAAATGGGGGCAACCAAATTTGTAATGAGAGGTACTTTGTGAAGATTGTCCATGTGACTCTTTTCATGGAATTAGGATAATCCTGATGGTAGGTGAATTGGATCATATGGTATCCTCGTTCAAGGTCAATAACCCTAAACTTATGTGTAGGGGTCCAGATGGAGTAGACCTTATTCACCGAGGCACTGAAACCAAGATTGACACCATATACCTTGATAACTATGACATCATTCTAGGCTTCAATAAGTGGTTGCATGGATTCATTGTTGAGAAAGAAGGTAGGATGTCACAAAGGTTGACCTTAATGTTTGGGTTTTTCAGAGTGTCCAAAGATATTGGATCAAGGTTGGTTAACATATGAACCTATTTCCCACTGCCTTTCTGTGCATAGGACTTCTTGGGATCACCACTAAATGCATAGAAACCCATCATAGTGTCACCATCATTAATTTCTTTTCAAACATCATCTTGCATGGGATTGATAATCTCTTCATTGACGTCTAGATGCCCATGAGCGAAGGATGCATCCTCCATATTGTTCAAAAGTGAGATGAGGGGGGAAATCATGGTGAGAAATACCACAACCCCATTGCCCACATGCTTAGACCATCACCATGAGAGAACCCTAACACCATCATTCCTTTATTTAACTACTATAGTATTATCTATTACAAACATTTCTTAATGACTAAAATAATTTATTATTTTATACAAATTTTAATCGTACCCATGGGTTAATCACCAATTGACTTATTTAGTTTATATAGATTTTGTACCAAAACCTAGGATATAGTCTTTTTGACCTGCACCTACGTAGCCTACACCCACAAACTCAAACAAAACATAGGCCAACCAAGTCATTTATAAGTGTAAATAGTTGAACAGAGGGTTTCTACATAGTGACTTGTTGCATCAGCACTAGATGGTATAGTTAAATGAGAAAAGAAAGGGATTTTACAAAAAGAAAAAGTAGGGAAAAAGAAACAACTTATGTTACATATGTAATTAGAGACAGGGGAAATTGAACTATTTTTCCAACAATAGCTTGAAAGGGTTTGGTAAATAAGGTAGTACAAGGTGGATTGTTGAGAGAAGGAATCAAAATGTTTTTCATTGTATGAAATATTGTTTGACCTTCTGAAAAGACTAAGAAGATTAGTTAGGATAACATTAATGAGTTGATGCAAGGGGACTTATACATTAAAAGATTGTTGTTAGGGTAATTGGAATAGATATCTTGTACGTAAAATCATTGTTTGAGATATTTCATAGTGATTTAAGATATAAATAGTTATAGTAAAAATTGTTTGTAATGAAATGTGAACTTAATGTTAAATGGTATTGAATAATTCTCATTTTTTGAGAAATAACACGTCATAGTGTTCAAATTATATTCATATTGGTCACTGATAACATATATAAAAGAATACACACAAATGCGTGCATGTACAATGTACTCATAGAAAATACCTTACAATATTTTATATAGGAGGCTTTGGTTTATAACACATGCCAAAAAAGTGATGCCTAGGGTACACTCAGTAGAAGAAAAAAGTGGTAAAATTTAGAAAGATATACGAAGGAAATATTTCATGATAAACTTTGAACGTATTTAACAATAGATTTCAAAGCCAATTTCATGTGAGATAACATAATGTTTTGATTAGTAAGCACTGCTAATGATGTTTTGGAGAGAACAAAAAGTTAAATGATGGCTATCGAAATGTAAACATGGTGACAGAATGAAGTATTAATGTATGAAATCAAAAGAGATATTTATCCACATCAAATGAAAATATGGAGACATTTTTACAATTTGGACACAGGCAGTACCAAAGAATAAAACTAAAATGGCAATGGGTGAGAACACATACACACTTATTAGAAAACACACGCTAGTTGTGTCTACATTATATATATATATATATATATAGAGAGAGAGAGAGAGAAAGAAAGAGAGAGACTGGGATACACTTGAGTGTACCAAAGACAGAATGCACTCAAGTCATTTTTCATAATGTAGCATTCATTTTTTAAATTTAAACCATTGATATTCTTAAATATATAATAAATATACTGTATAATAAATTTGAAATCATTTGGACACTTATAAGTCATGTATTTAAAGGTGATAAAATGATACAATGAAAACTAGTTTTATTGATCATTTTGTTGGTCATTGAAGAGTGACTTACAAGAATCCAAATGAGTGCAAATTTTGCATGTAGCTTATATTTATTAATAAAATGAATATATTAATTTGGATTTATCAAATAATGGTGTAGATATGTAAACACCACTTGATTGTATGACATGATCTGTACACTCAAGTGTAATCTAGCCTGGCTTACTATCTCTCATTCTATATATGGGATTAAGAGAGAAAGATTTCTCCCCCCACTCCCACGCTCGTGGTGGAGGCCGAATGCCCAGGAGGGTGGTAAATCAATTCGAAAATTGGGATTCAAACTCGAGTCCCTTTGTTATGGGATACTGTGCTTGACCACTTGAGCCACTCCTTGTTGGCCTCTTTTTCTATATATGAGATAAAGAGAGACATTCTCTCCCCCTCTACCATGCTCGTGACCCTCTCTTTCAATATATGGGATTAAGAGAGAAAGATTTCTCCCCCCTCTCCCATGCATGTGGCCGAGGCCAAATGCCCGGGAGGGCGGTAATTTAAGGTGGCAACTGGGACTCAAACCTAGGTCTCTTTGTTAGGTGAGACCATGCTTGACCACTTGAGCCACTCCTTGTCGGCCCCTCTCTTTCTATATATGTATGTATGTATGTATGTATGTATGTATGTATTAGAATTAGGTAAATATATTCGAATTCCTCCTACAAAAATAGGAGGTCAAGAGTTACATGTAGGCTCGATGCCATACAACCCAAAAATATAGTTACAACTCACTCTTCTAACTTATGTGCAACTTACATTTGACACATTTATAAAATTTGATAGCAATACTAATAGCATTTGTAGCATCACAATGGTGTTTGTATGTATGTATGGGATTAAGAGATAAAGATACCCCCCTCACGCCCGTGGCGAAGGCCGAACGCCCGAGAGGGTGGTAAATCAAGGCGGCAACTGGTATTCGAACCCGGGTCCCTTTGTTAGGAGACATCGTGCTTGACCACTTGAGCCACTCCTTGTCGACGTATGTACGTATGTATGTATGTATGTATGTATGTATGTATGTATGTATGTATGTATGTATGTATGTATGTATGTATGTATGTATGTATGTATGTATGTGTCTAAGTATGGTATTAAGAGAGAAAGATTTCTCCCCCCTCCCACATGCGTGGCGGAGGCCGAATGCCCGGGAGGGTGGTAAATCAACACAGTAACTGGGATTCAAACTCGAGTCCCTTTGTTATGGGACATCATGCTTGACCACTTGAGTCACTCCTTGTCGGCTATGTATGTATGTATGTGTGTATGTATGTATATGTATGTCTATGAATATGTAAATATATGAATATATAAGTGTATATAAATGTATATATCTAACATCCCTAAATTTTCATAAGTAGTTAGAACCTCAAATGTAGTTCTTCCTTGTAGAATCTTCTTTGTGGACGTAATGTAAAAAACCCAAGTAGTAATATTTGTTTTTTAATAATTCGATAAAAAGGATAAAAAAACCAAAAATACCTTTCCATTTCCATTTATTCATTATTATGTTTCTCTTTATGTTAGAATATAGTGAGAACTAGTTTCACTTTATTTTCACTCCTACCCCTTGGAAAATCAAAAGAGATAAAGTGAAACATAAATGACTTGAAATTTTTTATATGTGAAAAAACTTCACTTAAACCAAGAGGTATTACTTTTCCTTTTCTTACATTTTACACATAAAAGAAATTAACCCTTTCTATTTCCTCTGTCCTCTAAGATATAAAAAGGGTTATATAAATAAGAAATTCAAAAGATATAGAAAGGGTTTAAAAAGGTTATAAGGGAAATTCACAAAAAAAGTGATAAACACCTTGACCAAGAAATTGGGTCAAGTAACCAAATAAGAAAGGTTATTTCATATTATCGTGTCTTTCAATACAAATAAATAAGATAATGACATATATGGAATTTGTGGAGACAAGATATTCAAAGCTTAAATCTAGTTGGATGTGAAGGTTCTAGACTCCCTAAATGACTTTTGGCTCATGTTTGAAGTCATTTTTACTTCATTTAATCCTTTAAACTAATTAGAAAATATACTATATAGTTTCTATTAAAATTTAATCAAATATACCCAATTATATCATCCAACCATGGTCTAGATTTTGTTTATGTTGCAATGTGATTCTTTCTCATGCTTTCTTTTTAGGGCTTAATTGAATGACTCATGTTTCTTTCTTGCCGTCCAGAATAGATTGGATTCTCAAAATTCTCTCCCTCATCCATCCTAGTCCTACTAGGAATCTACAATTCCCATGACCCTCTTTCTTTCTTTTTTCTCTCTCTCCCTAAAACCTCTAGCTCAAAAATCTCTCCAACGCCTTTGCCTCCCTTTCCTTAAGATTTCCATCCCAAACATTAGGGGTTATTGTGACCTAGAACTCATAGACTCCCATATCCACTATAAAATTTTCCTATTTCCACCTATTTGAAATCTTCTAGCCCCTCAGGCCTCGTAACCTATTAAAATAACCTCATAAATCTATCCTTGGACACCCATGAGTTGAATCTTAACACAACCTTGCCATGTAACACCCCCTGTCTCAGTAACCCTACTCCACCTATAACCATCTTCAATATTGACTCCTTTACATAATATCTGACCTTTTCCACCCCAAGAGAAGTTGCCAAAGACACCATCCAACCCCCCAGGAAGCTTCAACATTCCATGTTTTACCAAGGTCGAAGATATTCTAACCATCCCCCTTTTTTAACATTTAATTGTTGTTTCACTATCAGTTTAATAATCCTCTACTTCTCACCACCTTTCTCTATGTTTATGCTATCTTGACATCTGACAAGGGTCAACAAACTTGAGCCAACTACTTCTCGAAGCTACGCTTTAACTAACAATGTTTTCTCATTCAATAATTTTTGTTTCATGGGGAAAGAGAAAGCTTTTCCATATAGCCACCATGACTCATGAGCCCTAGATTTCTGGGTCTTTTAAGTAATGAGGAAGGTGCCCTCTATTTCCAAAGAAATAAATGAGAAACATGATTTAAATGTCCAAATCTCACTATTCTTCCACTTCATCTTTTGTTGATCAGAGAAGAACAATCTTGTGTATTGTTTTCATTCTTGCCCAAAAAACTACTTTTTCTTGTATTCACCCACTCTTGGAAAATTTAAGTTTTTGTCACCTTAATTGGTTTTCAATCACATGAGATTTGCTCTAGGCTTTTCACTAGTTTGTCCTATCACATGAGCAATGTTTAGCACATCATACAAGACTCACATAGTCTTTCCATTAAGTTATTTTTAGATTTCTACAAATGAATGTTAAACCATCTTATAAATTGTTGATTGATCCAAGATTCATAAATTCGTACATAATCCATTTGATGTAAGAAAAATGCTTATAAATACTCATTGGAATGATAATGAAAGAACAAACATGTTTATTCTAGCTTTCAACCTTATTTTAAACCTGGCAATTAAAACCCTAGAAACTAAATTGAATAAAAATTATTGATGAATGTTAATTGAATGGCCATGATTATTAGGTTTCATCAATCAAAAGAGATTTAATAGGATCTTCTCCAAAACCGGTAAGTGGTCCATGCACTTACTGTTGGTATGTATGCCCTGAGAGCCAATCATGGGATGATTGGTGGGATGCATTAAGATTGATTTGATAAACATCAAAGGCAAGCTTCCAATTCTTTCTGGTTCAGTCATATGAGATAGTGATAGAACAGATTGAATGTCTAGAGAATGACAATACTCAATGACGTATGCTTTCAGGTTGAGGACCTGAACGATGAGATCATACGGATGCTATGAGTTTGTACATTCTTGTTATGTCCCTAGTCGGATGTCATTGTGGAAGGTAGATAGACAGCAATGACACACAAGACTAGATTGTGGTGTTGGTTGATGACAGAATCTCATTAGTCATGATATAGAGATATCAAACCAAACACATAGGTACTTGTTAGAGAACAAGGTACTGGACAGACCCACCGTGAGTTTGACACATGGAACCATGAGATGGTAGTCACAGTCAGTACTCACAGTGATGGTGGTGAGTGTGATTCTTAGACCTAAAATCACTACACTCAACACATGTCGTTGGGCACACTTTGACATCATCAAACGCAGTCCTGAAACATGAGTTGTTATAAAGGTGATGATTGGGTGGCTTTGACACATGGGGCTTTTGAGGGGTGAGTGATAGATATGGGATTTGTCCCTCCTGAGGGAGTTTGATATCCAAGGCCACTTGATGAGTAGGATTGAGATAGGCGTGCGCACACATGTGTGAATCAGTATGTGATATTGATGTCATACATATCTCCTTCAATCTACTCTGAGATCAAGAAAGTGAATGAACGTTGACAGGATGACAGTTCCATGCCTTGAGTTCATTCGGGATATCAGTGACAAAGGAATTATACATTCACTGTAACACCATTCACGGATTGTAGGATGAAAGTTGTTCTCCAACTTTCTACTTTCACTTGGGTAGCACTGATGTGTGACTAGGCACCGCTCTTTGCTGGTGAAGTCATAAGTGTTACAGACTTTCACTACCAACGTGAAATGGACCTGTAGGGTCACACGCATAGGATTTAACCTGGAAGAGGAGTTTTGTCCACAAGCAACATTTAGATTGATTACTAAAGGAGTTTAGTAGTTCAATTAAACACTCAATCAGTCGATAGCTCAATATCATATGGTTCAAAGTGTTGGACGCATTTATTGGAGTATCGGATTGATTGAAATCGCAATTGACTGATTTTGCCCAACCTGTTCTCCCAACCGATCGGCTCATGTGATGAACCGGTCGGCTGAGGTGCTGAACCGGTCGGCTGGAGTGTCCAGGCCGATCGGCTCATGCCAGGTTGAAATGACCGGTTCAAGAGTTGAACCGATTGGCTCAACTGATGCAACCAACCAGTTGGGAAAGTCATGTCGGCAAGAATTTTCCTTTGGTTTCAAATTACCCAATTCGATTGGGAATAACATTGGTATTCGATACCAATTGAGAACGAAACAAGGAAAGTCTTTTTGAGCCGGATTAGGACCATGAACCAATCAGTTCAGGGAACCAACCGATCGGTTGGAGTGCCCCAAACGATCGGCTCAGGTCCAACCGATCGACTCAATGGCCGAACCGATCGGTTCAGTTTTGAACTGATCATTTCAAGTTGCGAACTGGTTGCTTTTTGTGGAAAATTCTCGAACCCTTCTACTCCTGCTTTAGTCCCATATTGCCAGGCACAGAGAACCCGATCCCATGACCCGCCTATATATAGGGGTATTGGGGGCTTCTTAAAGTACAACTCAATGCAAGCCGGTTGCTTTGCGAAGTTGTCGTTCTCTCTGGTTTTGGTAACTGTGAGAGATCCCGAGCAAGTGCTTCCCGCAAAAGGGAGGTGCAGCAAGGGAAGTACAACTGCAGTTGCAACTGGTAGCAGGAGAGTGTGTTGGCGACTAGTACGTCAACAGAGGGTGTGACTCCTTCCACTCCCTTGTGGGACAAGGAGAGTGGAGTTCCAGGTGGTCCGTGTGGACTACTACAGAGGCGGGAGGACACTGCCGCTTAGGAGGACAACTGTCATCCGACAGTCTGGTAGGAGGAGGAGGAGTCAGTCCCGGTGCGACCAGGAGCTGCACAGACACCGTCCAAGACCAGAGTTGAAGACCGCACATTGCGTGAGGTATTGTCTCCGAGCAAGCCTCGGGACAAGGTATGATTCCACAAACCATCCTTTCCTATTATATAGACGTTGACGCGTTTCCTCGGTATGGGTTTGGGGAGAAAATTTTTGTTTCCGCTGCCTTCTCTGTCTCCCCTAAAACCCAACAGTGGTATCATAGCCAGGTCAACTGCTCTATATTTTAGGAATATCGATATGATCGATTTTGGTTTGTCGCCTTTATTTATTGCATGTGATGCGAATCATATTGGCTTTATGCATGTCCAATCTTAAATCCACAAATCCCTAATTACATATATGATATGTATTATTAATGCACTCGATACGCGTCGCCCTTAAACGAGTTTTGTGGTGGATGTGTGTAGCGTGATTATGGCCTATAAACCCCTATATGTGATTGGTTGTGTGTGGTTACTTGCATCTCGGTCTGCGCACCGATCTTCCCTCTCTTATTCCTGATGTAACTCGAAATAATTCGAGATTCTTTTCTACCTTTGCTCCCCCTGAATGTAACTCGGGGTTTTCCTTTTTAAAGCAATGTAATAAATAGGATAGATTTTTATTTCCTATTATGTCAAAGACCGGCGGACATCAAGACGACTGCTCAGACAATCGGTTCAAGGAGTGAACCGATCGGTTGACCTTCCAGACAGTCGGTTCAAGGAGTGAACCGATCGGTTGATGACCGGTTCGAGGAGCGAGACGAGCGGGTGGCGGACATGATGAGATGCACGATGACCAAGCGAACCGATCGGTTGGAGGAGCCAACCGATCGGTTGGTGGCACCCAGACGACCGGCTGGAGAGTACAGATCGTTCATGTGATGAGTTGATCTACTCGGATGGCAAGGCACAGAGTTCATCTTGTACAGGTTGCATGTGATGTAGACCTAGATGACCGTGATTCCTCTTGGCTTGAGGAATCACATTAGGATGGCCATAATCATCGCTTTTATCATTTTGTGCATGTTTTCTATGGGATATAGCATGTATATGATATGTACTATGTATTGTGGTGATTGGATATGTATATGTATATAAAAACCAAATCCCTCATTAAAATATTAAGTCTTATATGCCTTCCATTAGCGGCACACATGAAAAGCTCGATCGACCAAGCATAGGTTACGCCAAAGCGTGGTGCGCCGTCTATCTTGTGGAAGTGTGAAGGGTAGACATGTAGGTTCTGCCAAAGCAGGGTGCATGTTCTACCGTGTCGGCTTTTGGGTTAGACTTAACTGGTGATTCTTAGAGCGTCTAAGCCCAGAGGCAAGGAATGTTCATGGCAAGGAGTTGTGCATATTCATTCAACAAGAGTTGCGTATGATGCAATTGGCAAGAGTTGCCTACCTGAGAGATCTAAGTTGTGGGCGATCAGCCAAAGCTGACTCATGACTTAGAGGATTTCAGGATCTTGCCCACTAAAAGGTTGTACGCTGCAATCTTCCGAATTGATGGTGAGGGCTATCAATTTGAAGTAAAATAGTGGGAGCGATAATTAATTAAAGGCCTAATTTTATCGTCAACTTTTCAAATCAATCAAATAAGTCAAAAGAGTTTTGGACTGAAATTGCATATATTTCCTTTTGTTAAAATAAATGGTTAATCAACAAATCACTTTATTTGCGATCGGTCTTTGAAACCAACAAATTAAATGGGAATAATTCCACGACTGGTTAGGATGGTGAGAAGTGTTCTCAAAGAGCGAAAGCTCCAAGTCCTAGCTATACCAGAACCAGATGAACTCGATCCCACCACATCAATGGCTGAAAGTATGATTATGGAAGCATACTGAGAAAGACATTGATGAGGAGTGCTTGATGTTGTGTTCTCTGAACTATGAGTTGCAGAGACAACATGAGACATATGACGTCTCCAAAACACTGTCCTAGTATGGCATGATAGAAGGAGATCCAGTAAGGTATTCACACACTCAATGTGATTGGGTATGTGGAAAGACCTGACTAAGAAGGATTCCATCTGAGCCAAGAGTTGGCTATTGGTATGATACTGCAAATGTTGTGAGAATCATACAATTCATGATAAGCTACAACATGAACAACTTTGACAAGCGTTGACAGAGTTGTTGGACATGTTGAGGATAGTAGAGGAAAAGATGAAGAAAGACAAACCATAATCTTTGATGTGATCAAAGAAAAGGTAAGTCTTAAGGGCAAGGCCAAGGGCAAAGCTAAGAAGTGTTCTGATGCTAGCCAGCAATCCAAGCCATCTTAAGCCTCAAGGCACATGGGGAAAGGGTGTATGAGGGAACTGCCCTCTATATCTGGAAGAACAAAAGAATATGAAGGAGGGGATGGAGATCTCCACCTAAGGTATCAGGAAATGAACCGCTTCTTTAACTGAGGTATATGATACCAAGATATGGATATGTCATATATAATATGCAATATCCACAAAGAAGTGATGGCCTTTGCGAAAGGACCAAGAAAGAAATACCCATCATTGGAGCAAGTGTTGCTGCCACAGATAGGAGTATCTTTCAGTTTATTTCAGCCTAAAGGGCACGAAATAGAGTTGAGAACTGCTATTTCATATATTGCTAATAGATAGAAACACTTTATTATTGCATATTGTATGACAATGATGGCAATTAATAAAGTTGATGTTTCAATCTCAAAGATATGATCTTTGTGGCAATGCCTTGTTTATCTTGTGATACATGGTATGCATAAGATAAAATGATACCTAAAGTTATTGATAACTCAAACGATCAAATTAGCATCAATCATGAGAAATTCATTTCTAGTTTCCATATGATGGATAAATCTAGACTCTTTTGGTTAGAGAACCAGTAAGAGACATGAATCTCTTGTACATGATTAATCAATCTTCACTAATGGTAGTGGGAGAATGATTGTCCTATTAGGTATAATACATGTGATGTATTTACATACCTATTGGAGCGAATGCTAATACTTCTAATGGTGTTTAGAGAAATACCAATATGAATATCTTGAAGTGTTCAAGATTTTCACATATGAAGTGCAAATTTGGTAAAGTGTTAATTCTTGATGAGATCAATGAATGAAACACTTGAACCAAATGTTTGAGATCCTTACGAGTGATTATGATAATGTATCATAGTGAACTCATGATTAAGGCATGGTGATGTCTAAATCAAGAAGGAATCATACTCTAAGGAGTTAGAGAATGATTATCAAATAACTGAATTCTTCTTAATAAAATAATACCCCACACTAATAAAGGACATTAAGAATCACAAGGGTTGTGAATTCTTATATTCTTGACAGATACACCTCAATTATCTATGCGATGAGTTGTTCATATGATGAGTCAACTATCTAGATGAATATGAGGAATCAGATTTTGAGTTATGGTATAATACCATTACATCCTAAATGACATCCATGTGAACCATAAGGTATGGCCTTGATGGTAGCACTCATTGGATGAAATCCATAAGTGCAAATGAGTCTTAAGTGTTAAGACACATGGATAACATTTTGAGAAGGATGATGCTTGTTGATTGCAACTTAATGACTGAGACATTTGGCATATGGATACTAAAACCGCATTCCTATGAGGAATAAAACAAGGATGTGTACGTGACACAACCTATAAGGTTTATGAATCCACTAATGCAAATGAAGTCTATAAGTGACAATGGACTAATCAATGTGATTGATTGAGTACAAGTAACTCAAAATTGGATATTTATTTTGATGATATAGTCAAAGGGTTTGACTGATATGTCAAAGATAAAGAAGGGATATGTGATTTAGTGGGAGCGTATTCACATTCCACATATTGATGTGAAATGGAATTGTTCTAGAATGGAAATCCAAAGTGGAAATTATCTTTAAGGAAGATAGAGATGTTTCCTATATGATAGGAATAGAGATCTATAGAGATAGTTCTCGAAAAATCTCTTGACCTGGAAAGAGAAAGCATACATTGGCAATCTGTACTGAAGGGTTCAGTATGCACAGATTCACTGGGAGAAAACTTGTCCATGCTACATGGAGTTAGTATCCCAAGGCCAAGTGTCTAATTCTTATGAAGAATGGGAACACTAAGAATAGATATGGATCTATCATGTATGTAATCATCCCATTGTCTTGCATGTATGACATGACAAGAATAAAATGCATTCATCATCTTGTATGTAGGACATGGCAATATGATGTTCTCATCTTGATAACTCGTATGTGGGACATGACGAGTGGATGTCTGTCTGCTTCTAGTAAGGGTTACTGGAATACCATGATAACTTGATAAGTGCTTGTGAAGTGCTAGTTCTATGGAGATAAGGAAGAGTTTGATGTAAAGAGTTACATTGATGCGAACTTCCGAAAAGAAAGAGAATTAATCGCAAGATATACATAAGATGTATAAAAGTGAAAGTTTGTTGATAATTGGAAGTGTTCCACTAAAACCATTTAAAAGGGAAATGCCGAGTATCTGTGTGTTAGAGAACAGCAGTGGATACTATATGGATCTGAAGGTTCATGAGATGAACTTATATTCCACTCATTGATGACAAGTCTGGAATCCTTGATCATGCAATGTGGCTAAAGGTTATCAAAGGAATACTAGATCGCATATTACGACAACTCCATCTCATACATGCGACGTACAGCGAAGAGATGAGAGACATGCAGTTTATACTGACTTTGGCAAGGTGTTGTCATTACTCACTATGTTCACACTAGAGCACAGTAACATGTGGGACATGTTTGAAGATCACTATGAATATGATTCAAGGGTGATTGGCTCGCAGTGCAAGTGGGAGTCTGTTGGTATGTATGCCCAGAGAGACAATCATGGGATGATTGGTGGGATGCATTAAGATTGATTTGATAAACATCAAAGGCAAGCTTCCAATTCTTTCTGGTTCAGTCATATGAGATAGTGATAGAACAAATTGAATGTCTAGAGAATGACAATACTCAATGACGTATGCTTTCAGGTTGAGGACCTGAACGATGAGATCTTACGGATGCTATGAGTTTGTACATTCTTGTTATGTCCCTAGTCGGATGTCATTGTGGAAGGTAGATAGACAGCAATGACACACAAGACTAGATTGTGGTGTTGGTTGATGACAGAATCTCATTAGTCATGATATAGAGATATCAAACCAAACACATAGGTACTTGTTAGAGAACAAGGTACTGGACAGACCCACCGTGAGTTTGACACATGGAACCATGAGATGGTAGTCACAGTCAGTACTCACAGTGATGGTGGTGAGTGTGATTCTTAGACCTGAAATCACTGCACTCAACACGTCGTTGGGCACACTTTGACATCATCAAACGCAGTCCTGAAACATGAGTTGTTATAAAGGTGATGATTAGGTGGCTTTGACACATGGGGCTTTTGAGGGGTGAGTGATAGATATGGGATTTGTCCCTCCTGAGGGAGTTTGATATCCAAGGCCACTTGATGAGTAGGATTGAGATAGGCGTGCGCACGCATGTGTGAATCAGTATGTGATATTGATGTCATACATATCTCCTTCAATCTACTATGAGATCAAGAAAGTGAATGAACGTTGACAGGATGACAGTTCCATGCCTTGAGTTCATTCGGGATATCAGTGACAAAGGAATTATACATTCACTGTAACACCATTCACGGATTGTAGGATGAAAGTTGTTCTCCAACTTTCTACTTTCACTTGGGTAGCACTGATGTGTGACTAGGCACCGCTCTTTGCTTGTCAAGTCATAAGTGTTATGGACTTTCACTGCCAACGTGAAATGGACCTACAGGGTCACACACATAGGATTTAACCTGGAAGAGGAGTTTTATCCACAAGCAACATTTAGATTGAATACTAAAGGAGTTTAGTAGTTCAATTAAAAACTCAATCAGTCGATAGCTCAATATCATATGGTTCAAAGTGTTGGACGCATTGATTAGAGTATCGGATTGATTGAAATCGCAATTGACTGATTTTGCCCAACCTGCACTCCCAACCGATCGGCTCATGTGATGAACTGGTCGGCTGAGGTACTGAACCGGTCGGCTGGAGTGTCCAGGCCGATCGGCTCATGCCAGGTTGAAACGACCGGTTCAAGAGCTGAACCGATCGGCTCAACTGGTGCAACCGACCAGTTGGGAAAGTCATGTCGGCAAGAATTTTCCTTTGGTTTCAAATTGCCCAATTCAATTGGGAATAACATTGGTATTCGATACCAATTGAGAATGAAATAAGGAAAGTCTTTTTGAGCCGGATTAGGACCATGAACCGATCGGTTCAGGGAACCAACCGATTGGTTGGAGTGCCCCAAACGATCGGCTCAGGTCCAACCGATCGGCTCAATGGCCGAACCGATCGGTTCAGTTGTGAACCGATCATTTCAAGTTGCGAACCGGTTGCTTTTTGTGGAAAATTCTCGAACCCTTCTACTCCTGCTTTAGTCCCATATTGTCAGGCACAGAGAACCCTGTCCCATGACCCGCCTATATATATAGGAGTATTGGGGGCTTCTCAAAGTACAACTCAATGCAATCCGGTTGCTTTGCGAAGTTGTCGTTCTCTCTGGTTTTGGTAACCGTGAGAGATCCCGAGCAAGTGCTTCCCGCAAAAGGGAGGTGCAGTAAGGGAAGGACAACTGCAGTTGCAACTGGTAGCAGGAGAGTGTGTTGGCGACTAGTAGATCAACAGGAGGGTGTGACTCCTTCCACTCCCTTGTGGGACAAGGACAGTGGAGTTCCAGGTGGTCCGTGTGGACTACTACAGAGGTGGGAGGACACTGCCACTTAGGAGGACAACTGTCATCCGACAGTCCGGTAGGAGGAGGAGTCGTCAGTCCCGGTGCGACCAGGAGCTGCACAGACACCATCCAAGACCGGAGTTGAAGACCGCGCATTGCGCGAGGTATTGTCGCCGAGCAAGCCTCGGGACAAGGTATGATTCCACAAACCATCCTTTCCTATTATATAGACGTTGACGCGTTTCCTCGGTATGGGTTTCGGGAGAAAATTTTTGTTTCCGCTGCCTTCTCTATCTCCCCTAAAACCCAACACTTAGAACATATATAATGGATGTAAATAGGTAACATGTACAACGTACATGAATGATATGAATGTATGAGTTATGCCTCAATTCATTATTACAAAGATAAAGTTATAAGATTAAAAATATCATATTATGTTCTTTTAATTTCAAGAGATATTATATCACTTTTCACACATATGAAAAAGAAGATTTAAAATCAATTTTTAAGAGCTTTCAAAATGAAGATTAAGATTAAGATCATGAAGATTATAAAATATGCTCGCCAAGAGATTCTTTGTATCAAAATAAGAGGATTTGTGATGCAATTAAAGAGGCACAATGATGCACCCAAGAGGCTCTTCAAGAAAAATTGAAGAGGCACTATAGTGCAATCCGAGAGGCACTTCAGTTCGAATAGAAGAGGTACTTGGTGAAAAATTGAGGATTCTTATATAAGTAACATAAAAGATATTGATGACAATCACTTTTGATGGTTATGATTTTCAATGTTTTCTTTCAAAGTATATGTTCTTTTTATGTTCTAACATGTTAAATTCCACTTACAAAATGTTTATGCATAGTTGGGGACATGATGCCCATAGACAAGGGGCAACAACAAGGTTAGAGTCGTCTGATGTGTAAGGATTAGCTAAAGGACATAAGAACAATAGACCTAGTGGGGTGCCATCTATCTTATAATAGTTTTCATGTCTTGTTGATGAGAAATATGTTTGATTTAGTTTATGTGTAAGTGATGTTAAGGGTTTGAGAATGAGTAGTTGTTATTATTGACAACCCATTTTGGATCACTCAATAAAAAATCATGATTAATGTCAATTCTTTGGCTAATGATGGAGTTCATTCCACATCCTACCCAACTTCCATTTTTCCCACCTATTTAAAACACCCTTCTTTTCCACTTCCACCTTGTCCAAGAACTTCTGAAAAGGAACCTTCTTTCACCGCAAAACAATAATTGTTCTCAATTCTACCTTAGAGAGGCTAGCTTTTCAAAAATTTCCTAGTCAGTAGTCTATTATATGAAAATGGGAACTTTTACATCAAAATAGAAGACAAGCGGACAACAAGATGCATCACTAGTCCTTTTTGGATGGCAAAACCAATCCTTTGAATTGCCTAGAATTAAATATTTCCTTTTCTAGAAAATCTAAAGGACAACCCCAAATTATTTTTGCGTTCAATCTTTCTCTGATTTTTGCCATAATATTCCTTAAATTACTGGGAAAATTAGAAATTTCCTTTTCATTGAACCCGGGACATTGAGATGATCAAAGCCATCCATCAGTACCACGTGGGAAGATTGCCTTGATCCATGTGCCACACATGGAACATCAAGATGATCTATTGCTTCTTCTCAAAGCTTATGTCCAAAATCCCAAACCCTAATCTCGGACTATAAATAGACCCCCATACCCACTATTTTCCAAGCCCTTCTACTCTCTCATGAAACCACAAAAATGACCACCTCTCCGATTTTTCTCCATATTGTCTGTGATCAGAGGATCCTTCCTCTAACACCACCTGCTCCACTAGATTTGTAGAATGGTAAACCACTCTAACTGTTGAATCTACTATCTATTTCTATCTGATCCATAACTACAACACTACTACTACACCAGATCTATTATTTGCTACCAATTCTTTGTTTTTTTAGTTGTCGCTTTTTTATTATTTTTGAAAAATCAAATCTAGTTTCTACAAGCACATCTCTACCAATCATCCTCTAATATCCTAACATCGATCCTAATCACCAATGATGAATCCCCACCATGGGAGTTCCTAAGGTGATTAGGACCGCAACGTACATAAATATTAGGACTTTCAGGGCAATGAAGGGAAAGACATCGACATATGTAGCCCTAAAAGTCTGCCCACAACCAAAAAATCACTCTTTTTTTGTTTTTTTTCTTTAATTTAACAAATCTTGAATCATTCAATATTTTATCACATTACTACGCTTGATACAGGTTTACTAGGCAAGGTGGGGCGCTAATCATTCCTTGCTCATAACTAGATCACCATATCTGATCTCTAGTTTCACTTTTATTTCCTATTTCTTTTTATCTAGGAAGAATAATCACTTAGAGTGCTCCATGGCTTCTTCAACACACCTTTTTTCCTTTTTTTTTGCATAAAATGTGGTAAAGACTCTGAACAAGTTTCCTTTTTAATGAAGACGTTTCACTATCAAAAAAGAATAAGAAAAATCAAGTCAATCTAAGTCAAACTCCTGCTATTTTGTTTTGAGGATTGAACATATTCAAGATTTGTCTCTATTTCCCTTTGCTATTGTTTCTTCTCTAACCTGCTGGGAATAGGCTTTTGGCATGGGTATTAAGAAGATCCTACATACCTGGCCCCTAATTTTTTTCTCTTTCTTTAGGATGTTGAATCCTAATCCTATTTTTCCATTTTCTATGCCTCAATCACTCATAGATTTTTCTTCTCTCTTTTAAAACAAGATTAGAACAAAAAAAACATAAGCAAAGGATGAATAGTAGGTGTAATGTAGAAACAAAATAAATTTTTTTCTATAAGTATGTTGTTGTTATTTCTTTATTAGCATATCTGTGCCTTTCATGGATCTTACGAAATTGCTAAAACCCATCACATCCACTTCGCACTCCTACAAACCCATCTGTCATAGAATGGGTGCCCGCCTCACGTTTGATCCTGGAAATGATTTGGGATGCCTATAAAGGTACCAGTGCATAACTAATCTTGATGTCCAAAGGCATTGAAAAATCCCATTCTCCCAACACTCATGACTGATTATGCCCAACGTAGTCATAAGGTGTATTGGGAGCAGTACCTTTATCCTCTGAATCAAGGTTACCCATCGATGAGTGTCATCTACCCATAAAGAGATAAGGACCAGCCCCTCCTATACATTTCATGCTTAAGTGAGGATGTAACATGGACCTAAACTCATGGGCCATAAGGGGAATGTATGTTGCATGTGCATATATCTTGTCTTCATTTTAAAAATAAAGTTAAATTATTTCTAACCCCTTCACATGTGCATATTCAAATAATATTTTTTTATATTAAAAATCTCAAAGGTTAACTATCTCATATAATATTTTTCTCTTCAAAGATTAACAATCTCAAACAATTTTTTCCAAAGATTAACAATGTCAAAATTTAACAATCTCAAACAATCTTGTTTCAATATTAACAATCTCAAATAATCTCTTTCAAATATTAATAAACTTGAAGACTAACAATCTCAAACAATAGTTTGCAGAGGTTAACAAACAAAAAAGGGGAATCCATCCTCAAAACTTGGGCGAATAGGGGGGTTTCTCCATGTCGTGAAAGACATCATTTGCAAATTCCAAGTCTACCCCCATCATGGTCCTTGATTATGACCTTAACTAATCCCATTTTAACTTTCAAATACTTTTGGATCATGGACCATGACCTACCCAATCTTACACTTCATATTTCTAAACATGGTCTAGGACTAAAACCTAAAACTAGACCAAATCCTCTGAAGGAATGCCACAAAAGGAGTGAGCCAAACCCATTCCTCCTCCTTGCCAAACATTCCTCACAAGAACTCTCCAGAGAAAACCCTCAATCTAGGAGGAAACCAGGGTGTCATGGATGATGCCCCCCTCTGGATGAGGAAACCCTGGGGAAGAAAAGTGATAGGTTAAGCACGATCATTGGTTCGGAAAGGGTCACCTTACTCTTGATCAATCACTCAAATCCCCACCTTCAATCCTACATTATATAATTATTTCGGAGCAGTTCCCAAGGGAGGTACACTTCCATCATCTTATTTTCTTCTTTTCTTTTCTGCCATGTCATTAGCAAACATGTCTCATACAAAAGTGGAAAAGTTCCCTCATATAGTCTATCAAGAGAAACCGCAAAAAGTGATAACAAGAAAACATTACATGTTCCTTTCATCATGAGAAGAATGCAAGAAATATGAGAGCAACCCTTTTGTGCACTCCTTATTAACATATTGTGTGTTGGGGGATCCATCCCAAAGAACATACCATTTTTCTCATAACATTGTGGGCTACTTGTGAATCCCACTAACGTTAATTTTAGGACATCATGGGAACAACAAGAAGTTCACACCTCACCCACTCTCACCAACAAGAAATTCAAATGGTTGAGAGTAGCAGTGCAGACTTCCCAACAGATGGTACCTTAAAGGTTGATACCATCCATGACAAACTAGACAAATCATAAGAGGAGTAAAGTGCAAGGAATTTATTACCATGCCTGAAGACGTAGGCACCCAAGATGGACCTCAATTCAATCAAACTTTCAACATGCCTTTTCTTCCCCCATCAAGATCAATAGTTGTGGGAGGATTCCACTAGCCATGGTTCTCTTACAAGGGACCACACATTCAAGACCATCCACGCCATTCTTTCCATACAGCCTATAAGACTCCCTTCCACCCGAGCCAGAGGCACTCCATACATGGCTCTAGTATAGTCCACCCTTTGCAAATATTAGGTCCATCCAAAATACCTCATGAGGAGGTAATTCCCTTCTTCAAACCTGAATGAGAAAATGAAGGAGAGGTAAATGGACAATAAGAAAACCCCACCAAGAAAGCCTCAAACAAACGACACGGTTATGAAGCTTCCAATTCAACGTCTAAATGGCTGAGGACTTGTCCCCAACCTGCACTCTGCATGCTCACCGTCATACTCCTAGTACAACCCATACATAGGAAGAGGGTATGGATTCCCACCACCTATATATATGGATCTAGAAATGACAATCAAACCACCAGTTATACCAGTTATGGCTCCATGTCAAAATGTTGTTGCACGTGCACCTATTGTTGTTGATTCTCTATTGCTCAAAATCCTTAAGGAGATCAGATTGCTAGAAGGAAATAAAGACAATGGAAAAACATTAAGTGAGTTTTGCCACTTTCTGAATACCAAGCTGTCTTACAGCTTCAACATGCTAATTTCCATGAATATGTAGACAAGGGGGGCCCTGTGGCCCATGTCAAGGTGTTTTGATCAGATGTGGTGGGGGGTTCATAATGACAAAAAAGTACTAATAAGCAACATCACACAAACTTTGATTGGTACCACATTGGCCTAGTATGATAAGAAGGATATGACCGCCATCACCATATGGGCCAAAATGGCTGAAAAATTCATCTATCAATATTCTTAGAATGTAGACCAAGTCTCAACCAAAGAGGACCTGGAGGCACTACAACAAAAGATAGATGGAATATTCTCTAAGTTATTTGGATGGTGGAGGGAGCTTGTCACTCAACTAGAGTTCAAACTTATAGATAAGGAGACCCTCAACATGGTGATCAGAGCTGCCTTGCCGACTCTCACTTCCCTCTTATCCTTGTAAAGGTACAACACTATATAAGAGCACATGCAAGATGGTGTATGGATCGAAAATTCAATCAAAAGAGGGGTCTTTTAGAACATAGGATGTATTTTCTAGGTATTACCTACCTCCTCAACAACTAATCAGAAGTCCAAATGGGCAAAGGCAAAGTCATCAGATTCCACTGTTGGAGCAGTACTTATCCTCAATGGGATAGGAAAGCAACAATTTCCAACCATGTAGGTCACCTCAACATGGGCACCCACAACCCAAGATATCCCCACCCAGGAACCTCAACCACAAAAAACTGACATGATGTTGCTCAGTGTTTAGCCTTAGTGCCTACCCCTGCAATACATGTGGCCACCTAACAACTACTATGGGTACGCACCACCACCCTTCCAGCTGGCCATGCAGTAAATGACCACAATCACTCTTTTGACAAAGAGTAATATAATTTCTCATGTTGATCCAACAAATTTGGTTCCAGTAGAAGAGGATCCTTCCAATCCAAAGAGGAAGTTCACAAACTTGGGATATTCTCTTAGGATCATCTTGTCAAATATCAAGCATCTACTCAAACTTCCAGCCATATGGGACTTATCAAATCCTTTCCAAAGAGTTACAACACCAATGCCTTTTGCGACTTTCAGTGAGAAAAGGGCCACAAAACTGACTCTTGCATCACAATCAATCATGCCTTGCAAGATGTCATAGATAATGAGGAGGCTCCTATAGTTGCTTCATAAGAGGTACCTTAATCCTCTAACATGGTCACCACAATCTCATCTCCATTGGACCCACCCTGTGGACTCATTCTTCTGTTAGAACACACAATAAAAAACTAGGCTCAAAGTACTTGGATCGTCTCTTTGGTGAAGGAATGGAAACCACTAACTCGTATAATAGTCAATAAACCGGCCAACTTGCCAAGAACCCACCAAAGGCAGAGAGTGGAATTTATCATCATACTAGGGGCATGTGAAGATCAGAAGGTAAAACCAATTAACAAACCATAGGAATGTCTAAATCCTAAGATGAAGAAGGTATGGATTCAAAACACGGTAATCCCTACAATTGTGATGTCAACCATAATAGCCTCACATGTCACAACAAAAGAATATCAAGAATCGACATCACTAAAGGTATTATTTCACCTCAAAAAGGGCAAAGAAAATGTAATGCTCGGGCTCACTGCCCACAGCTCTAGTAGATTTTCAGGAATGACGACTGGCCCCACAAACCACCACTAGCCTAAACTGTGCACTTTGTCCACACTGACGTGCAAGCCAGGATTAACTTCCCGACTGGTCACCCATTCTAGTACTACTCCAAGTCAAGCACGCTTAACTATGGAGTTCTTTAGTGATGGGATCCTGGAAAAGGAGGTACACCTTGGTTATATGGGTAGTCCAATCATTCCTTATAAGATCATTTTATCTGAGGCCTCAAATCCTAGGATGTTACAATCTCCCCCACTTAGACTCTTGATGTACTCGTCAAGGCTCAACTATATTTCCTGACAATATCACCCCATTTTAGTGCAGACCCAGAATGGCTCATGGAAACCTAGCTCCTGATCATGGAATACTAGCGCAAGGGTGGATACATCACCATGGACAACCCTTTCCAACATGCCAGGACTACATGACTCAAAGACTGGCATGCCATTCTCATCTGGGCCCCACCTACTAGAGGAGTTTTGGCTCTGATACCATTTGTAATGCCCAGGCTCACTACCCACGACTCTAGTAGAGTTTCAGGAATGACGACTGGCCCCACAAACCACCACTAGCCTTAACTGTGCACTTTGTCCACACTGACGTGCAAGCCAGGATCAACTTCCCGATTGGTCACCCATTCTAGTACTACTTCAAGAGGAGCACACTTAACTGTGGAGTTCTTTAGTGATGGGATCCCAGAAAAGGAGGTGCACCTTGGTGATATGGGTAGTCCAATCATTCCTTATAAGATCATTTTATCTGAGGCCTCAAATCCTAGGATGTTACAGAAAAGGTACTTACATAGGAGTCCCTACCAGCACTCAGAAGAGGGGGCCAATAAAGTCTCCAAAGACCAAAAAGGTATTTCCAACACCTGAGATTTATAAGGCTACTAATCTATAAGATTTAGAAATTATTCAATTCCTTAGCAAACTGGAAAGAGAAGTTTCACTCGAAGAAATCATGCAAAACTCTTTGGCACATATTGATGTTGTCATGAAGACCCTAGAAGGGGCCTATGTCTTCAAAAACATATAAGTAGAATCTTTTGAAACAACCATAGGGTTAATCATAACCCACACTTGATTACATTTTCTGAGGATGAGATTTCGATAGATGTGAATCACAACATGCCCCTTCTAATTACTGCAATACATAATGGCCTCGAGATACCCTTGTGCTTTGTCGACAATGGAGCATGCCTTAACATGTGTCCCTTCAACACACTAATCAGAATGGGGAGGGATCCTTCCAATCTCTAGTCAATGACAAAGAAATCAACCTCATTCAATGGAGTCATCAAGTATGCTCTATGTGAGGTCACTGTGGAGCTATAGATTGGAACGTAAACATTTACCGCCTAAGTCCTTCCTTCAACCTCCATCTAGGGAGGACATATATCTATGAAAATGGTTTGGTCCACTCATCACTACATCAAAATCTTAATGACAAATTGGGCCAAAAAATCACCATGTTTCAAGTAGACAATCATGGTACTATCACATGAATTGAACAAGACAACCTCCTACTTCTCTTTAAGATGCTAAACATTTCCAACATCAGTTTGGAGCACCCACAAAGAAAAGGCTCGAACTACCTTACAACCCCATATAGTTTGCATAATGCCTACAAAATATGATTATCCATCCAGACAGAGGATTGGAAGCCGGGTGATAAAGATGCACAAATATCATCTAGGTCAATCCCAAAAGAAAGAGGTGTTCCTCGGGTTCTATGGCACATTCTATGAATAATCTCAGTTCACCAAGTGAATGTAGTATTGGAAGCCCATTGTGTTATGGCCCACTACAAGGGACTTCACACAAAGAGGTTAGCTTAAAAACCTACCAATGACTCAAACTCTAAGATAAAAAACTTGACACCTTCAACTAGAAGAAGAGCACTGACTCAAAGTGTTGTATTGATGGGACTTGGGCCCTGATCATAAAGGCCACCACCCATGCTTCCCTTGTACCATGGCCATCACTGGAGACCATTAAGATGCAACTAAGAAAATCTTTCCTTTGGCATTGCCTGAATTTGTATAAGAGGTTATTGATGGAGACTAAGAGGACTATCTAGGATTGCAACCAAAACCTGAGAGGTCAACCATCATTGAAGAATACTAGGGCATTCGTACTGCCTAGAACAATCAACAGTTCAAGATCAAATTCATCCCTCCAATTGAGAATACAATTAGAGGAATGCCCACTTTGGTTGTAAGTTACCCGTGTCTTGAGCACTCAGACACCAGTAAAAGCATTACACATAATTAAGATGATTGTATCACCTAGACAAAATCATTGAACCAACACCAAAAGAGGTGGAGACGCCACCCAAAGCAAAGGGCTAAAATTCTCTTTGGGATTGAACCAACACATTTGAATGCATGGATACACATCCATACCCTCTGAAGAGAAACAAGAAAAATATGAAATGAATGTGACATGTTTGTGAAGCCCAAGAATAACTTTCATATCATGCTAATTAGTGGGCCAATGAAAAAAAGGAGAAAAATCAATGTTTTGATGTAAAGAGGGAGAAAGGATGCCCTCAACTCTTGACAAAGAGATGGAAACATTCACATGATGAATTCTTTTATTTACTTTATTCTCATCCAATTAATGAGATTTTCAATACATGCATCATCCCACCCATAATATTAGGCATTAAGATTCATGCAGTTCTCATTATAGTCACTATATATGTTCATCATGTTTTATGTTTGCATAAATAATTCAAATTCTACTTGTGATTCTGTATTAGCCACGTAATTTGTTCCATCCATTGCTCTTATTGATAGGCCACTTAAATAATTATTCTCGTCATTCATTCTTATAAGGTGAACTGCTCCAAGTAGTTGGTTGTTAGGAAAGAGCAATGTAGAATAGGGAATCACATGATGCACCGAGCGATTCCCTGATTGACTATGATATTAAGTGTTCTCTTGATAGTGTTCATTGATCTAAGGGTGGACATCTTTTATGGAAAGTTTTGGTCGCTATGGAGCATTCAATTGTTTTGTTGTTAGTATAGGTCGGTTTGGGACTGCCAGGTGGGGATAGTTGAGAATAGAAATTCATATTTTATTTCCTTTTGCTAACTTGTCTTGAACAAATCTAAGGGTGTGTTTCTTGAGGACGACCAACATTTAAGCGTAGGGGAGTTTGATGCACCAGATAATTACCTTTTTCACTGGCTATTTATTATTGATTTTTGTGCACTTATGATTTATTTCCATATTAATTTGGGAAGTATTTACTATCATTAGCCTGTGATACTTATTTGCATCAAATAAATATATTTTTAATGTTTTTTAATGATTTAATAAATTTTGAGAGCTTATGTTTGGTTTTTGTAGATTTAAGGTAAAATTATAAGAATCTACATAGCTTGATAGTATCAAATTTGGTGTCTGTGGTACTGACACTGCTTTAGAGAGGAATGTACTGAAATTGAGAAGACTCGATAGTACCTACCATGAAGTCAATACTACCGACAAAATCATAACAAAGACTCAAAAATTCTTGAATAAATCTTGGTTCTACAAACCATCAACTCAGTAGTACCGACAACTTAACAGACGACCACAACTATTGAAGGTGTCAGTAGTATTGAAACCCAGTCGGTAGTACCGACATGGGGGGATCAGGAAAATCAGAAAATGTAGTCTAATCCGATTGACAATTAATGATGTCCTAAGTAACTTCTATGACTTAAGGGGATTTCTGCCATACCTAATAATAGGATTCTATCTTTTTGGACAGAAGCTGAAAACAAGGAGAGGATAAAGTGGAGAAGAAGTCCACCTTCTAGTAGATTTAGGCACCTCCAGTGGATGGATTTGCAGTAGGAAGGTAGAAAATCCTCACATTCATCAAAGGGGATCATCTGGGCCATCTTCTTCATGGGTTCTTTAGTTTTACTAATTTTTCCCACATTGTTCTTCTTCTCTCTCATGTTTTTGATGATGGAAACCATGTGGGACTAAACCCCTTCATTCCTTAGGACCTGGGAGTAGCCGGGTTATGCATTGTAATTGACTTTTATGCAATAATATATCAATTACTCTTAATTTCTAGACTTATTTCTATGAGATTGTCATGAACTATCCATGTTTGACCACCATAGGTAGTTAATTAGACCTTCAATTTCTTTGAAAGAGGGAATTAATGTTTAGAAAGTTCATAGAAATACATGTTCTATATTTCCCTTTGAGAAAGGTGGCTTACAAATATGAAGAGATTACCTAGAGTTTTCGATAAAGCACCTAAATAATAACAAAATCATTACGGGAGTGGGGTTGGTATTAGATTAGGTAGTGAATTACACCATGAGAGTGGGTAATTCATGCTACATGTTTCTTAGTCTAGGGTTAGGAGAGATGTCTACTAATGTTATGATATTAATTGCAATGTTAACTGAGGTGAAACCATATTCCCAAGGAATTCACTCCAATTGAGATCAATAACCGGTAATTTTAGATTTATTTTATGCTTTAGATAATTAACCCTTCAATCAAATATTTTACCAGCTTAGCTGATCACATTACAGTTAGTTGTAGTTTCTAGATTAAATTTTTTCCATAGTTCGACATCTGCAACTCTTAAGGCCTATATTACATTGATACATACACATATGTTTCACGTGTAGTTTATCTGTATCAACTTTTTGCCACTGTTGCCAGGGAAATGGCAAATCCATCACTAGGAGTGATGTGATCGACCACTCTAGGACACAACCTTTCTTTTCTTTTATTCTTTCTAAGATGAATTTCAAATATCATTTACTCAAACATTAGTATCTGTTGTCACATCATTTTTAACAATTTGAGGTACTAGTGCATGGTGCACACTAGAGCTCATGACTATGGAGAGTCCTCTCCACAGGGAGTTAGTAAGGCAGAGCTCTTATGCCAAGGAAGAGAGTTCGATAACTCAGTGGGAAGGTTGATTTCAACTCTACCACCAAATACTCTAACACCTCAATCAAAGGAACCAGAAGAACCAGTTGAGATGGCTAACATGGAAGAAGAGCATATTATATGAGAGAAGATCAAGGCATCTTGCTCAACATCTTATCTAGGGCCAATAATGAGACAAGTAATAGATGTGGGAAAATACAAGATTGATCCTGGGTAGGTGGCATTAGTCTAGTTACAAGATTTTGATGGCCATAGTACTGAAGATCCAGTGATGCACATAAGAAACTTCATGGAGAGTTGTGATATGGTAAAGATACACAGAGTATCAGCTACTGTGTTCTACTTGAAACTTTTCCCATCATCATTGGCAGACAACACCAAGTCTTGGTTCTACAACCTTTCACCTGAGTTGATTAAGGCATGGGACCAAATGATAGACACTTTCTTTGAGTGTTACTTCCCACATCAGAAGACAAACGAGTTGGTCAGAAAGATATACAAATTCAAGCAACATGTAGGGGAATCATACTCTAAAGCATGGGAGAGATATCAGAACATGCTGAAGAAGGTCCCTCATCATGGGATTGATCTCTATGACTAGGCAAAGATATTTTATTATGGGTTGCATCTAAGGGAAAGGACTACATTGGACAACACAGGAACTTGCTTCTTTTTCAACAACAAGCCATCCAGGTGTCATGAAATCCTGAAGAATATGGCTAAAAACTAGTGCTGGGGAGAAGAAAGATAACACCCATTAACCCTTGAAAGTGTTGGAGAGTCCAAGGTGATATTGACATTAAATGAGAAGTTTGACTTGATTTCCAAGAAATTATGTGCCAAGGATGGAAGCTATTTTAGAGGAGAGGAAGAGGAGTGCATGTTTGAATGTCAGCAAAATTATAGAGGAAATGACTATTCCTGGAGGAAATATCCCAAGTTCTCTTTGATGGATCCTAATAATTTTCAACAGGATCCATCACAAGCACAACATCAAGCAAATCTACCACATCATGAAAGGGGCCCAAGTAAAATTGATCATATTGAGGACATGCTAGGTAAGATGCTCAGCCAAATTGAAGTTCTTATTAGCCAAAACCAGAGGGAACTATAGAACCAAGGAGCACAAATTCATAGTATAGAGCCTCATATCTCTCATATTGTAGAGAGGTAGCTTCTTTGAAAAAACCTAGTCAGTAGGGGTTCCCAGGGAATATTGATGTACCATCCAGAAACCTACAAGTCAAGCCAGTGTTGATTGATAGTGGCAAGAAGGTTCTTAATGACAAACAGACTATCCATGAAGCAAATGATGCCATAGGAGACACATTGCAGACAGTGACTGTTGATACAGTTGAGCCAGATACTACAATAGGGGACACGATAGATGATGTTGAAACCAATGAAACAGAGGAGACAAAGAAGGAGGCATATGTCCCACCTCACCAGAGAATATTGGCAACTCCAATGCCCTTCCCAAACACTTTAAAGGCAAACAAAGTGGAGTGGAAATTTCAGTAACTTTCAGACAGTTTTAGGAAGCTTCATGTTAACATTCCGCTAATAGATGCAATTGAACATATTCCTTCTTACGGATTTTTTGAAGGATTTAATTAAAAAAATAGGAGAATAGATGACTCTGATGTAGTGGTGTTGAAGGAGTAGGGTAGTGATTTTATCCTGGGAACTTTTCCACCAAGAAGGTGGGATCTGGGATGCTCTAACGTATCATGTTACATTGGGAAGACAAGATTTGGGGAGGCCTTATGTGATTCAGGGGCAAGCATCAATCTGATGCCCTTGACTACCTTCCAGAAGATGGGTCTTAAAGAATCCATAAGGAGAAATATGACCGTACCTCATGCAGATAGCTCAGTGGTCAGGCCATATGGTATTTGTGAGGAAGTTCTTGTCAAGGTGATAGATTTGTATTTCCAGTAGATTTTGTGGTAATGGATATGCACAATGATCATGGCAATGAGCTACTACTTGGGAGACCATTTCAATCCACTATTGATATGATCTTAGAGATCGACAGAGGAAGATTGACACTGGGGATTAAAGGAGATCGCTTTGAAATAAAGATGCTCGAGTCTACACAGACAACTAAAGAGAAGGCACAGTGTCATATGCTGCAGCAAGTCCAAGAAAAGATGCATTTATTTCTTGGGAGGAAATTTTTAGATATGGATCATGTGATGACATAGGTTCACAAAGGCACACTAGAAATTGATATCTTGGAGAAAACAAAGGAAATTTCTCTTTACAAGGAAATTTAGTATCGAAATGATGAAGAGGAGGAACATTGTCCAACAACAATTGAAGAGGCATCTTCTGTTGCTCTTGTGCAAGCATATCCACAATTGCCTTTAAAGGCATGTCTCATGAACATGGTGGACGACTATACCAAACTCCGTTCTTTGAAGGAGTGTATCTTGTTTCTTAAGGCACTACCGTGTTACTACAACAAAAAATTTGAGGATCTAGGACCACCTCCTCCACCTTTGGTCCCATCTTTACTAAGTCCCCTGGATCTAGAGCTGAAGCCATTGCCACCACACTTGAAGTACATTTTCTTGGTAGCAAAAGAGAAGCTTCCGATCATCATCTCAGCTTCATTGAGAATTCAAGAAGAGGAGTAGCTACTTGTCGTTCAAAAAAACCACTGTGTAGGGTTTGGATGGTCTGTTGTAGACATAAACGGGATCTCCCCTAGTTTCTTCCAACACAAGATCAGAGTAGAAGAAGGATCCAAGCCAATCATGCAACCTCAACAGCAACTCAACCCCATCATGATGGAGGTAGTAAAGAAGGAGGTAGTAAGACTTTTATATGCAAGTATAATATATTATATCTTTGACTCTAACTAGGTTAGTCCAACCCAGGTGGTTCCTAAGAAAGGAGGAATAATAGTCACAACTAATTCAATTGATGAATAGATTTCTACCAGGTTGGTGACTGGGTGGTGAGTATGTATTGATTACCGAAGTTTGAATGATGCCACTTTGAAGGACCATTTCCTTCTCCCCTTTATTAATCAAATTCTTGAGCGGCTCACCCGCCGCTCTCACTTTTGTTTTGTTGATAGTTATTCTAGATACAACCATATTTTTTATCAAGCCACAAGATCAAGAGAATTCAACCTTCACTTGTCCTTATCGCACTTCTATGTATTGTCAGATGTCGTTCGGTCTTTGCAATGCACCAGCTACCTTTCAGAGATGCATGCTCACCATTTTTTCCGATATGGTGGAGCGATGTCTGGAGGTATTCATGGATGGTTTTTTGGGGTATGGTGAATCATTTGATGATTTACTTGGCAATCTTGATAAGGTTTTGCAAAGATGTGAGGACACTCACCTAGTTTTGAATTGGGAAAAATATGACATGCTGATGAGTGAGGGGATTGTTTTGGGACAAAAGGTGTCTAGTAAGGGAATGGAGGTTGTCCCATTAAAAATAAAAGTCATATCCAAGCTACCTCTGCCATCATCAGTGAAGGGAGTATGGAGCTTTTAGGTTATGCCAGATTTTACTGATAATTTATAAAAGATTTTTTTTAAATCGCCAAACCACTCTCTCACTTGTTGGATAAGGACTCTGATTTTAATTTTGACGACGGGTGTTTAAAGGCATTTGAGGTGTTGAAGGAGAAACTGGTCTCCGCACCTGTTGTCCAGGCTCTACAGTGGAGCCAACCCTTTTAGTTGATGTGTGACACATCATATTACATTGTAGGGTTTGTTCTAGGCCAACACTAAGATAAGGTTCCCACTATCATCAATTATGTTTCTAATACCTTAAATGATGCCCAATTAAATTACACAACAAAAAAGGAGTTATTGGCGATTGTTTTTCTTTTGAAAAATTTCACCAATATTTGATAGGGGCTAAGGTTATCTTGTGAACAGATTATGCAACAAACAAATATTTTCTACTGAAGAAGGATGCAAAGACTGGGTTGATAAGATGGATTAATATGTTGTAGTAATTTGATATTGAAGTCATAGACAAAGATAGCACTAAGAATGAAGTAGAAGATCACTTGTCTAGGCTTGAAAGGGTGGATGAAAAGGACATAGATATACCTATAGTGAAATAATTCCTAGACGAACAACTCTTTGCTATGAAAAGCAAAGATCTATGGTTCACAAATATTGTGAACTACTTGGCATGTAGAGAGCTGCCAGAGGATTGGGGATATCAAGCAATGTAGGGATGGTATTATGAGGAAATGTGTGTCAGATTGTGATTTTGATTGAGAGTATTTTAGCAACTTTTCACTCCTTACCTACTAGGGTCATCATGCTAGTTTTAGGACTGAGACCAAGGTTTTAGAATGTGGTTTCTATTGGCTTGTGATTTTTAAAGATGCATATAACTTTGTGTTTCATTGTGATTCATATCAATGCGCGGGTAATATTTTGAAAAATGTGAACTGCACATAAATGTTTTTCAAGAGATTGAACTATTTAATTTATGGTAATTGATGTCATGGGCACTTTTGTGTCTTTGAACTCTAATCTATACATATTACTTATTGTTGACCAAATGTCTAAGTGGGTGGAAGAAATTCCAACCCACACAAATGATGCCCAAGTGGTATGCATGTTTGTGAAAGAGCACATCTTTTGTAGGTTTGGGGTGCCCAAATTGATAATCACTGATGATGGATCCCATTTCACAAATAAGACATTTGGTGTGCTTTTGATAAAATATGGAGTGATACATAAGGTAGGTACTCCATATCCCCCTAAACCTAAGGGAAGGTTGAGGTGTCTAATAGGGAGATTAAGAAAATCTTAGAAAAGATGGTCTCAGCCAATAGGGAAAATTGGAGTATGTTACTCAATGATGCTCTGTAGGCATATATGATAGCCTATAAGACACCTATAGGAACCAATCCTTTTAGGTTGGTTTATGGGAGAGGTTATCACTTACCCATAGAGTTAGAGCACAAAGTTAAATGGGCACTAAGGAAATTGAACTACAATTTGGATGATCCAGGGAGAAAAAGGATGTTAAAATTGAATGAGCTAGATGAACTTAGGTTTGATTCCTATGAACACTCAAGAATCTATAAGGAGAGAACCTAAAAGGTCCATGATCTCCACATCCTACATAGAGTTTCCACTCTAGGACAAAAGGTGCATTGTTAATCCATCCACATGGTATAAAAAACAATACCCTAACTTTAATTCTTCCTTACCCATCCACTCCCCTACCCCCCTCAAACATCCTCCCCTCCCAGCGGCCACTGCTACCACCACAGGTGGTAGAAGTAGCAATATGTCACCACCACCCATATTAGGAGTGACTCCAAGCCTTCATAAGTACCTAAAAGATTGGGGATGCCAGCTTCCGCATGAATGGGGCAATACTAATTAGGTGCCCACCAATTACCCGCATGTGGGTTGCACCATCCACCTACCTTTGGCAGCCTGCCACATCCATAGTAGACCGCATAATTCCATCTCATCAAGCCATTGACCTTCATTCCTATAGGTAAACCCCCCTTCTTCTTTGATTCATCTACAATACCAACAAAGAAAAGTAATTAAAAATAAATAAAAGAGAGCTAAAGACCTAATGCTAGTATACAAAACACTAAAAAAGAAGAAGGAGCACCATATATGTCTTTCTTCCTCTCCATTGGTTCCCTTATCCCACATAAATGAATGATTTTTTTATTTTATTTTGGGATTTTATATATCATATATAATAGGACCTAAATTCCTGTTATTTTCCCTTTTTACCATTTCTACATACCAATATTGATTCTTTCTTTCATATTGTCCCTTTAAATCGATAATTCTTCTTTCTTGCCTACCTTGCTTATGTAATGGTAGTGCCTTATATGTCATTTTTTTATTGGGGACTTTTCATTTTTTCTTCTGTGGCTGAAAACAAGTCTATTCTATGTCAAATACAATGATATGCGCTATGGTACTACTACAAAACTTAATGGTGATAAATTCTATTAAGGATGAATGATTTTTACATTTTTTGGAATCATGTGGTATATTAAACTTCATAAAAGCAGATGCACCTAAAGACCCCAATGATGCCTATATCACTAAAGAAAGCGAGGTTCTTCCTGGTTTTGGGAATGTATGAAACCCGATTTGATAGTTAATTAAATGTGGCACATTAATACCAAACTCATGCATGAAGAAGTCAAAAAATTGTACATGCATAACGTACACTTTTACATGCCATAGATAAGAATTTCATTGAGCTACAAGACAATTGTTCATTATCAAATTACTTTTATTTCATGAAATCTCTTGAAAATTATCTTTTTTCTTGCCTACCACCTCTATAGAAGTTACAAAGGAGAGAGACACCCTCATTATTGGGTTCTTTCTAGACGATCTACATCCCTGGTATGCTAATATGCATCAACTTCTTCTCATTGAAATCCGTCGTCCATCCATGGACCAACACATGTTCCAACCTGACATGATCTCTACTCAAGTTCATCTGAATGATGTACTTAAAGGCCATGCAACATTAGCTGAGGCTGGAAGGGAACACAGATGAGGTCGTGGCTCACACAATGGACCACTACCCAAATAGACCTAATGTCACAAATTGGGCCACACTGAGGATGTCTGTCATTCCAAGCATGGATACCCTTCTCACTATGTTAGATGGCCTTCCAGGGGTACTGCACATGTCACCTAGGCTCCCACTCTGACAATTTGACAAGGCCCTCCTACACAACATGTGGGTTCCACTCCAATTAGGCATCCCACTCTTGTCTTGCTAACAAATGAGGAGTATGAATGTCTTCATCAAACTATACATTAATATGGTTACTCTTCTCTTCACAATAGTATGATAGCATATTCCCCTAACTGGCATGTTGGTGAGCAACCAATATGACACCTTCAACTCACCAAACTGCTCATCAAGGCAAACTAGGATCCTCCTCAATGCTTGTCTCTAGTTCTAAGTGGATAGTGGATTTAGGAGCTACTTAACACATGGCTGGTATGCCACACCATCTCACATCTTTAGACTCCACTATCCCTTTGGAATATGTCTTAGTAAAATGGGTCACCAAGTGTGGTAGTGCCCCTCTCTCATCTAAAATAAAACTATTTGTTCTTAACTTTGTTCTTGATTTCCCAATAATCTTATGTCAGTGGTAAAACTATTTGACTCTGTTTGTTTCTTTGTAACCTTTGGACCTTTTTGTTTCGTTCTATAGGATTGGTGTAATTTTATGATGAAGGGTTGATAGTGTGCTCTGGTTAACTATAATACATGTTTACCCCTCCACATCCTAATACCAGTTCTCTTATTGCATCTTCTCAACTAGCACTACATCTATGCTCTGGTCATCCTTCTCTAGATAGAAGCAAGATCAAAGATAGTTATTTTTCTTCGATTTTGTGTGAAGCTTGTCCATTGAGACAACACAATTATATTTTTTCCTATCTCTTACTGTTAACCAATCTTGAATACCTATTGATTTAATTCATAATGATATGTGTAGTCTATTTAGTACAACAAGTTATAATGGTTACATTTATGTTCTTACATGTATGGATGATTTCTCAAGAATGAATTAGCTTTATCTTATTCAAACATGTGGTGAGGTTTTCCCGTTATCCATTCATTTAGAAAATGATCTTTGTTCATCTTTCCACACCAATTAAGATCCTTGGAACTGATTATGCCCTTGAGTTTGCCCAATGGCCAGTTTCTTCCTTTTTATGAGATATGAGAATCATTTATCAATTCTCTTTCACTTATTTTCCACAACCAATTGGTATTATGCAATGTAAAAATCATCAACCTCTTGACATTGTATGCTCCCTATCATCATGGAATACCTCCCATAAATCATTGTATTGATGCTATCCATACAAAATGTTTCTCAAACAATCATCAACCTTGTGTGGTTCTCCAACATTACACTCTTTTTACCATTTTGTATCTCAACACCAATCTGTATGCTTTATCACCTTGAATTTTTGGATGTGCCGCCTTTCTTCATAACATTGACCCAAAGGTAGACAAATCATCCTCCCTAAAAGTAAAAGTGAATTTTCTAGGATACATTTTTTATTCAAAAGTGTACATATCACTGGATCTAAAATCTGGTTGTGCTTGTATTTATACTAATATTACCTTTCATGTGGATGTGTTGGACATCACTTTATTGTCACCACCCTCTAATCTTATAAATAAAATGGCGTCGCTTCCTAAACCCTTTCCCCCAACCCCATCATCACTACCTCAAGACTCTGATCGGTACATAGATGTTGATTTCCAAACAACAAACTCACAATCATGATTTGTTCTAGTCCAATCAAAATGTTCTTGTGGCACTTTGCAAAATTATAGTTCATGCACCCACAAACATAAAAAATTTAACACGTGACTAGCTTGTCTTTCTTACTAGTTCTACTTTTGCCACCATTATGGATGCCACTTTTTTCCCCAGACATCTAATAGCTTCTTTGTGACATCTTAGATGGAAATATGCCATATTGGAAGAAATGATAGCTTTATGGGACAATCATTCATGGGACCTAGTTGATCCACCACCATAAAATAGTATTGTTGGCTATTGATAGGTGTTCTCTATCAAACACCATTATAATGGCTCTATGGAGCGGCTGAAGGCACAAATGGTTGTTAAGGGTTTAACGAAAAACTTTGGTGTGGATTATTTAGAAATATTCTTCTAACTGGAAGGATTGCCTCTGTATGCATCCTTATTTTCTTGGTATACCATTTTGACTAGCCATTTTTTGATATATATAAAGAATTCATTTTTACCTGGAGATATCCTAGAAGAATTCTATATGCATAAGCCTCCATGTTTTGTTGCTGAGGGGAGTATTCTCACAAAGTTTGTCATCTATTATTCTCTCTATATGAATTTAAGAAATCCCACAAGCATGGTTCACTAACTCACTGCAGTCCCTAAAAACTGGGTTCCTAAATACTGGGTATAGATCATATGCAATTTTCACCAAAATCCTCAAAAGGGAACATTCTCCTTGCTACCAGCGTTCATAACATTGTGATAAAAAATAGTGACAAAACTGGCATATACATCCTAAACAATCACTACATTCCCATTTCCATACATAGGATTTGGGATATCTACTATACTTCTTGGGGATATAGGTCATTTTCTCCTCCACATGGATCACTTGTCCCAAACACATTATTCCTTGGACCTACATCAAAATAAAAGGATCACATTGTAAAGAGTGGGACCCGAGAGGGGAGACAGTCATTACTTATAGAGAAAAAAAATCCCATTATCCTCCAAACACACCAATATATATGAAGGAAGGAATGTAGTTTTATTTCTCAAATGTATAATACATAAAGCATATTGAGTACATAGAAGTGGAAATTAAACTATTACAAGATTATTCTCATTGCATCATTGTTCATTCCTCATTCATGTGAGTGACATTACAAAAAGAGAGATGCAAGTCTAACTAGATACCAGGACTAGTTGTAGAGGGTAATCCATCTACTTCAACCTATCCTAAAAGTATACAAATGTGGAGCTATTACCACTTGATTTACTTCCCACTACTATACAAATGACTTATAACGCCACTTTTAAAGGCTTCGGTTGTATAAATACACCGACACCTAAAACGTAAAGCGTCGGTTAAAAAAAACCCGACATCTATCTGTGAATGGCAAGCAGACATGGGTATCACTTTTATTTAGTGTCAGTTCCTTATTAAGAAATTGACGCCTAAAATTAACCACCAAATCCAAAATTTCCAGTGAAAAAAATTACCTCCAAAATTTAACATATGTCGTTGATTATTAACTCTTAAACCGACGATGAAAGGTTTTTCGCGAGACAGAAATTGGGCACATTTTGGTCGTCAGTTTTACTACAATAATCGACACCTATGGGTTTTCCCGCGCCATTCTCGGGAGAATTTTCACACCCCTTGGGCGTCAGTTTTCTAAATAAACCGATGACTATGGTAATTAATCGAGAATAATTTTTTTAATCGACATATGTAGATAGACGTCGGTTTTTTCTAGTAAAAATAGATGACTATTATTGAGCATAGGTGTCAGTGTGTTTAGATAACTGACGCCGATGGTGCAGTTGATATCACCCACGCGAAAGACTCTTCACCACTCTCTTTGTTTCATTGGTTGATCAGTTAGGTCTGGCGATCCTACCACCATTTCTCCCCCGCACTGCCGCCGCTCATTGTTGTTGCTCTCCTCACCGACGATGTTGCTGCTGCTGCTCTCCTTGACGGTGGTCTCCTGTTCCTCCTGGTTTCTTCGCTGGTCTCTGCTCCCCCGCACCGCTGCCAGTTGCCCTACTCTCCTCACCGGTTGCCTGAAGGTACCTTCTCCCGCTCTTCTTCCTCCGCCCTCAAGCAGGTACCCTACTCCGCGACCATAGCTAACACTGGTGCATGTTGTGAAATCCCAGGTTGGCACGACTGTGCTGGGCAGCAAGGCCATGACCGTGTGGGCTGGTCCTTCACCTCTTCTTCTTCCTCATGCTCCCTCTCCTTACCAAATGGATTAAAGTAAGGCCATGACCTTGTGGGCTGGTCACGACTGTGGCTGTTTTGGTCGACCACGGCCGTGCTGGCCAGCACAGCCGTGGTAGGCCAACACAGCCACGGCCGTGGCCAGCCCACAATATTGTGGTCTTACTTTTATCCATTTGGTAAGGAGGGAGCAGGAAGAAGAAGATACATTTGCAATTGAATACTAATGCTTGACCTAATTCTGTAAATTTTGATGCATGTTGAATTCAGATATTAAAACCCTAATACACATTTCACCATAATCTTGAATTAACTATATTTTTGAAATATTGTAATTAATCTATGTAAGATATTAAAACCCTAATGTTAAATCTCTGATTTTGTAGTGATGTGTCACCCAAACATCTACATGAATCCCTATTGTATGATGTAGATTGATGATAATGCATGAGCTAGTTTGAAATTTTAAAATCAATTATGAATCTCTCCATCCATAGGTCATACTAATTTATGTGTAATCTTTATCTTGATGATGAACATGCATGGACACTCGAAATGTGGAAATCAATGTTATAGAATGACAACACATGTATTTGTTGGCCTAGAAACCCATCCAAGATTTACTCATTAGGAGTAAATCTTGGATAGTCCTTGGTTTGGGGCTATTCTTGAACACCTAATATCACTTAGGATGTAAGTGTATAATGTGTATTTGGTTTTCAGGAAAATTTTGGCAACATTTCCCCGTTTGTTCTCTAAGTACATATGTACTTAGAGAACAGTGGGGAAATGCTGCCGAAATTTTCTTGAAAACCCAATACACATTATACACTTACTAGTGAGACTAGGTCTTCAAGAATGGGATAGGTGGTACACATTTATTATATATAAGAATGACAACACATGTATTTGTTGGCCTAAAGTTTTAACCATGCAAAAACTCTAATCTGTTAACCTAGACCCTAAACTTGTTGTAATATATACTTGTTTTCTCTTTTATCATAGAATGGATAGATCATGGATGTCCATTCGCAATCGCTGCACCCCAGAGTTTATTTCTGGTCTTGACCAGATTATTAGATTTGTCGAGGAACATAGGAAACAACCTGGATATAGGTTCTACTGTCCATGTAGGCATTGTGGTAACAACTTGAAAGTCAACATTGGTGACAAAATCAAAAGTCATGTCATGTGCAACGGGATTATACAAGGCTATACAGAATGGCACTGGCATGGAGAGATTTCAAACCCGAAACCAATGGATGTTGATAGCAGTGCTTGTATGGAAGAAGAAATTGCCTCCGATGACATAGATGTGAATGAACCAGTTCGAGTAGACACCGTTGATGCGATGATGGATAGTTGTGGGGTAGAGCACACCGATCCACCTCCCATTTTTAGAAACATTGTGCATGATGCTGAGATATCATTATACACAGGTTGTACTAAGTTTACAAAGATTAACACTGTGTTGAGATTGTATAAGCTGAAAGCTAACAATAGATGGAGCGACAAAATCTTCACGCCATTGTTGTCTTTGTTGAAAGAAATGGTTCCTGAAGGAAATGAGCTACCAATCTCAACATACCAGGTAAAGAAATTGTTGCTCCCAATGGGAATGGATGCCAAGAAGATACACGAATGCCCAAATGATTGTGCATTATTTAAAAAGGACTATGTCGATTTTAAAGATTGTCCAAAATGTGGTGCGTCACAGTATAAATTAACGACTTCGAGGGTGTCCAAAACTGGTTATCCTACCAAGGTGATGTGGTATCTACCTATAATATCAAGGTTTCAACACTTGTTTGCTAATCCGATAGATGCGAAGAATTTGAGGTGACATGCAGATGTTAAGAAAAATAATGATGGGATCCTACGACATGTGTTTGATTCTCCATAGTGGAAGAAGATTGATCTATTGTACCCTGAATTTGGTGAAGAAGTCAGGATTCTAAGACTTGGGCTTTGTACAAATGGGATGAATCCTTACTGGACATTGAGCAGCCAACATAGTACTTGGCCAGTCATGCTTATTATATACAATCTTCCTCCCTGGCTGTGTATGAAAAATAAGTATGTAATGTTGTCGTTGTTGATATCGAGCCCTAAACAACCTGGAAATGATATCGATGTTTATCTTGAACCTCTGATTGATGACTTAATGAAACTATGGGGTGAAGGTGTGATGACCTATGATGCTTCATGAAGAGTGACATTTCGTTTGCATGCTATGTTGTTTTGCACTATTAATGACTTTCCAGCATATGGGAATTTGTCTAGATATAGTGTCAAAGGAGCTAAAGTGTGTCCTATATGTGAAGAGAACACTGATTCAATAAGACTAAAACATGGCAGTAAGACTGTATATCTCAGTCATCGAAGGTTTCTTACAAAATTCCATCTGTATCATAGGAAGCGCAAAACATTCAATTGATTGAATGAGGATGGAGTGCACCTAAACCTATACCAGGGGAGGTTGTTTATGAAAGAGTAAAAGACTTTGCCAATGAATTTGGTAAGAGATCACAATGTACTATGGCCACACAGAGTGACAAATCTTTATTCAAGAAGAATTCAATATTTTAGGATCTTCCTTATTGGAGTTCTTTGACAGTCAGGCATTGTATCGATGTCATGCACGTTGAGAAAAATGTATGTGATCGTGTCATTGGTACTTTGTTGAATATACCAGGTAAGACTAAAGATGGGATAAAATCCAGACTGGACCTATGTGAAATGGGAATAAGGTCAGAATTATCAAAATTACATGAAATGGGAAATTAGAGAACATACTTACCTCCCGCTTGTTACACATTGTCTAGAAAAGAGAAGAAAGATTTTTGTGAATGTTTGGTAAATGTTAAGGTGCCATAGGGTTACTCATCCAACATCCAAAGATTGGTATCAATGAAAGTTCTAAAGTTGATAGGTCTTAAATCTCATGATTTTCACACTCTAATGCAACAAATATTGCCTGTGGCAATTCGATCTATATTGTCGAAGCATGTAAGGTTTGCAATCACCAGACTTTGTTTCTTTTTCAACAGTGTGTGCAGCAAAGTTATTGACCCTGATACTCTCGATAATTTGCAAAGAGAAGTGCTCGTTACCCTATGTCATCTTGAGATGTATTTTCCTCCTTCGTTCTTTGATATCATGGTACATTTTGTTGTCACTTAACTAGGGAAGTGAAAATGTTGGGACCAGTTTTCTTGCATTGGATGTATCCCTTTGAACGATACATGAGCGTTTTTAAAAGTGATGTTCTAAACTGTTATCGGCTTGAAGAGAGTATTATTGAGGGTTATGTGGTGAGAGAGGTTATGGATTTTTGCAATGACTTTCTCAGTGGTAATGACACTCCTGGTAATGACAAGAATATTGAGGAGCAATTTGGCAAAGGAATTTTGGGATCATGGGTGAAAGTAATTAGCCGTGAGCAGTTGGAACAAGGTCAGTTGTATATTTTACACAACATGGACGAAGTGAGTGTTTATATCGAGGAACATACCAATTTCATCAAGAGACAATATCCTCGATCCAATACAATGTGGCTTTCTAGAGAGCATAACAAGACATTTATTAAGTGGTCTGAAGATAAAGTCTTACATCAACTATCTCAAACACCAGATGATATTACTGAAACTATCAAATGCCTCGCCTTTAAACCAAAATTGAATGTTATATCTTATGAAGGGTATGACATTAATGGATTCACATATTACACAAAGCGCCAAGATGATAAGAGTGTCGTCCAAAACAATGTGGTCACCCTTCATGCGTCGACTATGTTTTTTGCAAGTGCAAAGGATAAGAGTCCATGTGAAGCTTAAATGTCATATTACGGTGTCATTGAAGACATATGGGAGTTTGACTACATAGATTTCAGAATTCCGCTCTTCAAATGTAATTGGGTTGATAACACCAAAGGAGTTATAGTGGATGAATTGGGTTTCACTTTAGTGAACTTTGAAAAGATTGGCAAGAAGGGTGAACCATTCATATTGGCATCACATGCGAAACAAGTATTTTATATTGATGATCCTGCAAATGATACATGGTCGGTTGTTCTTCATGGTAAAAGACAGTTCATTGAAGATCCTATAGATGAAGAAGAGTACTATGATAAGTATGATTACTCCAGTCCATTCTCGGTTGGGTTGCCAACACTAGCAAATATTGAAGCTAATGATGACTTGTATGTGCGCAGAGATCACAATGAAGGATTGTTAATTGATAAAAAATCCCAATATTAGAGGCATGTTTGTATTTTTTTATATGTTTTATTTTTCTGAATGTGAACTTTACAATGTGAATTACTTTACAATGTGAATGTGAACTTTACAATGTGAATTTTACAATGTGAATTACTTTACAATGTGAATTACTTTATAATGTGAATGGGAACTTTACAATGTGAGCTTTACAATGTGAACTACTTTACAATGTGAACTGTACAATGTGAATGTGAAATTTCAGATGGCTGAGCATTCTCCTGATGACCGTGCTGATGATTACCGTGAGGGTGAGGACAACAATGTGCCACCTCAAAATGTAAGTTTTAAAAATATATCATATATTTATATCTATATGTCCATTTATAGTTAGGTATGTTACTCGTAGCCATTGCGGTTGTAAGATAGATTCTTGGCATAAAGTTACTAAGGGGAAGAAAGACGTAATATGGAAGGATTTATGCGTGAGTTATTGTTAATTTACAATTCTATTTTGTAGATTACTAATTTTTTGGATACTAGTTAATAACAATTCAATTTTGCAGAGTATATTTGAATTGGATGAAAAGTTGCATCGTAAATGCGTGATGCAATGTTGCGGGAGAGTCCTAAGGAACTATAGGATAAATCTCACTCGAGAATACATAAAAGAAGGTTGTAAGAGGAAGAAGACAGCCACTGAACAGTGGGACTTCCTGGACCAAGAAGAATGGGATGTGTTTGTTGCTTCAAGAAAAACTGATGAATTCAAGGTAGTAGGCGTCACTCCCATGTTAATCAATATACATTATATTCACCTATTCAAGATTAACATTTAGTGTTACTAACCAAATCATTAATGTACATACTAACTAGGCCCTCAGTGAGGCGCAAAAAGCAAGGTGTGCCCTGAATGTGCATGACCACACAATGGGTCCACAGGGGTATGCAAGAATTTGCCAAAGACTACAGGCTGAGTCTACTGCTCAGTCTGTTGCTACTCAAGAGTCCTCTACTACAAGTACCACACCTCTACCTCACCATGATGTCTAGATAGTTGGGAGGAAAAATAAGAAGGGAGAAATAAGGAAGCATGCAACTACTAAGGCGGCTACAAAAATGGTAAAATACAACTCTTAGAGCAATCGTTCGAATATTGATTATTTGTGGTGTTTACTTAATTAAAAATTTTTGTTTTGGCGATTAGCGGGAGATGAACGAGCTGAGGAAACAAGGCAAGTTCATCCCTGAGGGCACAAGGGATGAATTGACAGTTGCTCTGGGTAACCTAGAGCATCTTGGACGTGTTAGGGTTGCAGGCACTGGTGTGGGAATCAAAGTGTTCTTTGGGTCATCCTAGTGCAAACATGTCCCAAAAGTGGGAATTTCACAAGAAGAGGTAACATATTCTTTCTTTATAATGTTACTATAAAAGATAATTCAATAATCAGAAGCTAACATTTCTTTTATCCATGTATAGGTAGATAAGATAGTTGATAGGAGAGTCGATGCAGTAGTTGAGAAGAGAATAAAGGAAGCAGTTGATAAAACACTCCATGAAGCAATCAGCAAGTGGCAGGCATCTCTGACTGCCACTCAGCAGACAGTACCTATGGCATCCCGCTCTACTCCTACTACAGAGGTTGGGAGTAATCCTGTAGACCCACCACCTAGCACATCCGATGTAAGTATTTTTATGACATAGTAACTAGTCTTTTCAAGATGATATGTATATATGTATATAACATTATTTATAAAAACAATTGTAGGGGTTGAAGCCATGTCATCTAAAAAGTAAAGAATTTGTCATTGCAGAGGCGTCGACTTACCCATCCCTACCAGGGGAAATGTTTCATGGGTCTCCATTACCAGCTGGTTGGGTTCGTGTGAGCTCGATATGTATATTCCCCAATTGGATGGATCTTTCATTGCCATATGCCCACCCAGATTGTGAAATGCTTGGTGAGGCAGAAGGCGAAGTGATATTGTGGCCAAAAGCAGATGTCCTCTATACTGAAACTGTATGGTAAATTTACATTACGTTAAATTGTTAGTGTGTGTATATGGTGTCAATTGATCTGAAATTATATATATATACAGGTTAAAAAGAAGACACCCAGAGCATTTAGGCCTCCACCTCCACCTCCTACATTACCAAGTTGGGTTCCACATGACCTACATGTCTTGTTAGGTCCTAATTGTAGGGGTATGGCAATATGGTTAGGAAAACATGATATAAATTGCCCTATAATTGTTTCTATAGATGAGGATGTTGTAGGTCAATCATACGAAAGCAAACTATTTATAAAAGATATTTTGGAGTTGTTTCAATATGATTGGTTGAATACATCTATGATAGAGCTATGAATAAGGTGAGATCTTCTTTATGCATCCATATACCTTGTGTAGGATATGGTGATCTGGTTTCTTATTTATTAATGCATACATAATACATGTTTTGCAGCTACTTAGACAAGATATGTGCAGATTTTTCATTTGAACATGTAGGATTTTTGATTCCATCTTTGATTAGTCTAGTAGCTAAAGACCCTTCGTCAGTTCAACAATATTGTTGTGATTCTTTTACAAATTTTGCTTAAAATAAGAAGACGGTGATAATAGCTCCATTCAATGTGGATTAAGTTTACTTTGCTTATACTTTGGACTTAAGAATATTACATTTTTATTGTGGATTTTGAGTTATTAATTTTTAACTTTTTTACCTCTAGTGGTATGCATGGGGAGTTACTAGTTATTGTTCTCGAGACATTCATTGTCTATTATCTAGATCCTAAGGGGACTAAATTGAATTCAAAATATGGACACACAATGAAAATGGCATTATTTTGGTGAGAAATATTTCATTTTCATATTTGTTAACATATGTTATTACATTGCTATTTAATTATGCAATGTACTGTGTTACATTAACATGTAGGGGTTTAGATAAGTTGAAAAAGGCTGGAGGAAAGGCCCCCAGGAAAAAGAACCAGCCAATAATTTGGAAGAACATGGAAGTAAGTTCTCGGCTGCAATGTATATATTATTTATGTGAACAATGCTTAATTAGTTGTATTTTTTAATATTTTGTATGTTTCAATTTATAGTGTGCTACACAAGACTACATATGAGCATGTGCATTCAATGTGATGTGATTTATGCACATGATTATCAAATATGCCACAGTGGACATCGATACCATTCCTAAGGTATTATATATAGTCTCATTAGATAATATGAAATATATCAATCTTATTTATATATTATTAATTATATATATACATCATTCTCTTTGCAGGTGTTTAAAACTGACCACACTATAGGAAAGGCCTTACTACATGTACATGCTCCCTATATGACGGAAGAATTAAATGATGTAAGAGAAGAATCGGCCAAAGCCATACAAGTAGTGGGGTTTTTAAATATAATTGGGATGTTGATAGTGAATAATGACTAAAGAATGATATTTTGTAAATGAATTTCTGAATTGTAATATGTGGGAATGTTTCTACATGTCTGAATGTGAAAATGAATGAAACTGTTGGTTTGTTATATGAATGTTTCTACATGTGTGAATGTGAAAATGAATGGAACTGTAGATTGCTACATGAATGTTTCTACATGTGTGAAAATCGAATGGAACTGCAGGTTGCTAAATGTGTGAAAATTAATGTTGTTAATTTTGCAGGTTTGTGGCCTGTTGTTGGTTGATATCAATGGATGTTGTAAAACCTGCAGTTCATAACTGAACTGCAGGTTTCTCATCCTGCAACCAGCAACAGCAGGCCTGCAGATTGATTAAAAAAAATACATACAATATGCGTCGGTTATTTGAAAAAACTGATGACACATGCTTACAACATCAAATAATAGCTAAAATTGACGCCTAATGAGACTAGAAACCATGGTCGTGTTGGCCAGCACGACTGTGGCAACAAGTGATATGGCGTCGGTTATAATTAAAAAACCGACACTAATTGTGCCCTAAATGGCGCCCTTTCTATAGCACGAAGGTTTATGGCGTCAGTTTCAAAACTAATAACCGACGCCTATACCCCCTGTTGGCGTGTTTTCAGTGGCGCGCGAAGGGTTGTGGCGTCGGTTTGAGAAATGACGCCTAACGGTTGGCCTTTTAGCGGCGCCCACATAGGTGTCACATTAAAACCGATGTGAAAGGCCTTATATAATCGACACTAAAGGCCGGTTATGTACTAGTGTCCTCTAGAGCACATGTACATGGATTGTTGGGAACAACACCCAGATTGAGGAATGAAATAGAGAAGCTTATCAATATAAAACTGGTATGTTCTATAAAATTAAACATTGGACAATAATGATTAAGTGCAAATAGAAAAGTTGTTCCCGCTTAAGAAAGATATGCAATTAGAAGGTAAAGCAACAAGATAGTTTATAAGTTCAAAAGTAGTGAGGCTTTAAAAGAAATAAAATGAAATCACAATATGAATTCTTGCCTTATATAATGTAAACCACAAATATTAAGTTAGCATGCAGATTGTAATGTGACCAGTCTGCCTATGTGTAGGGTCGAGACACGTCCACATAACGAGCCTAGGAAGGTGGTGAGAGCACCCCAATCCTTTTTATAAAGTGTATAAAGTAGGTGAAAGCACCTAGGGATAGGTGAGAACACCATCACCCATATATAGAATGTTGTACAATGAAAACCAACTCCATAACGTACCACCACACTAGATACAACTAATAAAACCAATCTAACATGCTTAATAGATAGAGAAGGAAAGAAAGTTCAATCCATTTAAATGTTGATTCAAGAATCATTGATAACATGATCAAAAACATTTAATAATTAGATAGACAATCAAGATCAAGATTAATGATTTTTACTATAGATGCCAAGATAAATAAATCCAGAAATAATATTCAACAATGAGGATTCAGGAAGCATACATTCAATATTAAGAGATTAGCCTCATCAATGGGAAGTAGGTTATATAGTCACCATATAATTTCCAAATTAAAATAGGGGTTTAGCAACATATCTTAGTTTATGAATCCCAGTTACCAACCAAAAGACCTAAGTCCTGATCCAAGAGTTTCAAAAACCTATTATAATAATTTGGGTAATATTTAAGATTAATAATAAATAATTATACTTAATGATGAAACCCTAAAAATTCGACTTCTAAAAAGTATTGATTCACCCTCTAAAACTCACACCAATCAATAGGTCTCATTTTAAAAAATCCAAAACATATTTTATATTATTTTTTTGACTTAGAAATCACTTGATATGAATTTTACAAATTAGAAATGATTAGGAAAGCCCATAAAAATCACGTATTTATATAATTCTAATTAGTTTACAAAACATAAATAAACCAATAGGTCTAACTTTTTGATACCAATACATGTCTTACTTTAATATTCTGACCTATAGATTATTTTCTATGAATTTTACAAGATATCATGATTTACTGAATCTAAATTCACAAATAGAGTCAAAAGACTACAAAGGATCCACATCATGCATCATTATATTGATGTGTGACAGAGCAGACTTGTAAGACACCTTACTTAAATCAAACCCAAGACAACATATCAAGTTAAAATGAAAGTATCGTAAAACCCATGTACATGTGACATTTTTCCAAAGGATTTAGGGGAAGAATGGTTAAACATTTGATGATCATCTTCTTCACACACATGATGAACCTGCGTGAAAGCATAGAGCTCCTGAAGTTGAAGCTCCAATTCAAGGATCAAAGCCAAAAACCTGACTGCAAAGTCTATTGCAAGCATCGTAAAATGATCCAAGAGGCTCTGACGTACTCAACGAGCACAGGAACAAAACCTTGTTGTAGAAAGAAGCTTGACCATAGCTTTTTTCCATGGCTAACCTGTAAGACAACCATAGAAACCCACATGAATGAGGGTCACAAAGAATACCAATAAGAAAATACAACTCGAACCGTTATGACGATGAATATTCGAGCAAAAACTAAGCCAGTCCAAGAGCAAAACTTGGGAAACCAACTCAATTTGTTGAAGTGCGAACTAGAAGAGCAAAGAGGGAAAATAACCATACCTCAAACTGAGTTGAATTGGCAATGCCTTAGGCTCTGCGGTGGCACAAGTAATTCCACTGAATGGTTTGCAAGTCTCATGGAAGCCTAGAGAAGGGAGATGAACTCAACGTGGGCATATAAGAGATGTGCGATTGGAGAACACTGTGCAAGCGATACTTGTGATCACCAGCGAGAGGAAATAGTTTATTGTGTCCAAGAAAAGGCCATGGCATGGTTTTTAATAGGTGTGATGACCCAAGGAAGCTGGGAAACCCTGTGGTGATGATAAATAGGGGAACTAAGAACCCCTTTGTTGACCAGGAGATTGAAGAGCCCAGTCCCATAAAAATGGGGCTCATCGAGGTTAGATCTATGCAAGGAATGTAGAGTGCCAGGGAGTATTAGGTTAGGTAGAGAGATGAGGGATAGAACTCGGGAGAAGAAGTAGCAGAGACTATTCTGGGTGTGGAGTCTTGATTGCAGCAGACTCAAGTTAGAAGAGAAGAGGCAGATTGTACGATGTCGATCCAACAGATCTTGAAGAGCTCGAAATAAACCCAACAAATTAGGAAAACTTTTGACAATCGAGGATATCAAGCGTGACAAATAAATTTGAAATTAAATTGAATAATCCAAAGTCTATCTACATTTTTTTGGTCTGTAAACACTCATCTTGCTTTTTTTGTATCTTTTGAAAAGATACTACAACCTACTTTACAAATGATAGTTGGTGTATCAAAAGAAACTATATAGGTATAAAAACCATCCATATGTATACTAGCTATCTGTACACTCATTCAACTACTCCAGATCAGTAGATAGTCTTCACAACAAACTCGATGAAACATGTTTGTATTCAAAAGAACTCAAAATGTAGGTTGATGAACTTTTTCTCAACTAGGATTTTCAAACAGGTTCAAAATGGAACCTGAAAGACTTATTCCTCCCTTCACATCTCACAGATCTTTAGAAAAGACTTTGTGAATCTTGATTAAACAGATTTAGGCATCCTCCTATCTTCATTGACCTCATCACAAACTATTGAACTTAGAGGAATGGAAAAAAATTAACTCCCCTCTCATCACCAGTTCAAGGATATCAGTAGATATTATCAATGAAGGACAACAATCACTAACAAACACATAGAAACCCCAATGGAATCAAGGTAGAAATCTACTATGATGTTTCTCAACTGAATAGTTCTATCATCTCTCCTTTAAGATAGAAAACACAAGAAAATATGCATCCTTTCACATCTCACAGATCTTTAGAACAAAGAATAATGATCTTCAACAATTATGAGTCTACCAAGCCTTCCCGAGATGTATCACAAAATATACCACGTGCATAAGGTTTGAAAATCTACCTATCCACTCATCTTTTCAATGATATCAGCAGGGAACTTTCAAAAGAACTAGAACCACTCACAATCTACAGTGTGAACCTTACAAACCAAAAATCCTTTTTGTAGCAACAAAAAAGATCCAGATAACATGTTGCAAAACTATCACAAAGGATTCAAATGGCATACCTAGAATATAACTAGAAATGCCTATCACCACTTAGAGAGAAGGAACAAAAGCATTATCAATAGATTTGTCACATTGACAGAATATCTATAACATATTTCAAAATTCATATATTCCTGAGAAGAAAAACATTCATACCAGCTACAACTGGAGAGAAGACCTCAAAAGCCTCCTCCAGCTAGAATCACAGAAGACTCCAATTCAAGCACATCACAATTCAACTACTTTTATATAACCAGATAGAGACAAAGATACCATATATGATACAAAACCACAAGAACATCACATATCAACATCAACACAATCTTAGTTAGAATTTGAACAAAATAGAGAAGCCCATCAATGTAGAAACACAAATCATAATCATCAGAGAAAATTTTCAAAATCCAACCAGATATGTTTCTACAAAGCCTCCACACTTTTGCAACAATTCTGATGGACACTTATATTTCCCTCTAACCAATGATGTGCGTCGTTGTACACGCAACAATCACTAGGAAAAGTCCTAGAGTTTAACCTTCTAACCCGATTGTCAACTTGTTGTGAACAACAAGTCAACTTAGTATAGATAGGTATCGATCCAAGGGATGGCGGAAGAGAAAAGTCGAAATCCAAATCCAATAGCAAGAACAAGAAATAAATTCTGATGAGAAGGTTGTTTAAAACTAAGAACAAAAAATAAAAGTGCTGAAATAAAATTTAACTAATCAAAAAATAAAGATCTGGGGTTCGGAAGATCACCACCAAAACCACGTTCCTATTCAACTAATCAAATTCTAAACTCCAAAGATCAAATCAGGACCTTGCGATTACATGTCCTTACAGACAAACTCACAAGGGTCGGACTTCCCGTGAACCCGTTGGTCCCGACGTTCATGGATCATTGCCCAACCGTCCAACATGCCATTATCCACGGTCATATCAAAAAGCATGTGAATTCAAACTGGTGTTCAAACCTGAGGATTAGGTGGTCGCGTCACCAAGGATTATAACAATAATAAGATTAAAAAGACGAAAAGATGATAATCACAATTAAGGGACTATTGTTTCGTTCTTACAGAGATCCACGGTCATATCACTCCATAAGAATATATCAGATCATCCAAATAACCACACATAAACAGAGAGAAGACATTTGTTCGATGGAGGAATATAATTGATTATATTGAATAGAACCAGGCTAAGGGGCTACTCCCATACCTCAGAGAGATTTACTCAGACATAATAAGATCAGAAGAAATGCAAACTAAAGCAAGATCCAACATTATACAAGATGTGGTCTACAACTAAAAATTAGATGGAATAGAATGAAGAATGGAATGCCTTTACAAGTGGAGAGTCCCTCCTTTTATAGGATGAGGAGGGGGTAGGCTGCCCTCAAAAAAGAGGGAAAAAAGAGAGGGAAAATGCTTTTTGAATTTTCTGGATCTGGTCAAATCGAAAGTTGATTGTCTTTAATTATCTTGGCCATGTAACTCTTTTAATGCAGATTCTCGCAGCAGCGACTTCGAATATATTTATCGCCCGTGAAAAGCACAAAAGCGGTCCAAATAATAGGATTTTATTTTAGAAGATTAAATTTCCTTTCCAATGAATACTTGTACGCTCAATTTGGAGTTTGAATGTAAGAGTTATGTCACTTTTGGTGAAGGGTATATACGAATTTCTGGACTGCTGCAAATTGTGTGATTTTCCTACAAAACCCAAGAAAATGGAATTAAAACTCCAATTAAAAGAGAAAAATATAAAATAACAAAACTAATTATGAAATTAAGAGAATAAATGACAAAACAATCCTAAACAAATATAAAAATATACACATAAAAGGGATAAATATACATTTATTAAAATACCCCAGACTTGAATCTTTGTTTGTCCTCAAACAAATAAAATCACAAATTATTCCAATTTATACTAACAACATGTCTATCCTCACCCTTGTAACATCACTTTATTCCTTACCTCCAAATTTGGCCATGCAACCCAATCTCCTAAAATTACAAAACACAAAATTCTATATTCCCTATTAAAAACAAATATCATATCTTGGTTCAAAATTAAGATTTTGTAGAAAAACATGCTTCATCTTACTTTTGTTTTGACACTCTCATTTTTATAAATGTTTTTTTTTTGAGTTGTTGCATAAGAACAAGATGAAATTAGGTGGTGTGAAAACAAAGAAGAAAGTGATGAATTTTTTTTATCCCTCCTCTATTCGACTTGGGATTTAAATTTGTGGAGTTGTGGCTACATTGGTCACAATTTTTTTAATGTGCACTTTTGGCATCTTTTGATGGTACGCCCCTTCGTGGGGTATGGAATTTTTTTATATGGGAAGCATGCCACCCCAGACTTGATTTTTGTCTGGTGGTGATTCTTTGCTTCTCTTTTTTTAGAAAGAACATAAGGGGGAAACAAAAGGTGTCCTTGTGCTTATAACTTCATACATTTTTTTTTTGGAAGTGTCATTACATCAGAAAGAACATTCATGTCAATCACATTATATAAGATTTATATCAAGTTAATCAACATTTTAAGAATAGAGAAAATTTGTGTTTGGTTTTGATTGATTCCATACGGCTTGCCAACTTTTCTAAGGAGTGATGCTATTTTGGGATCCTAGGTGACATGGTGGTTTCAGACATGGCAATTTGTAACAATTTTTGCAAAATATTTACTAAATTCAAAGGGGTACAATGATAAACATTTATTCATATTGGCCGACTAGATAAAGGCCATTCTGTAACAAAAGAAATAAAAACATGGCCGACTAGATAATGGCCATGAACAAAGTAACTATATGCAAAACAACAAAAAAAGTAGAAATAATGCAAGAATAAAAAAAGATAAGGGGGTGGAATAGAAACATACCACCCACCTCCACCCTGGACTTAAATTTTTTCTCGTCCCGAGAAAAATCAAAACTCAAGATGGAGGGAAGAGAAGAGCGAGGATTTCCAGGTGGCCCAGGTAGCTCAAAAAATGTCCAACTGAAGGGGATGTGTATGAGGGCTAGGACCTTTATCTGAGGAGCTTCATAATGTACCCTATGATAGGGTAATTGTAGAAGCTCAGTGGGGTGCTCATATTTTCTTTCACCTCGCATTCCATCCAATAATATCCATAGATCTTCCTTCGATAGCAAGGGAAGTGTTGAAGATGGATGTGGATAAGGGGAGGTTGACGGGTACCCGACTAGTAATGCCAGTAGAGCATGATGAACTGAGTCGGGTGGAGGATCTAGTTCAGGTTTTCCACCATCATGATGACCTGCATATGGAAGAATTGATGCTAATACAAAAAATTTAAAATCATTTACAAAAGTGTTTTGTTTCTCCTTAAAATTAATGCCATCAACATTGGGTTTGGTAAGTTTCATTGTTGATGTAACATATGTCTCTAATTTTTTTGTACAAGGATTCCCCAAGTATTTAGGAGGTATGATGATGTCTTCCTTGCGAATAATAGAAGGGGGTGTGTGGGCTTCTTCCAATGGTGGTATCTCCCCTTCTAGATCAGCCATGTGAGGGATGGATATTGGTTGTGACGGCTCAGGAAGAATCATAAAGGGGGTTAGATTCTCATTATCCAAAATAGACTCAAAAGAAGGGTAGTGGTCTATGGTATCATTCAAATTTATGTTGAAGATGGGAGGAGTTGTTGGATCTTTAGAATGACTCTCCTTCTTTGACATTTCATATTCAAGTAAAAGAGTCTCTAAAGGAAAGATAGGGATACCAACGTCCTCATCACACACAAAATATGGCTCCATGGTTTGTTCTATTTCTTTAGGATCTGACATATATGACACAAAATAAGGATCATCATCGTCATCGTCAGGAAGAACCATCTTGGGTTGCTCAAGCTCTATAGGGGGAGTTTGTGATTGATCCTCTAGAAAGGTAGCTAACATGGCTTGACTGGATTCAAGTTTTGCTTGTGCTTCTGCTACCATCTTTTCTAGGGCCTTAAGTCTCTCTTCCAGTTCAAGATCAATTTGCATTTCACCATAGGATTTATACACCCCAAAATTTTGGTCACCCTCACCACACTCCCCATAGTGTCCTTGGCCATAGTACTCCTCATATTGTTTTGGGTGGCATTGCTCCTCATAATAATCTCCAGAAGATGGTGGATTGTAATTTCCATTGCGTCCATCTTGGTAGGAAGATTCAATATTAAAATCATGAGGAAACATATTTGAACAATCTATATTTTGGGTTTGGGCTTCTAGCAAGGCAGTTAAGAAGGCTTGGCTGGCTTTTAGTTTTTTTTCTACTTCTAATGCTATCTTCTCTAGGGCCCTAAGTCTCTCTTCTTGTTGAGGATTAAATTGGGTTTCATAAACATGTTCATAACCCCCAAGGTTTTGTTCGTTACACCCCACAAAATTTTGTTGATCATATCCCCCATTAGAATATGGATAGCAAGGTTCCCCACAATGGTTCTCAGAAAAATTTGGATTCACATTGTATCCACCAGGATGAAAGGGGTCGCAATTAAAAGGGGTGCTATTATAATCATGGGGTAGAGTCGGACAGGCAAGAGATGCATGGTGGTAAAAACCACAATAATAACATTGTGGGGGATATTGGGATGTCCACTCCATTTGAAAAGACAAGTTCCTGAAAGATATGTCAATCAATGAATGAGAGAAGAAAGATTATGAGATAAAAAGTTAGTCAAAAATTACAAAGAGAACTAAAAATTATAATTCCAAAAAATATTATACAATAAACTAAAATTACAAAAAAATAACTAGAAAGCAGTACTGCTGGAATGGAAACTCAGCAGAAAGAGGAGATACACTTCCGGAATTGTGCTCGAAAGGCAAAAAGAAATTACAAAAATCTAAAAGAAATTATAAAAAAGACTAAATTTATGAAAGTTAGAGAATATGAACAAGGATTATATAAGATATACAGGCAAGCAGATCTGAAAAACAACTGTTCCGTCCCCGGCAACGGCGCCAAATTGATGTGCGTCGTTATACACGCAACAATCACTAGAAAAAGTCCTAGAGTTTAACCTTCTAACCCGGTTGTCAACTTGTTGTGAACAACAAGTCAACTTAGTATAGATAGGTATCGATCGAAGGGATGGCGGAAGAGAAAAGTCGAAATCCAAATCCAATCGCAAGAACAAGAAATAAATTCTGATGAGAAGGTTGTTTAAAAGTAAGAACAAAAAATAAAAGTGCTGAAATAAAATTTAACTAATCAAAAAATAAAGATCTGGGGTTCGGAAGATCACCACCAAAACCATGTTCCTATTCAACTAATCAAATTCTAAACTCCAAAGATCAAATTAGGACCTTACGATTACATGTCCTTACGGACAAACTCACAAGGGTCGGACTTCCCGTGAACCCGTTGGTCCCGGCGTTCATGGATCATTGCCCAACCGTCCAACATGCCATTATCCACGGTCATATCAAAAAGTATGTGAATTCAAACTGGTGTTCAAACCCAAGGCTTAGGTGGTCGCGTCACCAAGGATTATAACAATAATAAGATTAAAAAGACAAAAAGATGATAATCGCAATTAAGGGACTATTGTTTCGTTCTTACAGAGATCCACGGTCATATCACTCCATAAGAATATATCAGATCATCCAAATAACCACACATAAACAGAGAGAAGACATTTGTTCGATGGAAGAATATAATTGATTATATTGAATAGAACCGGGCTAAGGGGATACTCCCATACCCCAGAAAGATTTACTCAGACATAATAAGATAAGAAGAAATGCAAACTAAAGCAAGATCCAACATTATACAAGATGTGGTCTACAACTAAAAATTAGATGGAATAGAATGAAGAATGGAATGCCTTTACAAGTGGAGAGTCCCTCCTTTTATAGGATGAGGAGGGGGTAGGCTGCCCTCAAAAAAGAGGGAAAAAAGAGAGGGAAAATGCTTTTTGAATTTTCTGGATCTGGTCAAATCGAAAGTTGATTGTCTTTAATTATCTTGACCATGTAACTCTTTTAATGCAGATTCTCGCAGCAGCGACTTCGAATATATTTATCGCCCGTGAAAAGCACAAATGTGGTACAAATAATAGGATTTTCTTTTAGAAGATTAAATTTCCTTTCCAATGAATACTTGTACGCTCAATTTGGAGTTTGAATGTAAGAGTTATGTCACTTTTGGTGAAGGGTATATACGAATTTCTGGACTGCTGCAAATTGTGTGATTTTCCTACAAAACCCAAGAAAATGGAATTAAAACTCCAATTAAAGAGAAAAATATAAAATAAAAAAACTAATTATGAAATTAAGAGAATAAATGACAAAACAATCCTAAACAAATATAAAAATATACAAATAAAAGGGATAAATATACATTTATCAACCAACAGTGATAAAGGATAAGCGGGCAAATTATCCTAGCTTTATGATCTTTCAGAATAATGAAGTCTTCACAATTACTAACAACAACATAAATGATACCCCTTTCACTACTACAAAAAAGGCCTTTGGCATCAGTTATTTAGAGGCTTTAGCATCGATTTCCAAGCGACTCCCAAGTGGGTGCCGCTAAAAGTCGAAACCTTCAATGTCAGTTTTGAACTGATGTCATAACCCTTCCCGCCACCAAAAATGCGCCAGCAAGGGAACTATAAGCATCGATTCTTAACAAAAACTGACACTATATCATGATCAAAGACGTCGAGTATTAAACAAAAATTGACGTCATAACCCTTCCCATCACCGAAAAGCGTCAGCAAGGGACAATATGTGTTGGTTAGTAAAGAAAACTGACACTATATCATGTTAAAGACGTCGATTATTAAACAAAAACGAACACCATTACCCTTCCTGCCACCGAAAACGCGCCAGCAAGGGAACTATAAGTGACAGTTAGTAAATAAAATTGACACTGTATCATGGTTAAAGATGTCGGTTATTAAACCAAAACCGACGCCATTACCCTTCCCCCCCACCAATCCAGCGACGGAACAAAGACATCAGTTTTTTGCTAATAACCAATGATATATGTCTTTTGTGCCAGTTTTATACAAATAACCGATGCCTATGTTTTGATTTTTTTTTCTTATCAGTTTGCAGGCCTATTGTATGGCTGGTCAGCAGGATGCAAAACCTGCAGTTCAATTTTGAACTGTAGGTTTACAACATCCATTGATATCAACCAACAACATGCCATAAACCTACAAAGTCATTCACATTCAGACCATGTATTGATCAGATACATGTAGAAACCTGCAAAGTCATTTACATTCACATTTTGTTCCATTCATTTAATCTCTTTTCACATTCAGACACATGTAGACACATTCATGTAATTGATTAGAAAAACTCATTCACATTCACACATATGACAATTTAGACAAAATCATTCACATTCAAACAAAAATAATTATGAGAACAAAGTTTAGAAATATCATTCTTTATTCATCATCGTCATCAATGTCATCAGAACCCCAATTATATTTAAAAATGTCCACTACTTGTAGGGCTTTTGATCATTCTTCTCTTACAACATCTAATTCCTCCGTCATATAAGGAGTATGTACATCTAATAACTTTCCAGTTGTACAGAAGTCAGTTTTAAACACCTGCAAAGAGAATGAAGTATATATATAATTAATAATATATAATAAGATTGATATATTTCATATTATCTAATGAGACTATATATAATACCTTATGTATAGTATCAATTTCTATTGCGGCATGTTTGATGATTAGGTCCATAAATCACATCACATAGTAGGCACATGTCCAGTCATTGTCTTGTGTAACACACTATAAATTGAAACATGCAAAATATTAAAAAATACAAATAAGTACAGTTCACATAAATAATATATACATTGGAGTCGGGAAATTACTTTCACATTCTCCCAAATTAGTGGTTGATTCTTTTTCCTAGGGACCTTTCCTCCAGCTTTTTTTAACTCTTGTAAAGCCCTACATGTTAATGTAACACATTAAATTGCATAATTAAATAGTAATGTAATAACATATGTTAACGGATATAAAAATATGAAATATTTCTCATGGGAATAATGGCCTTTTCATTGTGTGTCCATATAATGTATTCAATTCCTTTCCCGTAGGATCTAGATAATAGACAGTGAACATCTTGGGGATAATAACTAGTAACTCCCAATGCCTACCACTACAGGTAAGAAAGTTAAAAATTAATAACCCAATATCCACAATAAAAATGTAATTTTCTTAAGTCCAAATTATAAGAAAAGTAAACTTACTCGACATTGAATGGAGCTATTATCACCGTCTTATTATTTTTACCAAAATATTCAAAAGCAGCACAACAATATGAAGTAACTGAAGAAGGGTATGTATCTACAAGACTAATCATAGATGGAACCCAAAATCCCACATGGGAAAATGCAAAATCTGTACATATCATGTGTAAGTGGCTACAAAACATGTATTACGTATGCATTAATATATAAGAAATCAGATCACTGTATATAAAACAAGGTATATGGATGTATAAACAAGATCTCACCATATCCAAAGCTCTATCATAGATGTGTTCAGCCAATCATAATGAAACAACTCCAAAATATCTTCTATAAATAGCTTGTTATGGTATGATTGACCTGCATTAATACGTATGCATTAATGTGTATGCAAAACTTGTATTACGTATGCATTAATAAGTATGCAAAACTTGTATAAATAGATTGTTATCGTATGATTGACCTATAACTTCCTATGGAATAGTAACATTTATACGGCAATTTGAATCATGTTCGCCTATCCATACTACCATACCCCTACAATTAGGACCTAATGAGGTGTGTAGATCCCTTGGAAGCCAACTTGATACTTTAGGAGGTGGAGGTGGAGGCCGAGATGTAGCAGGTGTCTTCCTTTTGACCTATATATATAATTTCAGATCAATTGATTCATATATACACACTAACAAATTAACGTAATGTAATTTTACCATACAATATTAGTATAGACGACATCCGCTTTGGGACACATTATCACTCCGCCTTTTGTCTCACCAAGCGTTTTAGAATTTGGGTGGGCATATGGCAGTGGAAGATCCGTCCAATCGGGGAGTACACGTATTGGGCTCACACGAACCGCACTAGCTGGTACTAGAGTCCCATGACATATGTCCCCTAGAAGGGGTGGGTAAGCATGTGCCTATGCAACGATATATTCTTGACTTTTTAGACAGCTTCGCTTCAACCCCTAAAAATTTACATAAAGAATGTTATATACATATATACATAAACATATCATCTTGAAAAGACTAGCTACTATATATGTCATAAAAATACTTACCGCAGACATGCTAGGTGGTGGGTCTCCAGGATTACTCCCAACCTATGTAGTAGGAGAAGAGCGGCCCGCCATAGGTACTTTCTGAGTGGCAGTCTGAGATGCATGTCACTTGCTAATTGCTTCACTTAGTCTCTCATGAAGTGCTTCCTTGACTATCCTATCAAGTGGTTCCTTGACTCTCCTATCAATTAACTGATCTACCTATACATGGACAAAAGAAACACTAGCTTCTGATTATTGAATTCTCTTTCGCAATAACATTCTAAAAAAAGAATAAGTTACCTCAACTTGTGAAAGTCCTGGTTTTGGCACTGGTTTGCGTTGTTATGACCCAAAGAATGCTTTGATTCCTGATGTAAGGTTTTTGAGTTGCATTTATAGGCTAATTTTTTATTTGTTTTATGTGTTTAATTGTCATCTTGGTGACTAGAATGGCCTGATTCATTTCCTTTAGCCTATAATCATTACATGCATCAAATTTATCTTATTTTATCCTATTTTGAATGAATTACAAAATTATATTGATTGACTTGTGTTTTTCACTCTAATTCAGGTACTTTGTGTTCCAGAGCCTGTCGATACCATCGACAGGTCCGTCGATACTATCAACATGGCAATAGTAACCAAGCCAGAGGGAAAGCATCCAAGCCGATACCATCGACCAAACTGTCGATGGTCTTGAGATCAGCTCAGTAGAAAGAAAATTGGCCCGTCGATACTATTGACGATCTGGTCGATAGTATCGAAAAGCATCCAGGTTGATCCCAGTTTTAGCGATGGAACTGCATCCTAAGGTGTAAATACCACCGACACCGCATCGATGGTATCGACGCCGTCGGATCAAGATTTCACCCAGAATTTCCACGATCGAAGGGTTGCATCTTTTGGCGGCTGTAAGTCATACATATACCTAAGAAAAGACAGCTGAGACTGAGGGATCACGTTTCTTACAGCTGCATAAGTCCCAAAGGAAGGAGAGTGAAGAATAGAGCCCAGAGCTATGCCCCGGACGATTCCAGAGCCACAGACGGAGGATTCTACTGTCGGAAGGCTACAAAACATGCATCTCGCATCGACGATCATCTGGATCTTCTCCGTTTCAAGGGTTACATCATATTCTCATTCGTTTCCCCATGTTTTCCTCTTTCTTCTCCATGTATATCATTGAGATAAACGTGCGGGGCTAATCCCCATTCTCCTTAGGACCGGGAGTAGCCTGGGGAATAACTGTATGACAATTTTACATTGATTATCATAATTTGTCTCAATCCCCCTGATATGTTGTCGTGTTTCTATCACACTTTGCTATTCTTGATCACCATAGTTAATTTCTAATACTGTTAATTTCTCTTGACGGAGGATTAATGGTTGAAAAGGCACGATTAACACATTAACCAATAAATTACTTAGACAAGGTAATGTACGATTAATGGTGGATTCCCAGAGTATTAATTAATGCACTTAGATCTAGGGTATAAGTTACTACTAATGTGGAACTGACCTAGAACTAGGTAGTGAATTGTATTGTGGGAGCAAGCAATTTTAACTACAAGCCATAATCAGGGATAAGGCACGAATTATGTTAGTTGTGTAGAATTGCATGTAGAGAGATCTCATGGTGAAACCATAGCCCTAAGGATTCCCATTTCATTTGATTAAACTAAACATTTAATCATCACTCATTTTTTTTTCTCTTTGTCTTATTTTTATTTTGTTTCAAAACCAACAATCAACTTTTCCAATCAGTCTAGCTGATTGCAACCAGTTAGTAGTAGTCTACTAAAATTTACGCTTCCCTGAGTTCCACTTGGGCCTCACAAGGCCTATATTACTTTGATATGTACACTTGCGTTTAACGCATGGCTCAAGCGTGTCAAGTTCTTGGCCCCGTTGTCGGGGAGACGAAAAATTTCAGTACAACGAGTGTTGTAAGCGGCCATTCTAGGCCACTTTTTCTTATTGTAATTTTAATTTTTGAATTTAATTTTCTATCTTTCAGATTCTCTATTTTCTCTAGCACTGTGCTTATTTGACTCTTAATATTTCAGGTACTAATGCATGGTGAAGACACGTGGTATGGACTACGCACAATTGACACCTGAGATTCCATCATCGAGATCTATAGATGAGCGGATAAATATACCACCCAAAGATATTGAACAAGAACTTGAGGTTTTCACAATGGCCGAGGAACAGACTATTTGGGAGAAGATTAAGGCTTCTTCTTCTGCACAAAAGGGTCCAATTAAAAAACAAGCTATCAACATACCCAATTACAAGATTGATCTAGGGCTTATTTAGTTGTTCAAGTCGCATGCTATCCATGGACTTAAAAATGAGGACCCAGTGGCCCACATCAGCACATTTGTGGAGAACAGTGACATGGTGAAGGTAGACAGGTTTCCACAGGAAGCCATTTATCTGAAATTATTTCCATCATCTCTAGCAGGAAATGCAAGGGAGTGGCTCTACTATCTGGATAATGAATATGTTGAATCATGGGACATGATGATTGAAGTGTTCTTCAAGAGATATTTTTTGCCTAAAAAGTCAAATGATCTCGTGAGGAGGATATATAACTTCAAACAAAAGCCGGTGAGACATACTCAGAGACATGGGAGTGCTTCAATATCATACTGCGGGAATGCCCACATCATGGGTTGGATTTAGAAACCCAAGTGAAGATCTTTTATTTTGCTCTTAATGAACATGATAGGAGCAATCTAGACTCAGCTAGAACATGGTTCTTTCTAAACAACAAAGGTTCCAAGTGTTGAGAGATTTTGAAGAATATGGCTAAGAAGCAGTCTTGGGGTGAAAGAGATGCACCAGAATAGGTCAAAGTTGCAGGGGATGCAAAGGCCATTAAAGAATTAAATGAGAATATGTATTTGATAGCAAAGAGACTTCTAGCAAAAGATAATGAAGGGTCTAATGATTAGGCACATTAAAATTTCATGTGCCAACAACAGGGCTACAGGAACAATGACTATGCATGGAGGAAGGACAAGAAATTCTCATGGAAGGATCCAAACAATTTTCTGCAGGATCCGGATCAGAAGCCACAGCCAAGTGCAGAGGATAATAGCAATGAGTTTCTCAATAAATTAATAAATAAAAATCAAGAGTTGATGAATACATTTGGCAAGCAAATTCAAACACAAGGGGAATTGATGAACCAATTTGGATAGACTCTACAAAGCCATGGGGCACAAATGAGGACACTTGAGACGTCCTTAGCGCAGATGGCAGCTGAAATTGCAAGTTTGAAGAAGTCGACACAATAGGGTTTTCTAGGGAATACTGATGTTCCTGGAAAGAACCATCAATCCAAGGCTATCTTGCTGAGGAGTGGAAAGAAAATTTTAATCTCTAAGGCTGATGAACCAAACACATCACAGTCAAAAGTTATATGTGAGGCCGTAGAGGAAGCCGAAGTCACAAAAACTACTGAGGACAGTGCATAGATCATTGCGGAGGAGCCCATTACAGAGAAAGACGCAGAGAAGATGATGCCATATGTGCTGCCACACCTGAGAGCATAGACAGTCCCAGTTCCATATCTGAATAGCCTTAAAGCAAAGAAGGTGGATCAATAATTTAAGAAGTTCTTAGACAGTTTTAGAAAATTATCTATCAATATCCCACTGCTTGATGCAATTGAGAAGATACCTTCATATGGTAAGTTTCTGAAGGACATTATTACTAAGAAGAGGAAGATTCTAGATACAGAAGTGGTGGTGCTCAAAAAAAAGGTGAGCGCATTCATTTTAGGGAAATTGCCACCTAAGAGACAGGATCCAGGGTGTTTCAATATCTCCTGCTACATTGGAAAGATGAAATTTGGAGTGGCCCTTTGTGACTCAGGAGCGAGCATCAACTTGATGCCTCTCTTCACTTTTAAGAAGCGTGGTCTTAAAGAATCCCGGAGGAGAAACATGACGATCCAACTTGCAGATAACTCAGTAGTAAGGCCTTATGGCATTTGTGAGGATGTTCTAGTAAAGGTGAACAAATTTGTTTTTCCGGCAGATTTCATTATGATGGAGATGCAAGATGAGCAAGGGAACATGCTGCTTCTAGGAAGACCCTTTCAGGATATAGCTGACATGATTTTGGAAATAGGTAGAGGTTGTTTAACCATGGGCATAGATGGTGACATGTTTGAAATAAAAATGCCAACTAATCCAAAATCATCACAAGAGCAAGGACAGTGTAATAAAGTTAGACACTTTGAGCACAATGTTTCCATTTGTCTATGAAAATGTCCAAATGATGAAGATGAAGAAGTTTATTTGTCTATTGAGGATAATGTTGTAGAGACCTCAATGCAAGAATCTTATCCTCAATTTCCTATTGAAGCTTGCCTATTCAATATTATGGATGACTGGATGAGGAGCACATCGCTATAGGAATGCATGAAGATGCTTCAAGTTTTTCCCTGCTACTATTCTAGGCACTTTGAAGATTTGGGACCACTACCGCCCCCATTGCAGCCTTCGTTGGTGAATCTTCCGGAGTTGGAGCTAAAGTCATTACCCCCTCATTTGATGTATGCATTTTTAGCCGTGGATTTAAAGCTACCGATCATTATCTCAGCATATTTGAGTCCCGCGGAAGAAGAACAATTGATGGTCGTGTTGAAGAACCGTTGTGGTGCTTTCGGGTGGTCAGTCTCCGACATCAAGGGGATCTCCCCTACTCTATGCCAACACAAGATCTGACTTGTTGAATGAGCTAAATCTATGATTCAGCCCCAACGCCACCTCAACCCTACCATGATGGAGGTGGTCAAGAAGGAGGTGATCAAGTTGCTTTCAGTGGGAATTATCTTCACCATCTCAGACTCTATGTGAGTAAGCCCGACATAGGTAGTCCCTAAAAGGGGGGGAATTACAGTAACTAAAAATTTGTTGAATGAGCCAGTCACCACCCGATTGATTACCAGGTGGCAGGTTTGCATAGATTACAATAGATTGAACACTACAACGCTAAAGGATCATTTTCCTTTACCTTTCATTGATCAGATTTTAGAGTGACTGGTTGGTCACTCTCATTTTTGTTTTCTAGATGGATATTCCGGCTACAACCAAATTTCGATTGAACCTAAGGATCAAGAGAAATCTACTTTCACTTGTCCCTATGGTACCTTTTCTTACCACCTTATGCCCTTTGGACTGTGCAACGCACCGACCACTTTTCAACATTGTATGCTTGCCATTTTCTCTGACATGGTTGAACATTGTTTAGAGGTGTTTTTGGACGATTTCTCAGTCTATGGTGTGTCTTTTCATGAATGTCTTTATAATCTTGATAAAGTTTTGTAGAGATGTGAGGACACTCTTTTGGTACTCAATTGGGAGAAATGCCACATGATGGTTAGTGAGGGCATCGTGCTAGGATACAAGGTGTCTACCAAGGGATTGGAGGTGGATCTAGTAAAAATTGAGGTTATTTCCAAGTTGCCTCCACCAAACTCGGTGAAGGGAGTTAGAAGCTTCCTTGGTCACAGGGGATTTTATTTCTAATTTATTAAGGATTTTTCCAAAATCGCTAAGCCACTATCTGAGTTGCTTGAGAAGGATGCGGTTTTTTATTTTAATGGAAAATGTATGAACACTTTTGAGAGACTTAAACAACACTTGATTTCTGCACCGATTGTGCAGACTCTGGATTGGAGTCAACCATTTGAGCTTATGTGTGACACATCCGATTTTTCCGTGGGGGTCATTCTTGGGAAGTGCCTTGTGAACAAACCCATAGTCATTTATTATATGTCAAAAACATTGAATGATGCACAATTAAATTATACCACCACTAAAAAATAAATACTTGCCATAGTTTTTGCTTTTGAGAAATTTAGACAATACTTGGTGGGATCTAAAGTGGTGGTATGGACATATCATGTTGCAATAAAATATTTAATGGAAAAGAAAGAAGCAAAACCTAGACTCATTAGGTGGATACTTCTTTTACACAAATTTAACATTGAGGTTAAGGATAAGGCAGGCATTGAAAATGTGGTTGCGGACCATTTATCTCGCCTTGAGAGAGTAGATGAGAAAGATACTAATATACCCATTACTGAGACTTTTCCAGATGAACAAATTCTTTCCATTAAATACAAAGATCCGTGGTTTTCACACATAGTGAATTATCTTGCATGCAAAGAACTAACCGAGGGTTGGAATTATTAAGAGAAGAAGCAGTTTTTCCATTCATTAAGATTTTATTTTTGGGATGACCATACTCTTTTGAGACAGTGCAGGGATGGTGTTCTACGTAGGTGTGTGCCAGAGTTTGAGTATGACAGCATGCTCTGCCATTGTCATAATATGCCCACAGGCGGCCATCATGCTAGCTTGAGGATGGCTACGAAAGTGTTAGAGAGCAACCTATATTGGCCCACACTTTTTAGAGATGCCTATGATTTTGTAATAAAATGTGATTCATGTCAGCGAGCACGCAATATCTCAAAAAGACAAGAAGTGCCCCTAAAAGTGTTCCAAGAGGTTGATGTCTTTGACTTGTGGTGTATAGATTTCATGGGACCCTTTGTATCCTCAAACCCTAATTTGTATATTTTACTTGATGTTGATTATGTTTCGAAGTGGGTAGAAGTGATACCCACTACGAGTAATGATGTTGCGGTAGTGTGCAGGTTCGTAAAGGAATACATCTTCTGCAAGTTTGGAGTGCCCTGCATGATCATCAGTGATGGAGGCACGCATTTCACAAATAAGAAGTTTGCTACACCTTTGAGCAAGTATGGGATGAAGCACAATGTAGGCACCCCATACCATCCACAGACACAGGGTCAGGTAGAAATTTCCAATAGGGAGATAAAGAAAATTCCGGAACGTATTGTCAACACATCAAGGAAGAACTGGAGAATGCTCCTACCAGATGCACTTTGGGCGTATCAGAATGCCTTTAAGACTCCTATAGGCACTACGCCATTTCATTTGGCTTACGGGTGTGCATGCCACTTACCAGTAGAGCTGGAGTACAAGGCGCATTGGGCACTAAGGAAGTTAAATGTGAACATTGATGATGCAGGGAAGCGAAGGTTGCTCAAGCTCAATGAGTTAGATGATTTGATAATGAATGCTTATAAGAATTCCCAGATTTACAAGGATCATACGAAACAATTACATGATCACCATATCCAAAGGAGGGTCTTCTCAAAAGGCGAGAGTGTATTGCTATTCAATTCATAGCTAAAGCTACATCCTGGGAAGTTGAAGTTCCAGTGGAGTGGACCATTTGTTGTGGAGGAAGTGTGTCCACATGGAGTACTGATGGTGAGAGATGGTGAAAGGACATTCTTGGTGAATGGACAACGTATTAAGCACTACTATGCAGAGGATTTCACAAAAACAGTGCATGAGGTAAACCTCATTGCACTTGATGAAGAATGGGCATGATTGCGTCCAGCCTAAGACATGAAAGAAGGGCGCTTGTTGGGAGGCAACCCAACCTTGGTAGATTACATGTTTATTCGATTTATTTTTCATTTTCTTAAGTAGTTTTTATTACCGTTGTAGTTAGTTTATAATTATGATACCCTGATGTGTTTGTTGAGTGTGCAAGATGGGGAGGATGTGGATACTATCGACACTTGTGTCCCTGGTATCTAGTTTGGAACAACGAAGCAGCCATGGAAATTTCATTCCATCGATAGTATCGATGGCCTTGTCGATGGTATCAACACTAGAATAGAGCAAAAGAGGATCGAGACTAGACAAGGTCGATAGTATCGACTATTTTTTCAATGGTCGCAAGATGTTTGTGTTGGGTTTTAGGGGAGGCAGAGAAGGCAGCGGAAACAAAAGTTTTCTCCCCCAAAACCCGGAACAAGGAAACGCGTCAACGTCTATATAATAGGAAAGGATGGTTTGTGGAATCATACCTTGTCCCAAGGCTTGTTTGGCAAAAATACCTCACACATTGCACGGTCTTCACCTCCGGTCTTGGACGGTGTCTGTGCAGCTCCAGGTCGCACCGGGACTAACGACTCCTCCTCTCACCGGACTTTCAAGATTGACAATTGTCCTCCTGAGCGGCAGAAACCTCCCAGCTCTGAAGTAGTCCACACGGACCACATGGAACTCCACACTCCTTGTCCTACAAGGAAGTGGAAGGAGTTGCACCCTCCTGTTGATGTACTAATCGCCAACACACTCTCCTGCCTCCAGTTGCAACTGTAGTTGTCCTTCCCTTGCTGCACCTCCCTTTGTGGGAAGTACTTGCTCGGGCTCTCTCTCGGTTACCAAAACCAGAGAGAACGACAACTTTGCAGAGAAACTGGTTGCACTGAGTTGTTCTTTGAGAAGTCCCCAATACCCCTATATATATAGGAGGGTCATGGGACAGGGTTCTCCGTCCCGGGCAATATGGGACTAAAGCAGGAGTAGAAGGGTTCGAGATTTTCCACAAAAACAACCAACTCGCAACCTGAACCGATCGTTTCATTTCTGAAACGGTCGGTTGGGGATCTGAGCCGGTCGGTTGACACTCAACTGATCAGTTGGGACCCATGAGCCGGTCGGTTCACTTTCTGAACCGGTCGGTTCATGGTCCTGACCAGTTCCCGATTAACTTTCCTTCTTTTGTTTCTATTTGGTATCGAATACCAATCCTTGTTCCAATCAAATTGGCAAGTGAAACGCAAGGAAAATTCTCACCGACCTGACTTTCCCAACTTGCTCGGTTGCACCAGTTGAACCGATCGTTTCACTTTGACCATGATTCGATCGACTCAACACTTGAGCCGACCGGTTCACCAAGCTCAGCCGACTGGTTCATCACATGAACCGATCAGTTGGGAGTGCAGGTTGTGCACAATCAATCAATTGTGATTTCAATCAATTCGATACTCCAATCAATATGCCCAACACCTTGAACATTATGATATTGATCTATCAATTGATTGAGTGTTTATTTGAACTACTAAACTCCTTTAGTAATCAATCTAAACATTGTTTGTGGACAAAACTCCTCTTCCAGGTTAAATCCTATGAGTGTGACCGTGCAGGTCCATTTCACGTTGGCAGTGAAAGTCCATAACACTTATGACTTCACAAGAAAAGAGCGGTGCCTAGTCACACATCAGTGCTACCCAAGTGAAAGTAGAAAGTTGGAGAACAACTTTCAATCCTACAATCCGTGAATGGTGTTACAGTGAATGTATAATTCCTTTGTCACTAATATCCCGAATGAACTCGAGGCATAGAAAAGTCATCCTGTCAACGTTCATTCACTTTCTTGATCTCAGAGTAGATTGAACGAGATATGTATGACATCAATATCACATACTAATTCACATATGCGTGCACACGCCTATCTCAATCCTACTCATCAAGTGGCCTTGGATATCAAACTCCCTCAGGAGGGACAAATCCCATATCTATCACTCACCCCTCAAAAGCCCCATGTGTCAAAGCCACCCAATCATCACCTTTATAACAACCCATGTTTCAGGACTGCGTTTGATGATGTCAAAGTGTGCCCAACGACATGTGTTGAGTGTAGTGATTTTAGGTCAAAGAATCACAATCACCACCATCACTGTGAGTACTGACTATGACTACCATGTCATGGTTCCATGTGTCAAACTCACGGTGGGTCTGTCTGGTACACTTGTTCTCTAACAAGTACCTATGTGTTTGGTTTGATATCTATATATCATGACTAATGAGATTCTGTCATCAACCAACACCACAATCTAGTCTTGTGTGTCATTGCTGTCTATCTACCTTCCACAATGACATCTGACTAGGGACCTAATGAGAATGTACAAACTCTTAGCATCTGTATGATCTCATCGTTCAGGTCCTTAACCTGAAAGCATACGTCATTGAGTACTGTCATTCTCTAGACATTCAATCTATTCTATCACTATCTCATATGACTGAAGCAGAAAGAATTGGAAGCTTGCCTTTGATGTTTATCAAATCAATCTTAATGTATCCCACCAATCATCCCATGATTGGCTCTCAGGGCATACATACCAACAGACTCCCACTTGCACTATGAGCCAATCACCCATGAATCATATTCATAGTGATCTTCAAACATGTCCCACATGTTACTGTGCTCTAGTGTGAACATAGTGAGTAATGGAAACACCTTGCCAAAGTCAGTATAAATTGCATGTCTCACATCTCTTCGTTGTACATCACACGTATGAGATGGAGTTGCCGTAATATGCGATTCAGTATTCCTTTGCTAACCTTTAGCCACATTTCATGATCAAGGATTCCATACTTGTCATCAATGACTGGAATATCTATAAGTTCATCTCATGAACTTCCAGATCCATATAGTATCCATTGTTGTTCTCTAACACATAGATACTCGGCATTTCCTCTTAAATGGTTTTATTGGAACACTTCCATCTATCAATAAACTTTCACTTTTATATATCCTATATATATTTTGCGATTAATTTTCTGTCCTTTCGAAAGTTCGCATCAATGTAACTCTTTACATTGAACTCTTCCTTATCTCCATAGAACTAGTACTTCTCAAGTACTTATCAAGTTCTTATGGTTTCCAGTAACCCTTACTGGAAGTAGACAGACATCCACTCATCATGTCTCACATACGAGTTATCAGGATGAGCATATCATATTTCCATGTCATACATACAAGATGATGAAGGCATTTTGTTCTTGCCATGTCAAAACATGCAAGATAATGGGATGATTAGATACATGATAGATCCATATCTATTCTTAGTGTTCCCATTCTTCATAAGAATTGGACACTTGGCCTTGGGATACTAACTCCATGTAACATGGACAAGTTTTCTCCCATTGTATCTGTGCATACTGAACCCTTCAGTACAGATTGCCAATGTATGCTTTCTCTTTTTAGGTTAAGAGGTTTTCCGAGAACTATCTCTATAGATCTCTATTCATATCTCATAGGAAACATCTCTATCTTCCTTAAAGATAATTTCCACTTTTGTATTTCCATTCTAGAACATTTCCATTTCACATCAACATGTGGAATGTGAATACTCTCCCACTAAATCACAGATCCCTTCTTTATCTTTGATATATCAGTCAAACCCTTTGACTATATTATCAAAGTAAATATCCAATTCTGAGTTGCTTGTACTCAATCAATCACATTGATTAGTCCGTTGTAACTTATAGACTTCATTTGCATTAGTGGATTCATAAACCTTATAGGTTGTGTCACGTACACATCCTTGTTTTATTCCTCATAGGAATGCGGTTTTAGTATCCATATGCCAAATGTCTTAGTCATTAAGTTGCAATCAACAAGCATCATCCTTCTCAAAATGTTATCCATGTGTCTTAACACTTAAGACTTATTTGCACTTATGGATTTCCATCCAATGGGTGCTACCATCAAGGTCATACCTTATGGTTCACATGGAAGTCATTTAGGATGTAATGGTCATAAACCATAACTCAAAATTCGGTTCCTCATATTCATCTAGATAGTTGACTCAGCACATGAACAACTGATCACATAGATAATTGAGGTGTATCTGTCAAGGATATAAGAACTCACAACCCTTGTGATTCTTAATTTCTTTCATTAGTGAGGGGTATTCTTTTATTAAGAAGAATTTAGTTATTTGATAATCATTCTCTAACTCCTTAGAGTATGATTCCTTCTTGATTTAGACATCACCATGACTTAATCATGAGTTCATTATGATACACTATCATAACTACTCATAAGGATCTCATACATTTGGTCCAAGTATTTCATTCATTGATTTCATCAAGAATTAACACTTTACCAAATTTCACTTCATCTATGATAATCTTGAACACTTCAAGATATTCACCATTTGAAGTATTAGCATTTGTTCCAATAGGTATGTAAATACATCACATGTATTATACCTAATAGGATAATCATTCTCCCACTACCATTAGTGAAGATTGATTAATCATGTATAAGAGATTCATGTCTCTTACTGGTTCTCTAACCAAAAGAGTCTAGATTTATCCATCACATGGAAACTAGAAATGAATTTCTCATGATTGATGCTAACTTGATTGTTTGAGTTATCAATAACTTTAGGTATCATTTTATCTTATGCATACCATGTATCACAAGATAAATAAGGCATTGCCACAAAGATCATATCTTTAAAATTGAAACATCAATTTTATTAATTGCCATCATTGTCATACAATATGCAAAATAAAGTGTTTCTATCTATTGGCAATATATGAAATAATAGTTCTCAACTCTATTGTGTGCCCTTTAGGCTGAATTAAACTGAAAGATACTCCTATCTATGGCAGCAACACTTGCTCCATTGATGGGTACTTCTTTCTTGGTCCTTTCACAAAGGTCATCACTTCTTTGCGGATCTTGCATATCATATATGACATATCCATATCTTGGTATCATATACCTCAGATAAAGAAGCGGTTCATTTCATGATACCTTAGGTGGAGATCTCCATCCCCTCCTTCATCTTCTTTTGTTCTTCCAGATATAGAGGGCACTTCCCTCATACACTCTTTCCCCATGTGCCTTTGAGGCTGAAGACGGCTTGGGCTGCTGGCTAGCATCAGAACACTTCTTTGCTTTGCCCTTGCCCTTACCCTTAAGACTTACCCTTCATTGATCACATCAAACATTAGGGTTTGTCTTTCTTCATAATTGCCTCTATTTTCCTCAACATGTCCAACAACTTTGTCAACGCTTGTCAAAGTTGTCCATGTCATAGTTCATCATGAACTGTATGATTCTCTCAACATTTGTAGTATCATACCAATAACCAACTCTTGGCTCAGAGGGAATCTATCTTAGTCAGGTTTTTCATATACCCAATCATATTGAGTGTGCAAATACCTTACTGGATCTCCTTCTGTCATGACATACTAGGACAGTGTCCTTGAGACATCATATGTCTCATGTTGTCTCTGCAACTCATAGTTCAGAGAACACAACATCAAGCACTCCTCATCAATGTCATCCTCGATATGCTTCCATAAGCATACTTTCAACCATTGATGTGGTGGGATTGAACTCATCTGGTCTTGGTGTAACTAGGACTTAGAGCTTTCGCTCTTTGATTGAGAACATTTCTCATCATCCTAACCATTCGTGGAATTATTCCCATTTAATTTGTTGGTCTCAAAGACCGATCGCAAATAAAGTGATTTGTTGATTAACCATTTATTTTAATAAAAGGAAATATATGCAATTTTAGTCCAAAACTCTTTTGAGACTTATTTGATTGATTTGAAAAGTTGACGATAAAAATTAGGCCTTTAATTAATTATCGCTCCCACTATTTTACTTCAAATTGATAGCCCTCACCATCAATTAGGAAGATTACAGCGTACAACCTTCTAGTGGACAAGATCTTGAAATACTCTAAGCCATGGACCAGCTAGGGTTGTCACCCATAACATAGATCTCTCAGGTAGGCAACTCTTTCCAATTGCATCATATGCAACTCTTGATAAGATGTCATATGCAACTCCTTGCCATGATCATCTCCATGCCTCAAGGTACTAGATCCCATCTAGATCACCTTGTTAAGTCCGACCCAAAGCAAACACGATGAACATGCACCCTGCTAGGGTAGACCCACACATTCATCCTTCATGCTTCCACAAGATAGACGGTGCACCACGCTAGGGCGTGCCCACACTTGGTCAATCAAGCTTTTCACACGTGTCGCATTTGGAAGGCATCTGAAACTTAATATTTAATGAGGGATTTGGTTTTATATACATATACATATCCAATCACCACAATACATAGTACGTATCATATACATGCTATATCCCACAAAAAACATGCACAAATGATAAAAGCGATGATTATGGCCATCCTAATGTGATTCCTCGAGCCAAGAGGAATCACGGTCATCTAGGTCTACATCACATGCAACCTTTACAAGATGAACTCAGTGCCTTGCCATCCGAGTTGATCAACTCATCTCATGAATGATCTTCTCTCTCTGGCTGGTCGTCTGGTGCCACCAGCCGATCGGTTGGCTCCTCCAACCGATCGGTTCGCCTGGTCATCGTGCATCTCTTGATGGCCGCCACCTGCTCGTCTTGCTCCTCAAACCGGTCATCAACCGATCAGTTCCCTCCTTGAACTGATCGTCTGGAACGTCAACCGATCGGTTGACGCCTTGAACCGATCGTCTCAGCTGTCGTCAGATGTCCGTCGGTCTTCGACATAATAGGAAATAAAATCTATCCTATTATTACATTGCTTAAAAGGAGAAACCCCGAGTTACATTCGGGGGGGGGGGAGCAAAGGTAGGAAAGAATCTCGAATTATTTTGAGTTACATTAGGAATAAGAGAGGGAAGATCGGTGCGCAGACCGAGATGCAAGCAACCACAAACAACCACACACATATAGGGGTTTATAGGCCATAATCATGCTACACATCCACCACAAAACTCGTTTAAGGGCGACGCGTATCGAGTGCATGAATAATACATATCATATATGTAATTTGTGATTTGTGGATTTAGGATTGGACATGCATAAAGCCGATATTATTCACATCGTATGCAATAAATAAAGGCGACAAACCAAAATCGATCATATCGATATTCCTAAAATATAGAGCAGTTAACCTCACTCTAATACCACTGTTGGGTTTTAGGGGAGGTAGAGAAGGCAGCGGAAACAAAAAATTTCTCCCCCAAAACCCGGAACAAGGAAACGCCTCAACGTCTATATAATAGGAAAGGGTGGTTTGTGGAATCATACCTTGTCCCAAGTCTTGCTTGGTGAAAATACCTCACGCCTTGCGCGGTCTTCACCTCCGGTCTTGGACGGTGTCTGTACAGCTCCTGGTCGCACCGGGATTGATGACTCCTCCTCTCACCGGACTGTCGGGATTGACAGTTGTCCTCCTGAGCGGCAGAATGCTCCCAACTCTGAAGTAGTCCACACGGACCACCTGGAACTCCACACTCCTTGTCCTACAAGGAAGTGGAAGGAGTCGCACCCTCCTGTTGACGTACTAGTCACCAACACACTCTCCTGCCTCCAGTTGCAACTGCAGTTGTCCTTCCCTTGTTGCACCTCCCTTTGCGGGAAGCACTTGCTCGGGCTCTCTCTCGGTTACCAAAACAAGAGAGAACGACAACTTTGCAGAGCAACTGGTTGCACTGAGTTGTTCTTTGAGAAGCCCCCAATACCCCTATATATATAGGAGGGTCATGGGACAGGGCACTCCGTCCCGGGCAATATGGGACTAAAGCAGGAGTAGAAGGGTTCGAGATTTTCCACAAAAACAACCAACTCGCAACCTGAACCGATCATTTCATTTCTGAAATGGTCAGTTGGGGATCTGAGCCGGTCGGTTGACACTAAACAGATCGGTTGGGACCCATGAGTCGGTCGGTTCACTTTCTGAAATGGTCGGTTCGTGGTCCTGACCAGTTCCCGATTGACTTTCCTTCTTTTGTTTCTAATTGGTATCGAATACCAATCCTTGTTCCAATCAAATTGGGCAAGTGAAATGCAAGGAAAATTCTCACCGACCTGACTTTCCCAACTTGCTCGGTTGCACCAGTTGAACCGATCGTTTCAATACTTGAACCGATCGTTTCACTCTGACCATGAGCCGATCGACTCAACACTTGAGCCGACTGGTTCACCAAGCTCAGCCGACCGGTTCATCACATGAACCGATCGGTTGGGAGTGCAGGTTGTGCATAATCAATCAATTGCGATTTCAATCAATTCGATACTCCAATCAATATGTCCAACACCTTGAACATTATGATATTGAGCTATCAATTGATTGAGTGTTTAATTGAACTACTAAACTCCTTTAGTAATCAATCTAAACATTGTTTGTGGAAAAAACTCCTCTTCCAGGTTAAATCCTATGTGTGTGACCCTACAGGTCCATTTCACGTTGGCAGTGAAAGTCCATAACACTTATGACTTCACAAGCAAAGAGTGGTGCCTAGTCACACATCAGTGCTACCCAAGAGAAAGTAGAAAGTTGGAGAACAACTTTCAATCCTACAATCCGTGAATGGTGTTACAGTGAATGTATAATTCCTTTGTCCCTAATATCCCGAATGAACTCGAGGCATGGAACAGTCATCCTGTCAACGTTCATTCACATTCTTGATCTCAGAGTAGATTGAACGAGATATGTATGACATCAATACCACATATTGATTCACACATGCGTGTGCACACCTATCTCAATCCTACTCATCAAGTGGCCTTGGATATCAAACTCCCTTAGCAGGGACAAATCCCATATCTATCACTCACCCCTCAAAAGCCCCATGTGTCAAAGCCACCCAATCATCACCTTTATAACAACCCATGTTTTAGGAATGCATTTGATGATGTCAAAGTGTGCCCAATGACATGTGTTGAGTGTAGTGATTTTAGGTCAAAGAATCACACTCACCACCATCACTGTGAGTACTGACTGTGACTACCATGTCATGGTTCCATGTGTCAAACTCACGGTGGGTCTGTCCGGTACACTTGTTCTCTAACAAGTACCTATGTGTTTGGTTTGATATCTCTATATCATGACTAATGGGATTCTATCATCAACCAACACCACAATCTAGTCTTGTGTGTCATTGATGTCTATCTACCTTCCAAAATCACATCCGACTAGGGACATAATGAGAATGTACAAACTCTTAGCATCTGTATGATCTCATCGTTCAAGTCCTTAACCTGAAAGCATACGTCATTGAGTATTGTCATTCTCTAGACATTCAATATGTTCTATCACTATCTCATATGACTGAAGCAGAAAGAATTGGAAGCTTTCCTTTGATGTTTATCAAATCAATCTTAATGTATCCCACCAATCATCCCATGATTGGCTCTCAGGGCATACATACCAACAGTTTGGAGATTTTTAGACTGGTTTTTCTCATCAATGTCGATACTATCGACACCCTGGTCGATGGTATCGACACACTAGCAAGAAATAGCAGCGCCAACACCTCATGAGGATCAGAAGCATTCATAGGTGTTGATACTACTGACACCCAGTCGATGGTATCGATGGACATGTCAACGATCTGCATGTCTCCATCGACGGTCCACATTGACGAGTCATGGGGACCGTCGATGGTATCAACACCCTGTCGTTACCATCGACACTTCAGCTATCCCGACCTCATCCATCTAGCCAGCAAGAGCCATCGATAGCAGCGAGCCACAGATTCCAGCAGTGGTCGATACTATCGACACTCTCATTGATAGTATCATTGCGTTGACAATAGCGGCGGTCATCCCTTATAAAAAGGGATGTATTTCTTAAATCCAACTCACACATTCAAGTTCATATCTACCATCTCCGAGCCCTAGCATCTCTGAGAACCTGGGAGCTACAAATATCTTCACCGATAGTCATCTCTGAGCATCTCCATCAACTTTGCAGATATTTGTCTTCTCCGATCTTCACCGACCATCTTCTCCAAACTCTTTTCTCAATCCCTTTCTCCTTCACCTGTTTCCCTTTGCAACAATGGTGAGATCTGGCACTTCATCATCCAGGGCTGCCCCACCTGCCCTACCTGCCCCTCAATATGGGTTAGTTCCTCGCTCGAGGCTAGTCCAGCCCTCACCTGAGATCAAGAAGGTGTATGAAGAGTTGTGGAAGCGCTCAATCGAGCCTACCCAGTATGGAGACCAACAACTGATCAAGGACCTGGGATTCAAGGCCAACATGGCCTATGTGCTTCAGGGGCAATTGAGTGAGTCCCCAATGTTATGTCATGACCACGAAGAAGGTCATCCATTTTTCAGCGGGTGGCCAAATTACAAGGAGATTGTCATAGAGTTTATGGCGTCTCTAGATATATGTGTCATTCCCAACGAGCTACAACCGGCACAAACGGAATGGAAAGAGGGGCAAGTTTCTTTCCACCTCTATAAAAAAGATTACACAATGACTCTTTGTGAGTTCAATAGAATTTATGGGTGGACACATTGCGACCTGTGCCAACCACCACATAGTCCCAACTACGACGCAATGTATTCAACATTAGTCACTGCACCGGCCGATTATTCGATCAGCTAGCACCATGCCTCTATAGCTAATTTTGAGCATTCATTTGTTAGGGTCGTGCACTACATTTTATCAAACACCATCTTTGTAAGATCTAAACTGTCTCAAAGAAAATTTCAGGAAACAAATCTGTTCTTCCTCTATAGTCTGCTGGAGAGGAAATGTATCAACTTTGGAGCTTTCTTCCTCACACGCATCATGGCGGTCAAGAGGAACACATCTCATAGGGCCCCAATCAATTTTTGGGGTCTAATCACTCTGATCGCCATGTACCTTGGCCTGGATCAGTCTGGGCTACCCAACCTGGAATGCAAGAATATGCTCAATATGAGACACTTTGTGAACACATGCCTTGTCGAAGTCTACCACGACATTGTCTATGCTACTTGCCATGTGGGAGGTGTTTTTTAAAGGAGGGAACTGTCTGACCTTGCCTTCAACCCCAGGCATGGCCAAGACTACAAGTGGCCCATCATTAATGTTGATGAAGATGAAGAAGAACAACAAGATGAAGAAGTAGAATTATTGGATGACGACGATGATGAAGAAGAGGAGGAGGAAGCCACCATTCCCCTTTGACGATGAGTTGCTCCACAGAAGCAACCAAGACACTTTGGAGGCTCATCGCCTTCCCAGCCACTATCATCACAACCCTATCAAGGTGGAGAGGATGGCTAATCGATGCAGGGCATGTATACCATTCTATAAGACATTCAACAGACATAGTACCAGCACACCACTTCTTTTGTAGGAATTCATGAGATGACAAACATGCATTTTGAGAATCAGCAAGCCATCTACGAGAATGAGTGCCTCCTCTTTGCCAACCAAGAAAACATCCACAACAGGTTGCATAGGATGGAGATGCAGCAACAACCATTTTACGACCATTACTGGAGCCAAAATTATTTCGGAGGATACCCACAACCACCACTGATGCCCCCATCTGACATGTCATTTTAGGGGCATTATCCTACTTGGGATCCCAGAGGCCACCAGTACCCGCCACACCCACCACTAGAGCAGTAAATGGGTATCGTTGTTCCATCTCTTAAGTCTAGATTTTGATTATGAGGCCATAGTCGAGTTCATGCTTGGGGGGGTGCTGGAACAACATCTATCTAGTTTTTCTTTATTTTGTTTCATCTTTTGTTTCAATTTTTATCCTTCTTTATCTTAGTTTTCTTAATTACTAGATTCACTATTTTCTAGGATATACTATCTATCTAGTGTAATCAGTGGAGTCTAATTTAATTGCATGTCATTTTTATGTTTTCACTTGGGGGTTTGTGAGAGAATGAATTTTAATGAAAAATCTTTAAGAAATTGTAAGCGTGTCTTGTGAGAACTTGAGGACATCACTTGTGAAACTCATTGGGTAGGTCAACTTGAAAACATATGAACAGGAGTGTGTATCCTTATTATTCATGTTAAGAGGATTGATATGGATGTTGAGCCTAAACCAACCATATGATAACGTGACTTTAATTTGAAGTGAAAGAGAGAAATTCCTATGATTAATTGGTACGCAAGTCGGTAAGGAGGGACATATAATTCTTTTTCAAGGTTCTGTCAATTAGTCTTGTGATTTGATCCACCATAAAATTGGGAGAGCAAACTGTCTTTCAATTTTGATTACATTCCATCTAGATAGGTAATGCATTATATCTATTGTTACATAATTTTGCTTTAAAAAAAAGCAAAAAAAGTATAAAGCAGTTATACATGCACTGTATCCTTAGGTGCATGTCACAGTAGCTGCATATCTGTCACTATGTAGTTGCATTCACATCTTTTGAGCATACAGTACATCATGTGTCTTATGTTCTTTTGATAACATTAAAGGTGGTGAACTTGTTCCATACCCTCCAAATAAAATGAATAAAATGTACAATTTATGTAAAAAGAAAGAAGCCCAAAAAATAATCCATTGTCATTTATGGAAATGAGGGCTTCAAAAAAAAAGAGAAAAAAAAGATTGAGAAATAAGTATGAATAAGAGGGAGAAAGGAACATGTTCTCACCAGCATATTAAGAAGAATAAGCACAGGGTGTAGTTTTCTTAGATATTTCATCTCACCCTCAGACGGAATGACAGTGCATGCATCATTCCACAAAAAATGTAGCATTAGGTCATTTTCATCTGCATTCGGATCATGATAGGTCATTCATTTTTTGTTTTTGCATGATCGACTGTCTCACCAGCATATTAAGAAGAATAAGCACAGGGTGTAGTTTTCTTAGATATTTCATCTCACCCTGAGACGGAATGACAGTGCATGCATCATTCCACAAAAAATGTAGCATTAGGTCATTTTCATCTGCATTCGGATCATGATAGGTCATTCATTTTTTGTTTTTGCATGATCGACTGTAATGTGCTTCCATTTCTTCTATAACCACCCATTCCATCCACCCATTCCTCTAAGTGGTAGGCCACCCATGATTCTCTCCTGATTCATGTACATCAAGAAAGCTGCTTCCATTTAGATGTTAGTTAGGAAATGAGCAACGTAGATAGGAGAGCACAACATGCACCAAGCTTGAACTGGAGGATTTTATTATATTAACTGCCTTATTTGATAGTGTTCGGTGATTTTGGGGTGGACATCTCGCATGAATGATTATTGTCACCTAAAGGGTAGTTATTGTTCCGTGGTTGGTAAGGGCCGGTATGTTTTTTGTAGGTGGGAATCATACTGAGATATCATTTATGTGATTATGTTCTTTAATTGACCCTCTCAATCATATTTTATAGTTTTGTGCTCGAGGACGAGCAAGATTCAAGCTTAGGGGAGTTTGATGCAGGGTTTTTGAGTCACATTTATAGGCTAATTTTGTACTTGTTTTATGTGTTTAATTGTCTTCTTGGTGACTATAACGGCATGATTCATTTCCTTTAGCCTATAATCATTATATGCATCAAATTTATCTTATTTTATCCTATTTTGAATGAATTATGAAATTTCATTGATTGACTTGTGTTTTTCTCTCTGATTTAGGTACTTTGTGTTCCAGATCCTGTCGATACCATCGACAGGTCCATCGATACTATCGACATGGCAACAGTAACCAAGCCAGAGGGAAAGCACCCAAGTCGATACCATCGACCGAACTATCGATGGTCTCGAGATCAGCTCAGTAGAAAGAAAATTGGCCCGTCAATACTATCGACGATCTGGTCGATAGTATCGAAAAGCATCCAGGTTGATCCCAATTTTAGCGACGGAACCACACCCTATGGTGTCGATACCGTAGACACCCCATCGATAGTATCGACGCCGTCGGATCAACATTTTACCCAGAATTGCCATGATATCGACACCCCGTCGATAGTATCGATGCTGTCAGATCAGCATTTCACCCAGAATTGCCACGATCAATTAGCTACGATCTTTTGGCAGCCGTAAGTCATACCTATACCTAAGAAAAGATGGTTGAGACCAAGGAATCATGTTGCACTCATCCGCACAACTCCCGAAGGAAGGAGAGCTAAGAATGAAGCCCATAGCTATGCCCCATACGATTCCAGAGCCACACACAGACAATTCTACTGTCAGAAGCCTACGGAAAGTGCATCTCACATCGAGGATCATCCGAATCTTCTCCGTTTCAAGGGTTACATCATATTCTCATTCATTTCCCCATGTTTTCCTCTTTCTTCTCCATGTATATCGTTGAGATGAACATGGGGGGTTAATCCCCATTGTCCTTAGGAACGGGAGTAGCCCGGGGAATCGTTGTATGACAATTTTACATTGATTATCATAATTTGTCTCAATCCCCCTGATATGTTATCGTGTTTCTATCACAATTTGCTATGCTTGATCAACTTAATTAATTTCTAATACTATTAATTTCTTTTGATGGAGGATTAATGGTTGAAAAGGCACGATTAACATATTAAGCAATAAATTCCTTAGACAAGGTAATGTACAGTTAAAGGTGGATTCCCAGAGTATTAACTAATGTACTTAGATGTAGGGTATAAGTTATTAGTAACGTGGAACTGACCTAGAACTAGGTTGTGAATTGTATTGCGGAAGCAAGAAATTTTAACTACAAGCTATAATTAGGGATAAGGCACAAATTATGTTAGTTGTGTAGAATTTCATGTAGCGATACCTCATGGTGAAGCTGTAACCCTAAGGATACCCATTCCATTTGATTAAACTAAACATTTAATCATCGATCATTTTTGTTTTCTCTTTGCCTTATTTTTATTTTGTTTCAAAACCAACAATCAACTTTTCCAATCGGTCTAGTTGATCATGACCAGTTAGTAGTAGTCTACTGAAATTTACGTTTCCGTGAGTTCGGGCCTCACAAGGCCTATATTACTTTGATACATACACTTGCGTTTAACACATGGCTCAAGCGTTTCAATGCCCACACTAGTGCTTGCACCCCTAACACATCTAGGATGCTCTGGGTTACCCAGAGAAACTGTCAATTCACCCCTTGTGCCCTCAGGGATGAACTTGCCTTCCTCCCTCTACTCGTGGAGCTCCCGCTAATCACCATCAATAGAAATTGGTAAGTAAACATAATAATAATCAATATCAATCGATTTCTCTAAGAGTTGAGTTTTACCATTTTGCAGCCGCCTCAGCATTTGCTGGCTTCATTATATCTCCTTTCTTATTTTTCCTCCCAGCTATCCACATAGCATGGCGAGGTAGAGGTGCAGGACCAATAGTACATGACTTTGCAATCTCCTGAGTAGCAACAGAATGAGTAGTAGACTTAGCCTGTAGTCTTTGGTGAACACCTACATAGCCTCTTGGACCCATTGTGTGGTCATGTACATTCAGTTCATGCCTTACTCTTTGAGCATCGTTGATAGCCTTGTTAGTAAACACATTGATTTGGTTTGTAACACTAAAGGTTAATCTTGAATAGGTGAATACATAAGAACGTATATTAATTAAATTGGGAGCGGCGCTTAATACCTTGACTTCATCCATTTTTATTTAGGTAACAAACTCCTCCCAATCTTTAGTGTCTAGGGAGTTCAATTACTCAGTGGCTTCCTTCTTCCTAAATTTATTTTTTAAAGAGAATACAAACAAAAATTATTAGCGTAGAGTTTGTCAAAAAGTGATCAATGTCTGGAATTGGAAATCAATCAAGAACCTCTTCTCATAATCACATATGTAATCTTGGGTGAGATTTGTCTTATAGTTCTTTTGGACCCTCCCACAATGTTTCATCAAGCATTTACAATGCATCTTTTCATCCAGATCAAATATACTCTAAAAAATAGAATTGCTATTAACTAATATCCTAAAAATTAGTAATCTACAATAATAGAATTGCAAATAATAATAACTCACACATAGTTCCTTCCATACTAATTCTTTCTTCCCCTTAGGAACTTTATGCCAGGATTCAAAAATAGGACTACAATGGCTGCGAGTAAGAACCCCAAGATATGAAATAAATGAGTTGTGGTTCACTCCAAATGGATTTCCTGCATGATTGAAATCCACAGCCAGTTTGGGTCCATTGCCCCTTTGCTGTAGTAACTTGTTCATCATTGTGATGCCCCTCACATCCTCAATTTTTTTTTCTGCTAATAAAGTGCCCCAATTTCTTCAGGGGGTACATCACCAACCTAAAATTTAAAAAAAAAAAAAACACTTACATGATATAACTATAAATGAACATATAGATAGAAATATAGGATATATTTTTAAAACTTACATTGTGAGGTGGTGCATTGATATCCTCACACTCACAGTAATCATCATCATGTTCATCATGCTCATGCTTAGTCATATGAAAGTGTCATTAAAAAATCAAACATTAGCATTTGACATAACTAGAAGATAATAAAACATTGTAAAGTTCACATTCAGAAAAATAAAACATATAAAAAAATATAAACATGCATGCCTCTAATATTGTGATCTTTTATCAATTAACAATCCTTCATTGTGATCTCTGCACACATACAACTCATCATTAGCTTCAATATTTGGTGTTGTTGGTAACCCAACTGAGAATGGACTGGAGTCATCATACATATCATAGTACTCTTTTTCATCTATAGGATCTTCAATGAACAGTCCTTTACCATGAAGAACAAATGACCATTTATCATTAGCAGGATCATTGATATAAAATACTTGTTTTTCCTGTGATGCCAATATGAATGGTTCACCCTTCTTGCCAATATTTTCAAAGTTCACTAATGTGAAACCCAATTCTTCCACTATAACTCCTTTGGTGCTATCAACCCAATTACATTTAAATAGCAGAATTATGAAATCTACGTAGTCAAACTCCCATATGTCTTCAATGACACCGTAATATGACATTTGAGCTTAATGTGGACTCTTATCCTTGGCACTTGCAAAAAATAATGAAGACGCTTGAAGGGCGACCCCACTATTTTGGATGCCACTCTTATCATCTTGACGCTTTGTGTAATGTGAGAATCCATTTATGGCAAACCCTTCATAAGACATAACATTCAATTTTGGTTTCAAGGTGAGGCATTTGATAGTTTCGGTAAGATTATCCAGTGTTTGAGATAGTTGATGTATGACATTATCTTCAAACCATTTAATAAATGTCTTGTTATACTCTCTAGCAAGCCACATTGAATTGGCTCAAGGATATTATCTCTTGATGAAATTGGTATGTTTTTCGAAAAAAACACTCACTTCATCGATGTTGCGTAAAATATACAAGTGACCTTGTTCCAACAACGCATGGCTGATTACTTTCATCCGTGATCCCAAAATTCCTTTGCCAAAATTCTCCTCAATATTCTTGTCATTAACAAGAGCATCATTAGTACTCAGAAAGTCATTGCAAAAATCCATAACCTCTCTCGCCACATAACCCTCAATAATACAACCTTTAGGTCGATAACGGTTTCGAACATCGCCTTTAAAAATTCTCATGTATCGTTCAAAGGGACACATCCAATGCAAGAAAATTGGTCCCAGCATTTTCACTTCCCTTGTCAAGTGGACAACAAGATGTACCATGATATCAAAGAACGAAGGAGGAAAATACATCTCAAGATGACATAGGGTAACAACCACTTCTCTTTGCAATTTATCGAGAGTATTAGGGTCAATAACTTTGTTGCACGGACTGTTGAAAAAGAAACAAAGTCTAATGATTGCAAACCTTACATGCTTCGGCAATATAGATCAAATTGCCACAGACAATATTTGTTCCATTAGAGTGTGACAATCATGATATCTAAGACCTATCAACTTTAGATCTTTCATTGATATCAATGTACGGATGTTGGATGAGTAACCCTGCGACACCTTAACATTTACCAAGCATTCACAAAAAGCTTTCTTCTCCTTTCTAGACAACGTGTAACATGCGGGAGGTAAGTATGTTCTCCGATCGCTACTAACTACTTTTGTTAATTCTGTCCTTATTCCCATTTCATGTAGGTCCATTCTAGATTGTATCCCATCTTTCGTCTTACCTAGTATATTTGACAGAGTACCTATGACGCTATCACAGACATTTTTCTCAACGTGCATGACATAAATACAATGCATGAATGTCAAAGAACTCCAATAAAGAAGATCCCAAAATATTGACTTCTTCTTGAATAAAGATTTGTTACTCTATGTGGCCATCGTACATTGTGATCTCTTACCAAATTCATTGGAAAAGTCTTTTACTCTTTCATAAATATCCTCCCCTTCTATAGGTTTAGGTGCACTCCGTTCCTCATTTCATCCATTGAATACTTTGTGCAACCTACGATACAGATGGAATTTTGGAAGAAACCTTCGATGACAAAGATATACAGTCTTGCCAACATGTTTTAGTCATAATGAATCAGTGTCCTCTTCACATATAGGACACACTTTAGATCCTTTGACACTATATCCAGACAAATTCCCATATGATGGAAAGTCATTCACAGTGCAAAACAACATAGCGTGCAAATGAAATGTCTCTCTTCATGAAGAATCATAGGTCATCACACCTTCACCCTAGAGTTTTATTAAGTCATCAATCAGAGGTTCAAGATAAACGTCGATATACTTTCCAGGTTGTTTAGGGACCAATATCAACAATGAAAGCATAATGTAATTATTTTTCATACACAACTAGGGAGAAAGATTGTATATAACAAGCATAACTGGACAAGTTCTATCTTGGCTGCTCAATGCCCCCTACGGATTCATACCATCTGTACAAAGCCCAAGTCTTATATTCTTGACTTCTTCACTGAATTTAGGGTACAATAAATCAATCTTCTTCCACTGTTGAGAATTAGACGCATGTCGTAGGATCCCATCAATATTTTTCTTAACATCTGCATGCCACCTCAAATTCTTCACATCTATCAGATTGGCAAACAAGTGTTGAAACTGTGCTATTATAGGTAGATACCACATCACCTTGGCAGTAGAACTAGTTTTGGACTCCCCCGAAGTCGTCAATTTATACCTTGGCGTGCCACATTTTGGACAATCTTTCAAATCTGCATTGTCCTTTTGAAATAATACACAATCAATTGGGCATGCATATATCTTTTTGGCCTCCATTCCCATTGGGTACAACAATTTCTTTAATTGGTATGTTGAGATTAGCAGCTCGTTTCCTTCAGGAAGAATTTCTTTCAACAAAGACAACAATGACATGAAGCTTTTATCACTCTATCTATTGTTATATTTCAACTTATACAATCTCAACACAGTGCTAAGCTTCATAAACTTAGTACAACCTATGTCTAACAGTATCTCAGCATCATGCACAATATTTCTAAACATGGGAGGTGGATCTGTGTGCTCTTCCCCACAACTATCAAGCATCGCATCAACGATGTCTATTGGAACTGGTTCGTTCACATCGACGTCATCGGAGGCAATTTCTTATTCCGCACAGCACTGCTATTGACATCCACAGATTTTAGGTTTGAAATCTCTCCATGCCAGTGTCATTCTGTATAGCCTTGTACAATCTCGTTGCACATGACACGACTTTTGATTTCATCAACAATGCTGACTTTCAAGTTGTTACTGCAATGCCTCCATGGACAGTAGAACCTATCTCCAAGTTGTTTCCTATGTTCCTCGACAAATCTAATAAACTGACCAAGACAAGAAACAAACTCTGGGGTGTAGTGATTTGGAATGGACATCCATGATCTATCCATTCTATGATCAAAGAGAAAACAAGTATATATTAGAACAAGATTAGGGTCTAGGGTTTATGGTTAAAACATTAGGGGTTTAAGGTCTTATATATAAAAAATGTGTACCACCTATCCCATTCTTGAACACCTAATCTCACTAGTAAGTGTATAATGTGTATTGGTTTTTCAAGAAACTTTCGGCAACATTTCCCCATTGTTCTCCAAGTACATATGTACTTAGAGAACAAATGGGGAAATGCTGCCGAAATTTTCTTAAAAACCCAATACACATTATACACTTACATCCTAAGTGAAATTAGGTGTTCAAGAATAGTCCCAAACTGGGGACTATCCAATATTTACTCCTAATGAGTAAATCTTGGATGGGTTTCTAGGCCAACATAATATAACAACAGTCCCTTGTTCACAACCCCATTCAACACACAATTTTCTTATAAAAACACTTGTGGACAGCCATAACAACATATCAATGCCTGCTAAATTAATCAATGTATTATTTTATAACACAAATCATGGTGGGAATAACATAGCAAAAAACTCAACATGTCACAATAGAAACATGTCCTTAACCTAATATACAAATATTTGTAACAAAACTCATTAGGAAGAGAGACCATGAAACACCATGCATTGATTTGAAATATAGATTCATGCATTATTCTTTGAAAGAGATTACTTATAATGTAAATATAGATTCATACATTCTTCTTTGAAAGAGATTACTTATAATGTAAATTGTCTCATCTTTGAACTAAAATCCAGTGCATGAAAGGAATACACGACCATTTTTGTCATTGAAGCATCTCATGGTCTTACCCTCTCTTTAATTGGGAACTCTAACATAAATATCACATATGATATTGAAAAATGGATGAACATGTACTCCATTTTGATTGGGAGAGTGAGGATGTCGCAATGGAACTACTATTAACATCTAAATTTTATCTTTTTTAGAAAGATATTAACTAAGGTATTTGATGTTGACTTTCAAATCAAAAGTTGTAACTTTTTCTAGTCTTGACCATGTTCTCATGAGTTCTACTTAAATTAGTACAAGATCTATTGTTGGAATCATAATATCAAACCATAGAATATAGACTTGATGTTTGATAAAGATTAATGGTTTATTGCAATTTAAATGACCGAATGAAATTATTCGTCCATATGTATAGACTTGATGCTCCTTTGTGTCAAATTATGAGATCATATTACTCATTGAGGATGAATAATTACCATTATTCTCAAACATATGGAATACACTAATTCTTAACCTTTAGATATTTAATTTCTCGAACATAAAATCTTGACCACAATCTACCAACCTTTGACCATGTTTTGATCCTATCCCATGATCTCCGTCATCTTGGGACTTGTGATTTTATGATAATTTCAAAAGGTGTATGTTTTATATCCTCATGACATTAATTGATATGATGTAAGGTATGTTTATAAACTTATTCTTTCTTTTATGTCTTGATCATTACATGATCATATCATTAAACAGATGAGAATTAGTTATAAGAATAGGAATTGATTAATACAACAAACAACATGAAATAATATAATCAATAGCATCATCGTTCCATAGAAAACTAGAGTGGAGTCGTTGATCCAAGTTAGAGGAATGAGAAATCAAGCAATGTTTTGTACTTGGGCAAGGAAGAGGAAAATATAGCCCATGGATAAGGATGGGAGCAAGCATGAGGTGTAAAAGTAGCTTCCCCATGTCTCTATGGCCTTAAACTATTAAGAATGTACAAGAAAAGACACAAGAATCTCCCCCACCATCCTTATAGACCTTGTTATATTTCCTTTGTCGAATTTCCCAGCCAATCACATAATTCATTAGTTGATAGCTACTAAAGGTAGCTCATCCGTGAAGGGGTAAACCCTAAAATACCCTTAGAGAAAACACCTTCAAAACAAGGATTAAATAGGTTCCCCATTGATAAATAAGATCAATAATGATGAGAGAATATCCAAGGAACATTATTAAAGTGATAAATTGCAAATAAAACCTCTCAATTGGGTAAATTATAGAAAATCATAACTTGCTCAAATAGTGTCCAAATTGACCAAATTTAAAACTTAAGCTTGTATTATGATTTCAAAGCATATCACAAGGTTATATTAGGGTTCTAAGAATTCAATTATGGTATTTAAGATTATTCAACTCATTAAGCAAGTTCAGTGGCCTTACATCTATAAACCCCTAATAGGGATTTCGCCCCCAAAATCCAAGGTAAACAAAGATGGGTACTTCCTTTGCACCTCATCCTATTACCTTCACATGGTTACTTTAATATCATGGTGATGTCACATCATTCATACATATATCCTCTTGGGTCAGCACAAAAACCCCGACCTAAGAATACATTCTCAATATGGAATGTAGAAACTTGTTGTGTCATCTATACAACTCTAATAGTAACTTTCAACTTTAAATTCTAGCTATCATCCGGAAATTATAACTATTGTATCAACACAATACTCAAAAGTCATATTTTTTGGCTCTTATCAAACATAGAACATTATGTATCTCTTATCATATGTAACTTATGTCATCCACTCTAACTCTTATGCATTGATATTTGATCCTAGGTTTATCTTAAAGGAACACGCTATCACATATCTATTAACCAACAAACCATCCTTGATAGTGGTTTTCCCAGCTATCACTAAACCATACACAAAATTATAGAATCACTTTTGTTTTTCCTTTCAAACAACATTCAGAGGGTCATCATCAACTCTCTCTCCCTCTCTCTCTCTGCAAAAGAGGAATACTTGGAATGTTCATTTAATAAACATCTCCAGCCTTCACATATTTCTCATATTATTAATACATCTTCGATACTAGGATTCATTACCTTGGTATCCACCTCATGTTCTATAAGAAACTCACATCCTTATATCATTTACTTTTACCAACATAACAAATATCATGACATATAAGAGGAGTCTTCCTAATTATTGGAAGGCTCAAAAGAAAACTCATCACAAACTTTATGAACTTGGAACCATAGTCCAAACAACCTTATGCTATAATAAGCTATCCACCCTCATGTTTACAACGAATCCACACATACCAAGTGGCAATGATCCACTTGAAAGTTGTGTCCTAGAAAGAAAAGACACAAAGGGAAACACACTTCCCACATCATAGCAACATTGTTCAAGGTTACTAGCAAAAAGGTAACCAATTCTATTTTCATTATGCAAGGTACATCTTCTTATGTATCATTTTACCTTTTTCATTTCAAGTTCCTTGCCATTCGCATAGGAATCATCATGATTAACATATCTCATTACTCCTTCCTTGATGACTATTTATCACACTGGGTATGTTCTCTTATTTTATTAGGTTTTTCAACCACTTATCGACAGGTAAATCATCATATTCGACATTTTCTTCATTAAATCAGGATCATCTCCCTTAATTTATTTCACATGCCATGTTGATTTGTCAGTAACATTTTCTTACAAACATAGGTTAGTGTGAGATTAACTCAGGTTCCACCTTATTCCTTTGTCATTGTTCCCATTCTTCTTCTCATTTTGTACTTGTTATAGGAGTTCTCTCTATCTTATGTGGATTTCATACCTTGATTCACTTTATAAGCATAGACTTGTTTGTCTTTTACTTTATTATCTTCTTGAATCACATCTTCAAGAACTCCTCTTTTCCTTATTTGTATTCAGATTTAGATTTCATGGTGTTGTATCTTTTCTTATATTTACCAAACATTCAAGTTTTGATAGATAATGATGCAATTCTCATCTTCTTTAAGGTAGGATTGAGATATTTACACCATGATTTCTTATTCATTATGCTCTTTAAATTGTCTCAAAATGACTACTTGATCAGAGTAATAAGAAAGATACCAATCTAAGAGTTCCATACTTACCTTTCTTCAATAATTGAATACCTGGCCAGGGCATCCAAGTACTGAGATTAGGCAGTATGCACCATGTTCTTGTGTCACGTTCCTAACTTAGACATCATCCTAGTATTAAGTCCTAGTGACCTTGTAGACTCAGTGAACCTAAATCTCTAATACCAATTAAATGAGATTACTCAAATCATAAAACATAATCAATCACTAATTAATCACACACTCAAAGATATGGGTAAAATAAAACTGATTTCAATGTCAGCCCCCACTGAAAAACATTTGCATAAGAGCCCAACATTTTTCTTATATCCATACTATGCCAATAATTTGATACAAAATGTTCTATTGTCTTAGCCACCACGTATATACACAGGAGAACAATATTCATATATGCCACACAAACAAGCATTAATATGCTAACAAAAGTTTGATTCGTTTGAAACATCATATACAGCCTTTTTCTCACCCAGACCTGAGAGTATAGGAACGACTCTAGGACACATTAGAAATCTAATCAACTTTCTCAAAGATCCATTACTATATCTCCTCTTTGCTGCCACATGTTTGTTTTCATCACTTCTGATTACCTAAAAAAATGTGGCAAACCACAAGGGTGAGACCCATGTCCCAACAAGAGATATAACCTCCAACAACATTTATCGATTACAACATTTTAAAGTAATTAAACAAATAAGAATTTTAATCAGATATAACAAATAAGATCTGAAAAACTGATGATTAACAAAATACATAAAGGAGCAGATAAGAACTATCATCATTATCCAGACTATCATCCTTTATCTTGTTGACAATATAAGCAATTCAGTAGCATATGCATATTTAGCATCATGAGCAAGTCTAGTAACATAGCATGGCTAAAAACATGAGCATGTCTAAGTGGTTGAACAAATCAACATAATAAGAAGAGATAAAAACATAAGCACAACTATCTGGATAAGCATGATTAGCAATATATGCATCTCTAGTTACAAAGTCATGGCTAGCATGCTAAAAATAACTAACAACATGTGATAGCTAGCATCACGATTATAATCAGAAGTAGAAGTATAGTTATTTACACAAGCATAGCTACTGTATGTACACATCTACAATCTTAAGAATATCCACAACCTAACTGTATCTACTATCTCTTAATTGCATTAAGCATCATCTTTATGTAAAGATAACAAACAAGGGTTATCATCCAATGTGAAATGTTGTGTATAACCCTAAACAAATATGCTACACGGATGTATTACATCTTTTATTACACCTTGGGGAATTTGAATCGTACTAGTCAAAGTCTAATCAACCCTTGCAAAGAGCTATTCGATTCTGTACAAGATCTAGGAGTGTCGGTATCCTAAGATCTTTTTCCCTCAGTCAGTACAAGTAAAAAGGTAGTGACATATCAGTCAAATTTGCCACCACAACAACATATAGTCAAGATGATAACCATGAATCCACCCTTGGTACAGGTCATGACACTAGAAACCAGGGTATACAAACCCAATCACTGAGGTACAACCACAGTTGTCCTCCAATCACATCATGTTATAATCACTGAGACACAACCGCAGCCATTCTCAATCACATCAGATGTATGAGGCATGACCATAGCCAACCTCCACAATCTGCATCATGGATGACAAGGATATATCCTCAACCTACCACCCCCACATACTCAAAAGTATGCGCTCTGAGTTTCCCTTAGGAATACTCATTTCACCATCCAACAAGTTCTGACACTAAAGATAGTTCTACGACACATGGCACTACATGATTAGAGTTGCACTTGATTAGTTATGCCAATTGGGTGAATTAAGGTTGTATCAAATAAGTGGACATACAAACCCTAATTCACTTCTATCAAGCATATAAATATCACAAGTTTGAAAGGATATAAAACATGTGAAACATAATTTCTCATCGTATCATCACATGGTATTGTTCATTTGTGATTCATGGGACCACACTAGTCATCATACTATCACAAGATATAAATCCTTTTCACAATATCATAGGGAATCAACCCTTATCAACATAAGAGGATTACACCTCATTTAGGGTTCAAACATGCCCAAAGGTCATTAAGACCATCATACTATTCCCGGCAAGATCATCATTATCTTTTCATGTCTTATAACAAGGCTCAACAACATCACTTACATATAATACACCAGATCAGCACAATATTGCATTAATAAGCTAAGAGATATTCATAAACAATCATAGTAGGGTTATATTAACATTAAGAACATTCCTTTATTACATCAACATGCAAGGAATCTAGATATGATTAACCATCATCATATTCATAATGCACATGTTTCACATAAGCAAGTATCAACCATGTGGTTATGACAACCACCAATTAACACATTAAGGTTATGATCATGCTAAGGAGGTTATTTCACCATCATGCCATCATATACGAATGTTAAACATGAATACTCATCTTTATCTATTCGCATTAGAGTTAGGTTCAACATGATAAATTATATTAATGTTACTAATCAACACTTATACCCAAACCCTAACTCACGGCATCCCCATTGGACCACAGATGCATAAGGTGAAACATCACCATCACATTCCATACTATTATCAAGTATTAACCCACACATAAATCAAGGTGTAACCATTGGGTTATAGCATACTAGGGTTTCGACAACATTAGCATAGTACTTCATGATTGTATTAGTCATTCAAGGACTATTCATACCCAATTACCATCATTTAGTTATATTAAAGCTAGGTATAACAAGCTATACCTCATTAGGGTTACATATCAACACAATATGATTATAATCCCTTCTATTCAAATGAGTGAATAGGTAATACTACCTTATTAAGGGTAACCCTCCACTTGTTCCATCATCATTCAACCCATATCACCATACCACCATGTCACCCATAACCATTGGATGTTTAAAAGGTAAGACCGTTGGTTGTTTAAATAAGTAAAAACCTTGGATAAACCACTTATGAAGTGCTTGATTTGTTCTCTATAAATATTCACCGTCTAACCCTAGACATACCTTGACTATCAACACAAAAAGTTCCACTAAGAGTAGGGTAAAACCCACAATCGACTATTCATTTAAAACAAGCCATACATTGTCAACAAGTAACATCCTTAAGTTGATCATATAAAGTAAACCATATAAATCAAATTATTAGGACCAAAATATTACATTAGCCATTATTCCACTTTATTGGACGAATAAACATTATATATTGACCATTGGGTCAAGTTCATATATTAAAACCATCAATTACAGTATAGGTCTGACCATTGCATCAAGTTACACAAGAAACCATTGGTCTAAGGCTTAATTGATGATACAACTATATAATTAACTCACCATAGGTTTTGGAGACCTGATAGACCATCATTACTGACCATTAAGTCACCATAGGTTGTTAGATCAGCACTATATTCATTAATCAACATCAAATATCAAACGAATATCACCATTGATTGATAGCATCATTAGGGTACTTAGTTGTTAATCACAAGGCTTCTAATTATGCCAAAACATGACCAAGGGGGTGAACTTCAGTTGAAAGCCTTGGTTACCGCATCCATTGTCATGAAGACAACACCATAGGGTTGTTGCAATGGTACCATCGTCGGGTCATGGGTTTATAGAAGAAATCAGCTTAAAACCCTACAATTGACCATAGGTTGATAGGTGCTTAACACCATAGGTTTTCAAACCAACCTGATCCAAGTTATATTATACCTTAGGAATAATGTACACATGATTAAAGGTTCATCTGTAACTGAAATCAGAATAGGGAACATTATAAAAATCGAAATCCAAGTCATGCATAGCTTTTTAGTACATGGATCATCATTTTCAAGCAAGAACATGAACTAGAAAGATTATGGTAAGCAATAAACGTGGAGAAAGTTATACAACTTTCCTCTAATGAGAAGATGAAACCCACAAAGAAGAAATCTCGAGCAGGTAGGGTATAAAATCCAACCATAAGCTGTGAACTCGTCAATCTAGCACCTTTCTTCATCAAATGAGCAAACCCTAAGCATAAGGAGCAAGAAAGGTAGGGTTTTAGAGCATTAGAGCAATTTATACCATGGAACAACAAGGTTTCAACATGGAGGAAGGTCTAAGTAAGGATAAGAGAAATATAAATGGAGAAGGAAGGAAGAAAATAACTTTCCTTGGTCGAAATCTCTAAATGATGACCTTGGAATCCCTAGGTAGGGCTAAATGGAGCTCTAGGCGACCTTCTTCTCCAAAAAGAGGTTGTCTTCTACCTTAGAGCACTTGGTTCTGTAGAAAAATAGAGTGGATTCGTTGCTCCAGGTTAGAGGAAAGAGAAACCAAGAAAAGTTTCATACTTAGTCAAGGAAGAGGTAAATATAGCCCATGGATAAGGATGGGACCAAGCATGAGGTGTAAATGTAGCTTCCCCATGTCTCTATGGCCTTAAACTATTAAGAATATACAAGAACACACACAAGAAGCTCCCCCACCATACTTATAGACCTTCTTAGCTTTCCTTTGTCTATTTTCCCAGCCAATCACATAATTTATTATTTGATAGCTACTAAAGGTAGCTCATCCGTGAAGGGGTAAACCCTAAAATACCCTTAGAGAAAACACTTTCAAACCATGGATTAAATAGGTTACCCATGGCTCAAAAATCTCAATAATGATGATAGAATATCTAAGGAATATAATTCAAGTGATAAATTACAAATAAAACCTCTCAATTGGGTAAATTGTTGAAAAGTCCAAAATGTGCATAAAATTGCATAACTTGGTCAAACAGTGTCCAAATTGGACCAAATTTGAAACATAAGCTTGTATTATAATTTAAAATAATATCAAAAGGTTATATTAGGGTTACAGGAATTCAGTTATTCTAATTAAGCTTATTTAACTCATTAAGCAAGTTCACAGGCCTTACAAGTGGATTGATAATTGCATACAACACTCTTCTCATAATAGCATATCCATTCTTCATGATGCTTCCTATTCTCACAATTGGAACTTTAGAAACAAGGAGATCCATGACAACACCAAAACACCAATAGGAATTTGACTCAAATTTACAAAAGAAAGTTCATCTTCCATTATCAAAACTTTTGCACAGATACATGCTCCAATTTAGCATGCATCTTCTCTCATCTTTCCATTGAATGCCAATCTTCTTGTCTATGTGGATGTTACCTTCCAAACTCATTTACATTGTTTCAGTTTTGGGATCCGTATAATCAGTGATAGAGGTTCTTGTATGCTTTTCTCTAGATTCCCTTACAAGTCTATTGTAGTTGTAACGCACGGGCCCACTATCCAAGGCTCTAATAGAGTTTCAGGAATGACAGCTATCCCCACAGACCACCGCTAGCCTTAACTGCGTGCTTTTTCCTCACTCACGCGCATGCCAGGATCAACTTCCCGATAGGTCACCCATCCCAGTACTACTCCAAGCTGACCACGCTTAACTATGGAGTTCTTAGTGATGGGCTCCCAGAAAAGGAGGTGCACCTTGGTGATATGGGTAGTCCAATCATTCCTTATAAGATCATTTTATCTGAGGCCTCAAATCCTGGGACGTTACAATCTCACCCACTTAGACTCTTGATGTCCTCATCAAGGTTCAGCTCTATGGCCTCATAATCTAACCCCATTTCAGTGCAGATCCACAATGGCCCATGGACACCCAGCTCCCGATCACAGAATACCATCGCAAGGGTGGCTACGTCAACCATGGAAAACCCTTTTCTACATTCCTGGACCGCACGGCTCAAGACTGGCATGTCACATGACCATGTGGGCCCCACCTACTGGAGGGGTTATGGCTCTGATACCATTTGTAATGCCCGGGCCCACTGCCCAAGGCTCTAGTAGAGTTTCAGGAATGACGACTATCCCTGCAGACCACCACTAGCCTTAACTGCGCGCTTTGTCCTCACTCAAGCACATGCCATGATAAACTTCCCAATAGGTCACCCATCCCAATACTAATCTAAGATAAGCACACTTAACTATGGAGTTCTTAGTGACGGGCTCCCGGAAAAGGAGGTGCACCATGGTGAAATGGGTAGTCCAATCATTCCTTATAAGATCATTTTATCCGAGGCCTCAAATCCTGGGACGTTACAGTAACCCTATAAGTAGAACTACAGGCGATCATCAAGGTCATAAAATTTTTAGGGAGAGACAATGCACATATTACATTGTCTTTGCAGACTGGAAGCAGGAAAAAGATATCTTACATTGAGATACCTTAATGTCTTGTTGCTTTTGTCTATAGAAATATTGAATTTTGGCCCTACGTGGTCATAATGCTTTGACTGAGATCAAACATATCCCATTGAATCTCAATATGGTAGCTGATACCATTGTTAAACATATGCTTAGAACTAGATCTAGTTTTTCCTTACATGTGCAGGCTCTCTAGCCTAAGTGTGATGCCCACAAGACACTTTCTATGTTTTCTCAAGTCCTTGAGAGCGGGGTCAATAATATTTAATCTCTATTTTTGCAAAAAACAATGTTTGTAGTAAAAACATGTTGCCTTGTAATGATCATTTATGTGCAACATGAACTAAACAATTGTCATTGAAAATAAAACATGATTGATAATATGTTAGAAAGCAATTTTGATATCAACCAACCATGAACTAGATTTACAATTCAATGTCCAGGATAATACAATAATAGGGAATGGTGAGTTAATGTTTTACAAGTTAAAAACACTTGTCTCCTATTGTTTCATATGAAATCTACAAAAAGCATAGTTTGTTTTTGTGCATACAATATTCAATGTTCTATTTACATCTATTAACATAAAATTGACACAAGATTCCATCATGATTTTCATACACTTTTTAGTAGTCACAAACCCACATGCAAGGGCACTTTAAAACCACCCTTTCATGGTAAAAGTAGGGAACCTCACAATGTAATGGTTGTTATTGTTAAATTATACAATGGAAAAAAATATAAATACACATGAAAACATTCATAAATACACTTTCTAGGTTTAAACATCTCATATTAAATGTCTAAAAAAGACTCAAATGATCACAACTGCACAATGGTTTAATTAAATGCTTAGTTATATATATGTTTAGATGGCTCAGTGTGTGGGTCAATCCATGCTTCTCACTTAAAGAAGAGTTGGTCTAGGATTGACTCATATTAAATTGCTACCAAGATATCCTACCTAGATCAACTTATTTAAGTTGGACGCATGGGAAAATATGGGTCCATGAACCACTTTAACATGTCAAAAAAATCATTGATATCTAGAAGTGATTGTTTTGTAATTTGTTGGTTGTTATCGCCAAACCTCTTCTTTTATCTAGGAATGGGGCCTATGATGTTCTGCAAGCATGGTTGGACTTAATGTAATGTCCACTAGCATGAAGCTGGTGAGTATTTTAGATTCTAGTAAATGTACCATTGGTTTCAAATAGTGGTAAAAAGACAGTGTGAGGGTTTAGATTGACTGGTACTCCTCATTAAACTGAAAATGTATTACACACTACCGTAGTATTACTACCAGACTCAGTAATAGTATTACTACCAGACTCAGTAAAAGAATTAAGATCTCTACTAAGTTAATCAGCCAAGTAACTAAGACACCGTACCATGTTTATATTAAGATCTTATTGTTTGAGAAATCATTTCACCATTTTGTCTGGTAATTTATTCGCCTCCCACCCCACCACCCCTTGTTGTCCTCAAACAAACCTCTTTTCCACCTCGAGCTTCCTACCAGGAATTCAAATTGTAGGTATGTCATTATTCCATGATCACATTCGAAATGGATACTTACACATTTAGTTGTTTCTTTGTGGCTATTTTTTTCAAAATCATGTCATATATTCATGAACTTATTTGCATTGCAATCACGCAAAAGTATTTAACACTTCTCAAAAACACTTAGTAATATCATGTCATGATATACTTACCACTATTTTTGAATGACAAGATAATATTACATTGTTTGCACGATCACTTGTACAATGAAACAAAAAAGAAAGAAATGCATATTTATAAAATCTTCACATTTGTGGCTATTTTTTGGGATCATCATAAATTCTTGTATACAATATTAACTTATTTGTAATACACATCATTAGAAGGCATAGAACACTTTTCAAACACAAAGAGAACTCTCATATCATGATATATTTTATAACTACTTTTTCATCATCATCATCATCATCTAAGCCTCAATCCCAACTATGTTGGGGTCAGCTACATGGATCCTTCATTTCCATTCAGCTCTATCATGGGCCATATTCTGATTGAGATGTAGAGATTCAAAATCTCTCTTTATAAGCTCATCCCATATTAATTTAGGCCTTCCTCTTCTTCTATTTATAGTGTTTGGCTCAATAGCATTGCTTCGTATAGGTGCACTACTAGGTCTGCGTTGCACATGTCCATACCATCTAAGTCGTCCCTCATGCAACTTGTCCTCAATGCTCGCCACTCCCACCTTATTCCTGATATAGTCATTTATCAAGCTATCTTTTCTTGTCTTCCCACACATCCATCTCAGCATACGCATTTTAGCCACATTCATCTTGTTGAGACCTTATTTCTTCACCGCCCAACATTCACTCCCATAGAGCATGGCTGGTCGTATAGATGTTCTATAAAACTTACTTTTTAACATGAGAGAGATCTTGTAATAGCATAATACTCCAATTGCACTCCTCCATTTCAACCATCATGTAGTGATCCAATGACAAACATCATTTTGGACATCCCCGTCTTTTTGAATAATAGAACCCAAGGAACGGAATTTATCACATTTTGGTATATCTACTCCGTCCAACTTGGCTCCATCATTCACACTATGAGATTGACTGAAATTGCAATGCATATACTCAATTTTGCTCCTTCTAATCATCAATCCATTTGATTCCAATGCCTTTTTCCAATGTTCAACTTTATCATTCAATCCATCTTTAGTTTCGTCGATCAAAACAATATCATCAACAAATAACATACATCAAGGAATATCATCCTGAACATTCTTTGTAAACTCATCTATAATAAGAATGGATAGATATGGCTGAGTGTGGATCCTTGGTGTACCCCAACTGTGATAGGAAAACTTGGTGTCTCTCCTCTATGAGTCTTGACACTAACAATAGAGATATCATACATGTCTTTGATCAAGTCAATGTATTGGATAGACACACCCTTTTTCTTAAAAACAATCCATAACACTTCTATGGGTACTCAATCATATACCTTCTCTAGATCGATAAACACCATATGAAGATCTCTTTTGCTTTATCTATACTACTCCATAAGCCTCCTTATCAGAAAATAGCATCTATTGTTTATCTTCCAGGCATGAAACCAAATTGGTTGTTTGATACCTACGTTATATATCTTAACCTATGATCAATAATCCTCTCCCAAAGCTTCATCGTGTGACTCATCATCTTGATATCTTTGTAGTTTATACAGCTCTGAATGTCACCTTTGTTCTTATAGATTGGGACTATAGTACTGTTTCTCCACTCATCCAACATCTTCTTGGTCTTCATGATCTTGTTAAAGAAAATTATTAACAACTTAACTCCCTCATCCCCCACACTCTTTCATACATCAATGGGAATACTATCTAGTCTGCATGCCTTTCTCATTTTCATCTTTTTCAAAGCATTATTGACCTCAAATGGTGAAACTCATCGTGTGTAAATGATATCTCTTGTATTCATGTCACATGAGTCACTAACATTATATGCAGTATCTCCATTGAAAAGCTTATGGAAGTAATTTCTCCATTGGTTCTTGATATCGTCGTCCTTCACCAATACTCTACCATCTTCATTCTTTATGCATTTTACTTGACTCAAGTTTCTTCCTTTCCTTTCTCTTATATGAGCCATTTTATATATATCTTTTTCCCCTTCTCTAGTGTCCAACTTCTTATACATATCATCAAAGTATCTAGACCTTTCCTCCCGAACAACCTTTTTAGCTTCTTTCTTTGCTTGCTTGTATCTTTGGAACGTTGCATCATCTCTAGATTTGGGCAAGCTCCTATAGATCTCCCTTTTCAGTTTAATAGCATTATGTACTTCATCATTCCACCACCAAGTCTCCTTTTGTGGAGTCCCACAACCTTTAGACTCCCCCAAAACCTCTTTGGAATATTTTTTTATGCAGGAGCTCATGTTATGCCACAAAGTGTTAACATTAGACTCCAAATTTCAAGTTACCTCCTAGATGAGTTATCATGAAAAGTCAATTTCTTTTCTCTTTTAAGATTCCACCACTCGATCCTACTATCTTGGTTTCTGTTATACTTGCCTTTATTGATCTTCATGTTAATATCCAAAACCACCAACCTATGTTGGGTCATGAGTTCTTCGCCAGGAATCACTTTACAATCCTTGCATATGTTACGATCCACCCTCCTTGTAAGGAGGTAATCAATTTGGATAGAGTTGTGCCCACTCTTGAAAATAATATTAAGAGATTCTCTTTTCTTAAAATGGGTGTCTGCCAAAATCATATCATGGCATCCTTTGATGGTACACCCCATTGTGGAGTATGTAATTTTTGATATGGGAAGCATGCCACCCCAGACTTGATTTTTGTCTGGTAGAGATTCTTTGCTTCTCTTTTTTAGAAAGAAAATAAGGGGAAAACAAAAGGTGTCATTGTTCTTATAACTTCACACAATTATTTTTTCTTTTTTTTCTTTTTTGAAAGTGTCATTACATCAGAAAGAATATTCATGTCAATCACATTATACAAGATTTATATCAAGTTAATCCATAGTTTGAAAATAGAGAAATTGTGTTTTTATTTTTAATTGATTCCATATGGCTTGCCAATGTTTCTAAGGAGTGATGCTATGTTGGGGTCCTAGATGACATGATGGTTTCATATATGGCAATTTGTGAAATTTTTTGCAAGTAATTTACTTAATTAAAAGGGGTACAATGATAAACATCTATTCATATTTGCTAACTAGATAAAGGCCATTTTGAAACAAAAGAAATAAAAACATGGCTAACTAGATAATGGCCATGAACAAAGCAACTATATGCAAATCAAATAAAAAGGAAAAAATAATGCAAGAATAAAAAAGATAGGGGGGTTAGATGCTCATTATCCAAAATAGACTCAAAAAAGGGGTATTGGTCTATGGTATCATTCATATTTATGTTAAGGATAGGAGGGCTTGTTAGATCTTCAGAATGACTCTCCTGCTTAGACTTTTCATATTCAAGTAAGAAAGTCTCTAAAGGAAAGATAAGGATACCAACGTCCTCATCACATGCAAACTATGGTTCCATGGTTTGTGCTATTTCTTTAGGATCCGACACATATGACACAAAAATAGGATCATCGTTGTCATCATCGGGTAGAACTCTCTTGGATTTATCAAGCTCTATAGGGGGGTCAGTGATTGAGCCTCTAGCAAGGTAGCTAACATGGCTTGACTGGAATCAATTTTTTCTTGTCCTTCTACTGCCATCTTCTCTAGGGTCTTAAGTCTCTCTTCTAGTTCAAGATTAAATTGAGTTTCACCATAAGATTTATACACCCCAAAATTTTGGCCATCATCATCATACCCTTCATGATAGTCTTGGGCCTTGTGCTCCTCATATTGATTGTGACATTACTCCTCATAATAATCTTCAAAAGATGGAGGATTGTAATTTTCATGGCATCCGTCTTGGTGGGAATATTGAATATTACAAGGTGTCACCAAATCATGGGGGAACATATTTGGAACATTTAGGTTTTGGGATTGAGCTTTCAACAAAGTGGCTAACAAGGGTTGGCTAGTTATCAATTTTTTTGCCATCTTCTCTAGGGACCTAAGTTTCTCTTCTTGCTGAGGATTATATTGGGTACCATAAATAGGTCCATTTCCCCCAAAATTATGTTGGTCATATCCTCCAAATTTATGTTGATCATACCCCCCCTCAGAATATGGATAGCAAGGTTGCCTATATTGGTTCTCAGAAAAATATGGATTCACATTATACCCACCAGGATGAAAGGGCACATAAAGAGGGGTGTCATGGGATAAAGTCAGACAAGAAAGAGATGCATGGTGGTAAATACCACAATAATAACATTGTGGGGGATATTGGGATGCCCACTCCATTTCAAAAGTTTCTAAAAGATATGTCAATCAACACGTGAAAGAAGAGAGATTACAAGATAATGGGTTAGTAAAAATTATAAAGCTAAAACAATTATGGAATAAAATAAAATTACAAAAAAAAACTAGAAAGCAATATTGTTGGAATAGAAACTTAGTAGAAAGAGGAGATACACTTCCAGAATGGTGCTCGGAAGGAAAAAGAAATTACAAAAATCTAGAAGAAATTACAAAGGACTAAAGTTATACAAGTTAATGAAGATGAAACAAGATCATATAAGATATACAAGCAACAAAATCTGAAAAAGAACCGTGTTGTCCCTAGCAACGACACCAAATTGATGCACGTTGTTTAGCACACCAATCATTAGGAAAATTATCCTAGAGTTTATCCTTTTTCTACTTTCTGATAAAGGTTAGTATAGAAGGGTCGATCCATAGAGATGGCAATGAAGATGGTTCAGTTTCAAATCTGATTGCGAGAACAAGAAAGTAAAATCAGTTTAGAGAGTTCGTTAAGACTAAAACAAAAAAAATAAAGATGATGAATTAAAGCCCAAATAATCAAAAGAAAGAAATATCAAAGATAAGGGATTTCACCACTGTAGCCAATGTACAACAAGACCACAGAAATTACATGATAAGAAAGATAAAGGAATGCATGTGAAACATTCGTAAATGATTCACAAAAGATGAACCCCCATGAACCCATTGGTCCTAGCATTCACAGATCCTAGTTCAATCATCCTAATGGGGACTTTTCTGAGGTCTCATCCAAATTCCCATGAAATCGATTTGGTTGTTCTAAATCTTGGGTTCCATAGTCGCATCTGCCAAGATTAACAAGCGATAAAAATGAGAGATCACTTCGTTAAAATTGTCGAGATCCAAATCAAAATACATTTATATAAAAAATTGTGTAAAACTTCGATCTAATAATCACATAGATAAGGGGTTTCTCCCCTTGCCTTGGTAAGAAAACTATTCTCTATTCATACTAAGGGATGGAGAAAACAAGGAAGGAAGGTAAAAAGCCATAGACTAGAATTGACAGAATCTCCAAGGAGATCTTAGCTGGTGACAATGAAATGACTTTCTCTCTTAGTTCCCTACTCCAAAGAAAAGAACAAGAAGAAGAAATGAGATCTAGAAACCAGAGATAAAAAAACAAACTTTTATTGAAGAAATGAAAGATTATACTTATGAACAAAAATGACAAAGTTTAACTACAAGATACAACTATAAAATATGGGATGCTTTTCTTAGTGGAGTCCCCCCTCCTTATATAGGGCACGGAGGGGTGGAAACCTTACATACAAGACTATCTACATGACTCTTGGTCAGCGGCTGAAAACTTTTTGGATCTGGTCAATAGAAGAAATGGTTGATTGCTTTTAATTATGTTGACCATTCACAATCTTTTTATGTAGATTCCCATAATAGAAATTTATAGCGGATTTTTCTATCAAAGGCTCTAAATTGATCCAACGAATATGATTTTATTTTAGGAAATTAAATTTCCTTTTCAAGGAATACTTGTACATCTAATTTGGAGTTTGTATGCAGAGTTTATGACACTTTTGGTGGTGGGTATACATTAATTTCAGGCACTGTGGGAATTGTACAAAACATCTTCCAAGAGAAGTTGATCATTGGATTGGTTAGACCATTTTCCTACAAAAAAATCAACCAAATATAATTAAAACTCCAAATAAAGAGAAAAATCTAAATTAATACAATTAATTACAAAACTAAAAAAATAAATAACAAAACAATCCTAAAAAGATATCTAAGTGATTAAATTAAAAAGGATAAATACACATTTATCACATTCCCTAGAAGGGTGAGTTGACCAATTAGTTTGAGAATTGATGTAACCTTGGATGTCACCTAAAGCTTGAATGATTAAGTATACAAAACATGAAGACACATATATTCTTTGAGTCCAACCATCTCTCACAGATGAAGAGAAAGTCACTGTCGAAGTAGTTGATCGTATGGGGCCAAGCCCGGAAGGGAAGGTCGCCATGATCCCAATAAAGGGATATAATGTGAAAAAGGTGTACCCCAAGAGATGAAGGGAATTTGGGTTTAAGAATTACATATGAAAATAATGTGCTCCCTAAGTGCATGAGGTTGACAAAGCTGAGTATCACATATATTTCCACTATGAGTATCACATAAAGATGAGGATATATGAAAAAATACTAGTTCTTATTTGCAAATGATTGAGTGATTGTATATTGTTATATTAATTGCACACTTTTGCATGCACTCCATGTACATAGTATATTTTGATATATTGATATGTGCTTTGTTTCACGCCATTTTAGGTAGATGAAATATATGGATATATGAAGACATGATGAATCAGATTAAATCTACATGATGTCTTAAAGCTAAGTAAACATGATTCGTTAGATATGTCTTCTCAAAGTGTATTATTTCATGTTGGAAATTCATGTAAATATTTAGAGAAACATCATTTTATATCATGTAAACAATATTTGTGAAATAATGGAAATTATTTACTATTTATCATTATTTGGTTAAATCTATATCTTGGGAATTTTAGGTAATGGCTCTCCACATTAAGGTCCTTTCTTAATTGGGAGATGCTGAAAAGTGACGTCATTTCATGAACACTGGGGTGTCCTGTCTTGAACTTCTGAAATCATCCTTACCTAAGGGGTTGGAAGCATGTCCCACAAAAGGAATAGTTAAAAATGCTAGCTACATTTAGTATGTGCACATACTAGGGAAGTGGACAATAATAAGGATGAAGCTCACAAATAATATATCAACGCTCCTATTAAAAGAAGATATGAAACCATAAAAATATATGTCAAAAGTACAATGATGCCAAAAGGTATTTCATTTAAATAAGATAATCAATAAGAGGGATTCGTGCCTTTTAAACAATTCTACAATCTTGAATAAATAGAAAAATCACATGTTGATCATAACAAAGATTAGCACAATCTATAAAGCATGACAGAACCCATATATTCCATACCAAGGATTGGAGGACTAAAATCTCACTACCAAATAAATATATCATTGCAAGAGGACTAAAACCTCAGTGCATTAGGAGTACTAATGAAGACAAAAAAACTCATTTCCTACATGTAAAGTATTGTAAGAGGAGTAAAACCTTGGTGCATGGTAGGTGAACCAAAACCTTACCATCCAAAAATATGGTGTAACCACTTGTAGATATGACTAGTCAAAACCACACATGCATAATTGAGTAGACAAGATGACTAGTTCTATCTGAATTAGTTTTCATGTACTATAAAGGATGCGAACATCCAAGGTATAAGAAGTGGATCAAAACCCCCACAAAGAAAGATGAAACAATTTTAGGACATCATGAGCGTGAACCAACGAACAAAAGCAATATATCAATAAGATATACAAAAAGAGATACAAATGGGGAATCACTACAAGGTATCATGCCTCACTAAAGGAAATTAGCCATTCAAGTCTTTTAGTAGATTAAGAGGGAGAAAATAGGTAGTTTCCCAATGATAAATGAAAGAATGGAACACATATGATTTGCATTCTAAAGGTATCTATGGTAAAAACCTAGTTCAACTATAGAGTCTTGATACACGAACTAAACATTTATATACATTTGGGTTAAATTCTCATTAAACATGAAAACCTAAAAGTAACCTTTATATGTTTACTAACTTCAATAATGAAACTTACATATTTATCTAGAGTATAAATTTTTTATTGTTTGTTTATTTATGACTTATGTATAATTCGATATGGATTTTGCATATTTTGGCCAACAAGGAAAACCCTCAAAACCACATATTTGTTGGCTAAATTGGACATTAGCATACCCTTTGTTTTGATGACGACAAACATTTCATACTTGTGGATCTAATGTGCTATTTGAGTATTTCAAGGTTCAAGGTAATAAGGAGATCCTACTAAGTGGAAAGTTGAAGATCAATACAAATAGAAGATCAAATGTGCTTAATTGTTTATGTTTTCATGATTTTACTCAAATGTAAACACTTTCACAAGTACTTAGACATCACGTAAATCAAGTGTTAGATCTTCCACATCCACTTACAACCCTTACTTAGGATTCCCCTATAGTTAGAGTCATTATCATCCATTAGAACACACATTTAATAGGTGGTTCAAAGGTCTGAAATAGGAACATCTGTGGTCGAGAAACTAGTCGATCGAGACACCCTCAATCGAAGTCTTTGTCGACCAAGAACCGCCTCAGTCAAACAACTGAGCACTGTTCAAAACCTTACATATTTGTGCTCTAAAAAGAGTTTTGATCGAATATATTGTCGATCGACCCAACCTCACACCAAAGATTATGACTATTAGACCAAGTGGTTGGGAGTTGGAAACAAATGTTGATACTTAATTTCCTTAAACCCAGGCTCAGTTGATGAAATGTTCGACCGATACATAGTTTGGCTGACAAACTTGTCGACTGAGTAGGGTTCTGGATTATTCTTCCAAGCACAAAGAAATTAGTCATTGCTACCCAACTATTATCTACCTAACGGCTAGTTAAGAACTAAGAACACTATAGATACTCCCTAGAATGTCCCTAAGAACTTGCAAACCATTTATAAAAATAGGAGAGGCCTTAGGACACCTAAAAAACCTAAGCTACACTTGAGAATCCATTCTAGTGAGCAACGAAGCTGAGAAACACTTACCATCTTGTTCTTCAAGCTCCAAATTTGTGTCATATAGCCATAGCCTCTTAGACACCATCCAAGAAACGTTCATCGTAAGAGGTTTGAGAGGCCTAATGCTTGATAGAGGATCAAAGAACAATAATTTATTGGTGTACTTCCTTTCTTACAATCCCCATTCACTAGTTAAGCTACTTGTGCTCCTTGTCTACTCCAAGTTGTAGAGGTTGCTTGAGGGAGCTCGATTGGAGCTACTTCTTGGTGGATAAGGTTTCATCAAGGTTTCTTTAGATTACTTCAAGAAGGCAGCTTCAAGGGAGGTTGTAGCTACTTCTAGATGAAGGTTATCTCAAGGTGGTGGAGCTACTTCAAGGAGGAGAAGGCTGCTCCAAGGGCTTGGAGTTGCTTCAAAGAAAGGTACTTCAAGGAGGTTGAGGCTAGTTGTAGGAGAAGGCTACTTCAAGTAAGGTGACTGTATTTTATTATAATATCCTTGGGAGGTAAATAAAATTAATCACTTTCAAAATCCCTATTGGAGATAATTGTATAGTGGACTAACAACCTTCGATTCAAAGTTTGGAACCACTATACATCGAAGTATCTTCCGTGTTTCCTCCTCCTTCCTTAGTTGAGTGTTTAATTATTTTTATAAGTATCAAATAGCTCTATTCAACCCCCACCCCATATCTTTCAATTGGTATCAGAGTAGGTCTTCAAGGAGCCCTAACAAGTCTTGAGAATGGGGGATGACGTGCTTAGCAACCTCAACCTTGAAAGAATTCATGTGACTCAGCCACCACCCTTTGATGGAAGAAACTACTCATATTGGAAAAGAAGAATGTAATTCTACTTCTAAGTGAACAACATAGAGATTTGGAGTATGGTGTCTTCACCTTATGAACTTCGTACTACTGAATATGCAACATGGAATCCTGATACGGTAAAATAAGTTCAATTAAATGCAAAAGTGTTAAGCATATTGTATTGTTCTATTCTGTTAGTGAGGTTAATAGGATATCTTCATGTGATACAACTTATGATATATGGCATAAACTTTCAATTACACATGAAGGTACCACTCAAGTTAAAAATACCAAAATTAACATGCTTAAATAAAAGTTTTAATAATTTCGCATGCAACCTAATGAGTCCATTAGTGAAATGTATACAAGATTTTCTTGTATTGTTAATAGCTTGAGTGCATTAGGTAAGTATATAAGTTAATAAGATCAAGTGTCCAAGATCCTTACATCTTTTCCTCCAAAATACAAGCCAAAGGTGACACCCATTGAAGAAGCTAATGATCTTACCACGATGAGGAAGGAGCAACTCATTGGCAATCTAGAGACTCATGAAGTCACCCTTGAAGAAGAAGAATAAAGATTGGAGGCCAAACTTAAAAAATGAAAAAGGATGTACATTTCCTTAAAATCTACAAACAAGGCTCAATCAAAGTCATCACTCAAGAAAGTGATGAAATAAGTGAAGGAGATGATGAAGAAGATGCACTCATTGTAAATGGTAAGAAAGATAGAACGTATAAATATAACAAAAATTCTAGTTCTTCATCCTCTTCTTCACTTAGGCTCTTTGAATGCGGCAAGAAAGGACATGTGAAAAATGAATGTCCTAAGATCAGGGAAGGGAAGAAATATTCCTTCAAGAAGAAAGACAAAAGAGATAAATCTTACAAAGCTACTTGGGATGAATCAAATGATGACAGTGAAAGTGGAGCGGAAGAAGTAAAATTTCTCATGGATAAGGAAGATGAAAATGAAGATTCAAGTGAGGTAAGCATTCTTGAATTATCTAAAGAATAATTAGTTACTAGTCTTGAAGAAATATATGACAAATATGTTGATTGTAAGAAGAAATTGAAGAAGCTTACATAAACAAATGATGATTTGCATGCTAAATTACATGTTCTTTCTTCGCAAAATGAAAGTCTTATATCTAATAGAGATACATTGAAATCATTCATAAATGATCATAATGTCAAGTTGCTTGCTCTAGAGACAAACTATATTTTTCTTTGCCAAGAAAAGGTTGAACTGCTTGCTAAGATAAATGAGCTTAAAACTCAACCTATTCCATATAATCATTTGGATTATGATGTTATTGTAAAAGAAAGAAATAGCTTGTTATATAGCTTATAGATTGTTATCTATCTGAGATCAAGCAAGGTTAGACACTAAAAGGAAAATGGAAGAAATTGCTAAGTTGCAAAAAGATATCAGTAGCTTTAAAAATAATGACATTCTTTATAAAATCCAAGAAACATCAGCTGGTCATATTGGAAGGAGAGGCCTAGGTATGTAGCCAAAGATAAATTCTATGAAAAACCTAGAGATAGAAAGACACAAGAGCCTAAGACCAAAGTCATGTATGTGCCTAATAACAACCCAGCTCATGACCACAATGCTAAAATGAGAAATGAAATTGATTTCATTTTTTATCATTATTGTTTACGTCTTGGACATTATTCATTTTGATGCACTTACAAGAAAAATAAGGACAAATATTTGGTTTTGGTTCCAAAACCAAAAACTTAGAAACACAGAACATTTAGTTGAGATTTGACCTAAACGTCAATTTGAAATCCACATTGTCTTATCTCAACTAAGATAAGCTTTAAATTTTGCATATTATTGTATGATTTGATTGAAAATCATAACATGTTCTGTTTGGAAATGATAAACATATTGAAAACACACAAAACTTCATTTTGATCAACAAAATTCTCAACCGAGACCTCTTTCTGTCAAAGAAATAATCCACTAAAGAGAGTTTTGTCAAAACTTGCATTTTTTGACAAATCCTACCAGTCGACAATTATTTTGACTGAGAACACTTCCGGTCAAGGAAATATTCGACTGAGGATATTTCTATGAAGAATTGTTTATTGAAATAATAAATGTGTGTTTATATTTAACCTTGTTTCTTTAAAACTATAAAAAACTATTCATGTTAAGTTGTTCTAAAACATGAAATGTTATAATTAATGCTCCTAACCAAAAGGACCAACACATGGGTACCAAAATCTAACTATTTTGTAGGATTGGGTGGTTGATCGTGGTTGTTCCAAACATATGATGGAAATAAGGAGGCTTTCCAAACACTTGAATAAAAGAAGAAAGGAACAATTACATTTGGAGATAACGCCAAAGGTAAAATTATTGGGATAGGTAATGTTGGTACAAACCTTCAAATTAAAAATGTGTTGCTTGTTGATGGATTGCATCACAGCTTGATTAGTGTTAGTCAAATCATGTGATAGTGGCTGTGATGTTTTATTTGACAAATATTTTTGTAAGTTACTCATAGAGAACACTAATGATGTTGTTTGTGAATGAAAAAGAATAGAAAATCTATACATACTTCGACCTAACTCTATGCAAGCTATTGTTGTAAAATGTCTCTTGCAAATGATGAATCATTACAATTAAGGAATAGAAAATTAGGTCATGCAATCTAACATGTTATCAAAAAGCTTATTAAACATTATCTTGTTTGTGGTTTACCTAAACTTTCTTTTGATAAACCTGAAAATTGTGAACCATGTACTCTAGGCAAAAAAATAAAGCTTCCTTCAAATTTAAAGCCTTGTTTAGTACTACTAGATGATTAGAACTTATTCATATGGATTTGTTTGGCCCTATGAGGACTCAATCTATTGGTGGTAAAAGATATTGCTTTCATTTTTGATGGTTATAGTAGACATACATGGGTTCATTTTCTCGCTACTGAAGATGATACTATTAGAATATTCATTCAATTTTTCTCTAAAAGTGAAAATCAACTACAAAATTTTTTTTGCATCATTAGGAGTGATCATAGTGGGGAATTTGAAAATCACATAGTTATCAGCTCCATGCACCCCACAACAAAGCGGGATAGTAGACATGAAAAACCAGTCCCAACAAGTAATGGCTAGAACAATGTTACTTGAACATAATACACCTAAAACCTTTTGGGTTGAAGCAGTAAATACAGCATGTTATGTATTGAAGCATGTGTCAATTCACTACCATCTTAACAAAACTTCTTATGAATTCATCTTCAACAAGAAACTAAGAGTTGACTACTTTCATACCTTTGGTACACCTTGTTACATATTAAATACAAAGGATGATGTAGAAAAATTTGACCCTAAATCACATAAAGGATTATTCTTGGGATATTCAACTTCTGGTAAGGCATTTAGAATCTACAATGCTATTTCTCAAAAATTTGAGGAATGAATTCATATCAAATTTCATCAAATAACAACACAAAGTGATGAAAATGAAAACTTAAATGATATTACTCGACAAATTGAGGACCTAACCATATCAAAAAAAGATGATCAAAATTCTGAAGTTCAACAACATAATAATGAGGTACAACATCCTATTCCTAGATTAATCTAGGACCATCCTCAAGACTTAACCATAGGAAATCCTTTTGATAAAGTAAAAACTCGATCATCATTTAGAGATATTGCAAACATGGCCTTTGTATCAATTGTTGAACCTAAAAAGAAGAATAAAGCTCCAAAAGATGAGTATTGGATAATGGCTATGCAAGAAGAGCTAAATCAATTTACTAAGAAGATTGTATCATACTTAGTCCCTAGACATCAAGACAAAATCATCATTGGAACTAAGTTCGTTTTTTGAAATAAACTTAATGAAGACAGGGAAGTAGTTAGAAACAAAGCTAGGTTGGTTGCTCAAGGATATAATCAACATGAATGGATAGACTTTGATGAAACCTATGCATCCGTGGCTAGACATGAAGTCATTAGAATGTTATAATCTCTGGCTTCCCTTAAAGACATCAAACTATTTCAAATGGATGTAAAATGTGTTGGCTAAATGGACATCTATAAATCCCTTTGTTTTGAGTATGACAAACATTTCATTCTTATTAATCTAACGTGCTACTTGAGTGTGCAGGATGACAAAGCAACAAGGGAAAATCTACAAGCTTACATATTTATATTTTCATGCAATGTAATCACTGTTGTAAAAACTTGTACAAAAATATAATGTACAAGTACTTAGAATTGCATGTAAATCAAGCGTTAGATTCTCCCTAGCTAAACACCACAGTTAGACAAGTCATCCCATTCAAATAGGATTACTTATGCACACTCACACACATAATTAGTGCCTAAATTGAAACCTTGAAACAGGATCAATCTCGGTCGACAAACTCCTCGACCGAGACACTCTCGGTCGACAATCTTCTCGACCGAGAAAGATCCAAAGTAGTTGTTAGACACAACAGACAAGTTAGTTGGCAGTTGAAGAAAGACGTTGCAAATCACTTATTCTAGAGAGCTTGTCGGTCGACAAAAGTTCGACCGAGTAGGTGTCTCGGTCGACCATTTGTCGACCGAGATGGTCTCTGACAGCAACTGCAGAATTAATTAATTAGCCATTGCTAAAGCAACAACTTTGTACCTAACGGCTAGTTAAGCACTTAGAAACCCCTAGAAGTTGTCTAGAATGTCCTTAAGCATCCTTAGGCCATCCCTATAAATCGGACAAGCCATAGGACACCTAAACCCACTGGTTTACACTTGCTACACTTGAGAAACCTTTGAGTATACTTTGTGCAATTTGTTTGTGAGCAATTTGAGCATTGTGACAATTGGCCATTTCATTCCTTAGCTCATAATTCGTGTCCTATAGGCTAGTATCTCCTACCCACTGCAATCACAAGTTCACATACTTGGTTAGGAGATCTATACGCTTGATCTAGGCAAATCAAGCCTTGGGCTACAAAGGATAAGTTGTAATTTCTGTTTTCTTTCTTGTTCCCTATTATTGTTTGTACTCTCCTTGCTACTCCTAGGTTGGAGGCTGCGGATTGGAGAGGGTAAAGATCTTCTTGGCAAAGAAGGAGACTTTGAGCTACTTGAAAAGGCTGGTGCAACGGGAGGTTACTTCTAGAGAGGAAGGCTACTTCAAGGGGGAGCTTGGAGTTACTTCAAGAAGGCTACCTCAGGGTTGGTGCATCTACTTCAAGTGAAGGCTGTTCAAAGGGTGTGGTTGAAAGTATTGTATTTTGTATAAATCCTCGAGAGGTAATAAAATAAATACTTTCAAATCCCGGTTGGGTAAGCAACCGGGTAGTGGACTGACAACTATAGTATTTGCTATAGTTGGAACCACTCTAAATGCCTGTCTCCTTCTTCTAATATCAATTTTGGTTGTTTGAGTTAAATAATTATTAAAATCACTATAAAACTCTATTCACCCCCCCTCTAGTAGTTTTCAATTGGTATCAGAGCAAGGCTTCAAGGAACCCTAACAAGGTCTTGAAGAAATGGGTGACGGAGTGCTCAACAACCTCAACATTGAAGGGACACTTGTTGCTAGGCCTCCAGCGTTCGATGGAACAAACTACCAATATTGGAAGAGAAGGATGCAATTCTACTTCCAAGGAATCAACTGGGATCTATGGAGAATGGTGTCTACTCCATATATGCTCCCTCAAAATGAATTTGCGGAATGGGATGCAAACACTGTAAAGCTGGCCCAAATGAATGCAAAGCTGTAAGTATCTTATATTGTTCTATTTCGGTAGGAGAATTTAATAGAATATCAAATTGTGATACAGCTTATGATATTTGGCATAGACTGTCCATAACCTATGAGGGTACAGTCCAAGTCAAAAATTCCAAAATTAGCTTGCTTAAAACGAAGCTTGAACATTTTCGTATGGATCCTAATGAATCTATTAGTGAAATGTTTTCAAAATTCTCTATCATTGTTAATGGTTTAAGTGCCCTAGGAAAACCTGTCCTTGAGGAAGATCAAGTATCAAAAATCCTTCGATCACTTCCTCCAAAATACAAGCCAAAGGTGACAGCCATTGAAGAAGCAAACGACCTCACTCGACTCAAAATGGAGCAACTCATCGGCAATTTAGAAGCTCATGAGGCAGATCTAGAAGAGGAAGAAAGAAGAGAACGTGAACATCAAAGTGGGAAGAAGAAGGATGTGGCTCTCAAAGCTTCAAAATTCGTCACACAAGATAGTGAGGAGTCAAGTGAAGAAGAAGGAGAAGAAGCCTTGATCGTCAACGGTAAGAAATACAAAAGGTTTAAATCTAACAAAGTTTCTAGTTCTTCTACCCCTCCCAGATGCTTTGAATGTGGGAAGAAAGGGCATTTCAAAAATGAATGTCCCAAAGCAAAGAAGGGAAAGAAAATCTCACACAAGAAGAAAGGAGAAAAAGCCTATAAAGCTGCATGGGATGAGTCAAGTGAGAGTGAAAGCGGAGAAGAGGTGGAATGTCTAATGGCAAGAGAAGACAATGAAGACTCTCAAGAGGTAAGCCTAATTGATCTTCCTAAAGAAGAGTTAGTTACTAATTTACAAGAAACTCATGACAAATATATTGATGCCAAGAAGAAACTAAAGAAGGCTATAAAATCGAATGATGAGCTCATTACCAAATTAGATAAACTTTCTTCTGAAAAGAACAACACTGATCTTGAGAATTTATCTTTAAAAACATCTTTAGATGATTGTACTAGAAAGCTACTCACTTTAGAAATAAATGTTGATCTTCTTTCTAAAGAAAAGACTGAATTATTAGCTAAACTACAAGATTTTCAAACTCAGCCTATTTTGTGTAACCATTCGGACGATGATAATCTTGTAAAGGAAAAGGACTCATTATTTTCTGATTTAGATCAAGCAAGAAAAGATCTACACAAGAAAATGAATGACATTGCTATGTTGCAAAGAGAACTTTATGAGTTAAGAAGAAAAGATATACTTGATAACATACTAAGAGTCGACACTGTTTTCAATGGAAGAAAAGGTTTGGGATATGCTCCAAAGAAAAATCAACCCAAAAGAACTCAAACTAGGTTTGTACCTAAAAACACAATGGCTAGAAAGAGAAATGAAGTTGATTCTATTACTTGCCATTTCTGCTTACGTCTTGGACACTATTCCTTTTCATGCCCCTACAAGACTAAGGAGTCCGACTTAGTTTGGATCCCAAAACCCCAAACTTAGTAGAGTGGGATGTAGTTGAGATATGACCAAATGCTTTATTTTGCTATTTATATTGTCTTATCTCAACTAAAAGGTGTCATGCATATTGTTGTTATTTTTCTGCATTGTTGTTCTGAAACAGAAACCTTGTCGGTCGAAGTATTGTCGACCGAGCTTTGGATCGGTCAAAGTATTGTCGACCGACTGGATGTCTTTAACAAATCAAAATTTATAGCACCTATTTCGGTCGAAAATTGGTCAACCGAGCAAATTTCTGTGTTTCTTTGCTTGTAATACAGTAACCTTCTCGATCGACAAATTGTCGACCGAGACAGATATCGGTCGAACAATTGTCGACCGACTGGTTTTCTGTATCAGAACTTTTATACAAGTATGAACTTAAAAAGTTTCTAACCATATCGGACCATCACATGGGTACCAAAATCTACATTTTAATGCAGGAATGGGTAGTTGACAGTGGATGCTCCAAACATATGACCGGGAACAAGGATGCATTTCAAACTTTTGAAGAAAAGAAAAGTGGAACGGTCACCTTTGGAGACAATGGTAAGGGCAAAATCGTTGGAATAGGTAATGTTGGAACAAACCTCGAAATTAAGAATGTTCTACTTGTTGATGGTTTGCACCATAACTTGATAAGTGTTAGCCAATTCTGTGATAGTGGTTATGATGTTTTATTTAACAAAACCTGCTGCAAGTTATTAATAGAAAATACTACAAATGTTGTTTATGAAGGAAATAGAGTTGGAAATCTTTATATTCTTAAACCTAACTCTATGAAAATAGTAGTGGGAAAATGCTTGCTTGCAAATGACAATACCTTACAAATATGGCATAAAAAGCTAGGACATACTAGTTCACATGTTATCAAAAAGTTAGTGAAATATGATCTTGTTCGTGGATTGCCCACTTTATCTTTTGATCAAGTTGAAAACTGTGAACCATGCACAATGGGAAAGCAAACTAAAACATCTTTCAAATCAAAACATGTACTTAGCACCAGTAGATCATTAGAATTAATTCATATGGATTTATTTGGACCAATGAGGACACAATCAATCAGTGGTAAGAGATACTGTTTTGTTATTGTTGATGATTATAGTAGATATACATGGGTACATTTTATTGCAACTAAAGATGATACTATTCATGTTTTTATGCAATTTTGTTCCAAGATTGAAAATCTCTTACAAAATAAAATATGTACCATTAGAAGTGATCATGGTGGGGAATTTGAAAATCATACATTTGAAGAGTTTTGTACATCTCAAGGATACACTCATAATTTTTCTGCTCCACGCACCCCACAGCAAAATGGTATAGTTGAAAGGAAAAATCGATCACTACAAGAAATGGCTAGAACTATGATGCTTGAACATAACACACCCAAAACCTTTTGGGTTGAAGCTGTAAACACTACATGCTATGTGCTAAATAGAGTAACTGTTCACTCTCATTTAAAGAAGACTCCATATGAATTAATACATTCTAAGAAACCTAGAGTTGACTATTTTCATACCTTTGGCTCCACATGTTATATCTTAAATATCAAAGACGATAGAGATAAGTTTGACTCAAAATCACACAAAGCATTCTTTTTGGGATATTCCACTTCTAGCAAAGCTTTTAGAGTATATAACACTATATCTAGAAAAGTTGAGGAATCTATTCATGTTTCTTTTCATGAAGAATCCCCATCTGAAAATCTAGAAATCATAGATCTCACTAATCAATTCGAAAATTTAAACATACCAAACGATAGTGAGAAAGGTGGTACAAATAATCACCAAACTGAACCTACACCTAGACTTATTAAAGATCATCCTCAAGAATTAATTATTGGAGATCCTAATGATAAAGTCAAAACTCGTTCTTCCTTTAAAGATGTTGCAAACATGGCTTTTGTTTCTATCATTGAACCTAAAAAGATATCTGAAGCTCTTAAAGATGACTATTGGATAATAGCCATGTAAGAAGAATTGAATCAATTCACTAAAAATGATGTATGGGATTTAGTTCCTAAACCACAAGATAAAACCATAATAGGAACTAAATGGGTTTTTAGGAACAAGCTAAATGAGTCAGGAGAAGTAATAAGGAATAAAGCTCGGTTAGTAGCACAAGGATATAATCAACAAGAAGGAATAGATTTTGATGAAACATATGCACCCGTAGCTAGACTTGAAGCCATTAGAATGTTACTAGCTATTGCTGCCCATAAAAACATCAAACTCTATCAAATGGATGTCAAAAGTGCTTTTTTAAATGGCATCATTCAAGAAGAAGTTTATGTTGCCCAACCACCTGGTTTTGAAATTCCAGAAAAAGGGGACTATGTTTATAAACTTAAGAAAGCACTTTATGGTTTAAAACAAGCACCTAGAAATTGGTATGAAAGGCTCAAAACATATCCTTTTGATAATGGTTTTTCTATTGGAAATTCAGATTCTACTTTATTTTTCAAAACATATACATCTGATTTCCTAGTTGTGCAAATATATGTTGATGACATTATTTTTGGAGCTTCAAATGATTCATTGTGCACACAATTTAGTGATATTATGCAAAAAGAATTTGAAATGAGCCTCATGGGTGAACTAACTTTCTTTCTTGGTTTTCAAATTAAGCAAACATCTGCCGGAATATTCATAAGCCAAGAAAAATATACTAAAGAACTCTTAAAACGTTTTGGGATGGATCAATGCAAACATGCTACTACTCCTATGGCTACTTCTATCAAAATTGATAAGGATGAAAATGGGGAACCTATTGATGATTCCTTATATAGAGCTATGATTGGTAGTTTGCTTTACTTAACGGCTTCTAGACCGGACATTATGTTTTCCGTTGGTCTTTGTGCTCGATTTCAATCACAACCTATGCATTCTCATTTTCTAGCAGTTAAACGAATTCTTCGTTACCTAGCCGGTACTACTTGCTTTGGTTTATGGTATCCAAAAGGACAATCCTTGGATTTCAAAGCTTATACTGATGCGGATTATGCTGGTTGTCGATGGTATCAGAGCTTTAGTGGTGGCTGTTTCTTATTAGGGAGAGCTTTAGTTTCTTTGTTTAGCAAGAAACAAAATACGGTTGCCCTATCTACAACTGAAGCTGAATATATGGCAGCCGGGTCTTGTTGTGCTCAAGTGCTTTATATGCAACAAGTGTTAAGCGATTATGGTTTTAATCTTTCATCTACGCCTATTTTTTGTGACAACACAAGCACCATAAACTTAGCACACAATCCTATTTTACACAGCCGAGCTAAAAATATTGAAATCCGTTATCATTTCTTAAGGGATCACATCTCCAAAAATCATGTTTCTCTTCATCATGTTGATACGGAAGATCAATTGGCTGATATTTTTACAAAACCGCTTCCACTAGATCAATTTAACAACATTAGGAAGCAATTGCTTATCACTCCTTTGGAGGATGTTTTCTTTGATATTTGTGCTACTTAAACAAAAACTCTTGTTTACATTTTTGACGCTTAAATGGACATCTTTTTTAGAATTGATGGGATATCTTATTAAGGGGGAGTTTTTATTCTTAAATAGTTATCTTTTTGAAATGACAAAGGGGGAGAGATAAATATAAAACTAAAATTTAATAATGTAAAACTCAATTAATGAGTTTCATAAATAAACTCTTGGCTTTACATTGAAAGTTGCTATATTCCCAAATGATCTGGATTTCATGTTCCATAATTCATGGGGAATAATAAGCACACATTTTATACACAAGAGAAAAAGATACAAAAGGTAATCTAAAGGTATGAAACTCTTATGTTTTATATTTCCTTTATTTATATTTTGGAAATGTTTGTCATCTTCAAAAAGGGGGAGATTGTTGGCTAAATGGACATCTATAAATCCCTTTGTTTTGAGTATGACAAACATTTCATTCTTATTAATCTAACGTGCTACTTGAGTGTGCAGGATGACAAAGCAACAAGGGAAAATCTACAAGCTTACATATTTATATTTTCATGCAATGTAATCACTGTTGTAAAAACTTGTACAAAAATATAATGTACAAGTACTTAGAATTGCATGTAAATCAAGCGTTAGATTCTCTCTAGCTAAACACCACAGTTAGACAAGTCATCCCATTCAAATAGGATTACTTATGCACACTCACACACATAATTAGTGCCTAAATTGAAACCTTGAAACATGATCAATCTCGGTCGACAAACTCCTCGACCGAGACACTCTCGGTCGACAATCTTCTCGACCGAGACAGATCCAAAGTAGTCGTTAGACACAACAGACAAGTTAGTTGGCAGTTGAAGAAAGACGTTGCAAATCACTTGTTCCAGAGAGCTTGTCGGTCGACAAAAGTTCGACCGAGTAGGTGTCTCGGTCGACCATTTGTCGACCGAGATGGTCTCTGACAGCAACTGCAGAATTAATTAATTAGCCGTTGCTAAAGCAACAACTTTGTACCTAACGGCTAGTTAAGCACTTAGAAACCCCTAGAAGTTGTCTAGAATGTCCTTAAGCATCCTTAGGCCATTCCTATAAATAGGACAAGCCATAGGACACCTAAACCCACTGGTTTACACTTGCTACACTTGAGAAACCTTTGAGTATACTTTGTGCAATTTGTTTGTGAGCAATTTGAGCATTGTGACAATTGGCCATTTCATTCCTTAGCTCATAATTCGTGTCCTATAGGCTAGTATCTCCTACCCACTGCAATCACAAGTTCACATACTTGGTTAGGAGATCTATACGCTTGATCTAGGCAAATCAAGCCTTGGGCTACAAAGGATAAGTTGTAATTTATGTTTTCTTTCTTGTTCCCTATTATTGTTTGTACTCTCCTTGCTACTCCTAGGTTGGAGGCTGCGGATTGGAGAGGGTAAAGATCTTCTTGGCAAAGAAGGAGACTTTGAGCTACTTGAAAAGGCTGGTGCAACGGGAGGTTACTTCTAGAGAGGAAGGCTACTTCAAGGGGGAGCTTGGAGTTACTTCAAGAAGGCTACCTCAGGGTTGGTGCATCTACTTCAAGTGAAGGTTGTTCAAAGGGTGTGGTTGAAAGTATTGTATTTTGTATAAATCCTCGAGAGGTAATAAAATAAATACTTTCAAATCCCGGTTGGGTAAGCAACCGGGTAGTGGACTGACAACTATAGTATTTGCTATAGTTGGAACCACTCTAAACGCCTGTCTCCTTCTTCTAATCTCAATTTTGGTTGTTTGAGTTAAATAATTATTAAAATCACTATAAAACTCTATTCACCCCCCCCCTAGTAGTTTTCAAAATGTACCTTTTTAAATGGAATCATAGAAGAAGAAGTCTATGTTGATCAACTACCTGGTTTTGAAATTCCTAACAAGCTTACCATGTTTATAAAATTAAGAAAGCTATTTATGGCCTAAAACAAGCACCATGAGATTGGTATGAAATACTTCAAAATTACCTCTTTGACAATGTCTTCTCTATTAGAAAATCAAATTCCACATAATTTTTCAAAATATATGAATCAAATTTTCTTGTTGTTCAAATATATGTTGATGACATCATTTTTTGGTGCTTCAAATGATTCCTTATGTAATCAATTTAGTGATATCATGCAAAATAAATTTGTGATGAGTTTTATGGTAGAATTAACATTTTTCCTTGGTTTTCAAATAAAACAAATGCCCACCGGAATTTTTCTAAGCCAATAGAAATACACCAAGGAACTCTTAAAATAATTTAGTATGGAAAATTGTAAACATGCTACTACACCCATGGCCACTTCTGCTAAAATTGACAAGGATGAAGATGTTGAACCCATGGATGATTCATTATATAGAGCCATGATTGGTAGCTTGTAGTATTTGACTACTTCTAGAACGGATATCATGTTTGCCATTGGAATTTGCACTAGATTTCAACCAAAACCAATGTGTTCTCATTTTCAAGCCATCAAAAGAATTTTAAAATATCTCACCAAAACTATAGTCTATGGTTTGTGTTGTCTTAAAGGTCAAACGTTGGATTTAAAAGATTACACTGATGCCAATTATGCTTGATGTTGTATTGACTGAAAGAGCACAAGTGGTGGTTGTTTGTTACTAGGAAGAGCCTTAGTATCTTGGTTTAGTAAGAAACAATATATAGTTTCCCTTTGTACCAATGAAGTCGAATATGTGGCTACTAGCTCATGTTGTGCTCAAGTACTCTATATGCAACAAGTTTTGAATGATTTTGGCTTTGCATTTTCTTCTACACCAATTTTCTGTGATAATACCAGTGCTATAAAATTGGCTCATAATCCTATTTTACATAGTCGTGCCAAGAATATTGAGGTTATACATCATTTATTAATAGACCATATTTCTAAGAATAATATATCTCTTCATCATGTTGATACAAGAGAGTAATTAGTTGAAATCTTTACCAAACCTCTTCCTTTGGATCAATTTCAATATATCAGAAAGAGGTTACTTATTACTCCCCTAGAAGATGTTTTCTTTGATATATGTGCTCAAAATTCTTGATAATTTTATGATTTGAAATTCATGTGACTTTTACTGCATATAATTTTAGAAATATTCCTTTGCTTATCCAAAATAATTTATTATCATGAACACGAACTTAAACAAGTTCAAATTCAATTATGCAAAAACTACTCACAGTATCATATTCAGTCGACAAACTAGTTGACTGAGAAAGTCCTTAGTCGACATAATTCTCGATCGGTTTTCACTCGGTGAGACCCTCGGCTGACCATGTGAATCTTAGCTGAGATTCTCCTAGAAACCTTACGGACCAAAAAAGTTTCCACCTAGGTCCCTCAATCAAAAATATTCTTGACTGAGTCCTCACCGTTGCAACCAAAATTTCAAATTCCAACGTCAACTAACTAGTCGTTACAAAGAGTCATTGGAAAACAAACTTTGCGATCTCAGTCAATGAGTTGTCAACTGAGTAATGTTCTTTTTTTCTATAAACAACACTCTGATTCGACCATTTTCTTCACAAATCAAGTTCTCTCTTCTCCATCACTTATCTAGTGTTTCTTTAAGCTATCGTCCAACAACATTCATCCCCTATCATCTCTACCTATTTTTCCACCACTCTTTGATCAAGGTGTCTTCCTCTTCATCTCGTGGTGGGAAGAAACAAGTTTCTGCAAGGAAGGGATGAATGCTTACTCCAGTCTTGAGCATCATCATGACATCCCCTTCAATGATGTTGTTGCTAGAGAACACTACTTCAAGCTCACCTCAAAGTCTCCTCTTCCTCGACGACCGATGGACGTCAATGACTTGGTCACTCTTCTCGATCTCTCCCAACTTTTCGAGGTGCAAAAATTGATGGAGTTTCTCATCCCCTCCTTTCATTTTTGGTCCATCCAATTCGTTAGTGAATTCTATACCAACCATACTAGGGGCTACTATGACCCTTTTTTTCACTTTCATGGTTGATGGGTTATACTTCCATTTTTCTTAAAATGACATCCTCAAAATGCTCGATATAGATGCAGAAGAATATGGAGAATTTCTAGACCCAACCATGGGAAATACAATCTCAAAATTCTCCACCAAAGAAAACACCATTAGCCTTAGTGATATCAAAAACGTTATATTTCTTCCCAACACCTCATCACATGAGCATAGGGGAACTTATTATGCTACCTCCTTAGCCCCTGAAGCTAGGATAGTGAATCTAATAATTTCCTATAACAATTATCCTAGAGCTAATAAAATTTAAATTCCACAATTTAGGATGTGCCTTATCTAAGCCACACTTGAAAGCATTCATGTGAACTTCATTTGCATCACAAAGGGTCTCGGGTTCGACTCCCGCTGGAAGCACTGCTCGGAAATGAATTTCCCGCAGTGTTAGTCGGCCTCTGATGCGACTTATTGAGATATCAGTGTGCAGGTGCACAGGTCTCCCAGGTTTACCATCCCTGCTATCTCGGCCTCTGCCTAGGGGGGTGGGTTTCCCCCGGCAATAAAAAAAAAACTTCATTTGCATCATCCTATCTACTATGTTTGATTTTTCTAGAAATCCTCCTTATGCTGATTTTGTTTGTCAAATAATCCAATACTCTCTTGAAAAAAATGTAGAGGACTTAGGATACAAATGTGATAGACTTCCTCAAAGAATTACCTAAAACACTATTGACAAATGAGAATTGACTTTGGGCACAATAGAGCTAGGATCGAAGGGGAGACATCCACTATAGAAAATCCTACTCCTCAACCTCCTACGCCTCCTACATATTCCATAGAAAACCTTGACAATGATGTTTCCTATCTTAAAAGGGACACTTATCAACTTGGGAGACATCTAGAAAACAACCACCATGCCATGACCTATCTAAACCAAAGAATACAATCTTTATCTCCTAATGTTCCTAACACATACCCTTATGCACTCTATCTCGGAGAATGTATCCTTTTAACCCTTACCTCCAATACACCCAAGTTCCACCACCACCATCAAATGATCTTTCCCATACCCAATACTCACCCTTGAAACTCCAGGACATAGCCACTGACTTCAGATTTGATGGGGAACCTACATTTCTGGAAGCATATGTGTGGCATACAACTCATAAAAACATAATTAACTAATGCGGAAGTGTTCACTAAGCAGCGGATTACCGAAAATCACTAAAAATTAAAATCTTTTTATCAAGAGATCCATCAAAGGAAAACTTTCTCACATAGAACCAAAGTAACACATTTACATTCTGGATTAAAGGTACATGTACTGTATCATCTCTTTCTATGAATTACAAACATCAACTACCCTGTTAAACTAAGCACAGGCAATATTGAAATCTCGAGGCACTAAGCCAAAATCTCGAAAGCACTAACTACTACTCCGAGGACCTGAGAGTACAAAGACGACACATAGGACTCTATATACATCTATACAAGGCATGACAGCCAGTGTCTCCACCTGAGACTTCACTGTTGTCCCTGCTGTTGTTGTTGTTGTCCTTCACCTGCTGAAGGATTCATGCCTCCTCGTTCGTGTCCACCTAAAAATGTGGTTCCCACGGGGGTGAGACAATTATAAATTGCCCCAGTGAGAGATATAACTCTCCGCCAGAAACATTATTAATGTAGATTAAGAAGATAAATATGAACAGAGGAATCATATTTATTTGACAATAGATATTTCAATGTCTAACAGATTAGAATATTATTCTTATCAGAAGCATTGCAGCTATAACTTGATAGAACAACATGTCACTTATCCCTTAAGGAATATGAAGAACGTGTATCATATTTATTCACTATAAGATCATTACCGTAGCATTACTCTCTTTTAGGATTAGATCATATATCTAATGCCTGGCATTGTCATAGTGGAGTCATAGCCTGTAGCCATACTCTTTTCACAAAGTATTGGGATCTTAATCCCTCAACTCATCAAGTACAATTCCTTTTCTTAACAAGTTCATCATCATGATTATAGAATCTGGGTATTTGGACCCTTATCTCATCATAGAACACTTGTTACCACTTATTAGGTAACTTCATACCTTTAGGTCATCTGACCAAGGACATTATAATTCTTTCTACACAAGGTATTGCACATAGTTCACAAAGCTCATATCACCTCTTATTACCCCTTAATAGGCAATAAGGCATATTACAACTTGTGAAGCTCATAAAAAATCTAAGATAATTAGCACCTCATGTGGCGCACATGACTCATTAATTGTAGGTTACCTCTCACTAAGCAACAAGGCATATGAAAGCTTATAAGGCCTATAGAACATTTTCAATATACAAAACATCATAGCCCATACCTGGCTATACTTATCTTCTCGACATATATGCATGATTAGGGATCATGATACAATTACATATCAGTACCATGCAATACAAGGGTTATCTTATTACATTCATAACCCATTAGTCTGTATTTGAGCTTCACATAGGATTACTCAGTGTTAGAACTTCACATAACATCACCCTATATTAGGGTTTCACATAGCATTAACATGTATAAGGGTTTCACATAACATTACCCTGTATTAGGGTTCACATAGCATTAACTTGTATTAGTGTTTCACATAGCATTACCCTGTATTAGGGTTCACATAGCATTCACTTGTATTAGGGTTTCACATAACATTACCCTGTATTAGGGTTCACAAAGCATTAACTTGTATTAGGGTTTCACATAGCATTACCCTGTATTAGGGTTCACATAGCATTAACTTGTATTAGGGTTTCACATACCATTACCCTGTATTAGGGTTCACATAGCAAGGAATCAATATTGATAACATAAGTATTCAATCATACTTATTTATTCTCATCATTCATCATTAAATGAATTATCAACACACAACATGAGTTTCTCTCTCCTCTTTTCCAGAATATGATTACATCATAGTTTATAGGTTTGGATTAACCTTTTCATAAGGCATATTAGCCTACATTCAATAGGGTGCATTGCATCTCAATGTAACCATTGACATGAGACATCTCATGTGTCATTCATCTAATTATATTGGACTTATAACACATCAAGGCATACCAGTATTGGGGCGTTGGATGTGATATCTATCATATCTTGATGTATCCCTTCCCTCAGCACCTCTATCTTACTTGAGTTCATCCACTTAGCTTGTATTAGGGTATTCCCCATCCTAATACATTATGCACCAGTTCATCACATTTATCATGTAATGTATTGGTTATTAGTCACTCACTTATATTATACAACCATTTCCAATATTATGGACTCATCCGTGAGTTTAGGAACTATTAATATAAGGATATCCATCATCAACCTCTCTAGGTGTTACATTCATCAAAACATTAATCACTATTCCATTATTAGGAATAGTATTATACATCTTTATAATTTGAGAATTCACATAGCATATTCCATATATTTATGGATTTCACATAGTATTTCACTTCAATAGAGTTTTACATAATCATCCTTCTATATCAGGGTTTCACCTAGTATTATGTGAAATTAGGATTTCACAACACATCACCAGTGATAGGTCTTCACATAGAATTAGTAGCACTTCCCTATATTAGGGTTTAAAGCACCTTACCCCTTTTTAGGGAATAAGGTTTACCATTCACATCCAAATAAGGTTTCTCTTACCTCATTCCCAAATTAGGGTTAGGATGTACAATTCCTATTAAATTAGGGTTTTACTTCATTGTTACACTAAGTTAGGGTTACATCATCACCCTGGATTATGATTTCACTGATCTTGGCCCTAAATTAGGGTTTCACATAACCTTGCCCTAAATTAGCGTCAAGGTACATCAATCTTTTCAATGAGGATTTCATGATCTCATATTATGGATCAAACCCTTATTACACATTTATTCATAATGAGAGAATTAGGGCTTATTAAGTAAGAAATCATCTCTCCCATTCACTCTCCCTCTCATCCTCTCTAGGATGTTAATTACTCCAAGATTGATCTATGGTTAACTCTTCACTTAAGTACACATAGTTAGGGTTAACCTTCATAATCATCATTGGTCTACATCATTAAGAACCAAATAGCTAATTGACCTTTGATCATATAAGGTGTCCAAATGGTTTAACCAATTTGGACTTCTAAAGGTCTTGGTCACATAGACCTTAAATGGTCTTGGTCACTAAGTTCAAATGGTTTGAAACCATTTAGCAAAGTTGGTTCTTGAAACCGTTTAGACAACACATCTTGAAACTGTATGAACTTGAGTCTCCAAACGGTTTGAGATCATTTGGTCTCAAAAGGTCTTGAGACTGTTTGGTCCCAAACGGTCTTGAGACCGTTTGGACTCAAACGGTCTTGAGACCGTTTGGACCCAAACGGTCTTGAGGCCATGTGGTCCAAACCTTCTCAAAACCGCATGGACCAAAAAGGTAATTCAACAATTAATCGATTCAAGGTTTCAATCCATGGACCAATTATCAATTGAACCACTAAAGTATTCCTCAATTGAACCACTAAATCACCATTCAATTAGACCTTCAATTTAGGGTTTTGAACCCAATTGAACTAGGTTTGATAATCAAGAAACCATCACTTAGGGTTTTGAAATCGAGGATCCATTATTGGTTGACATTGTGGAACCATATCAATTAAAATCAATGAACCATCATCATCACATGATATGACCTGACCTAAAACGGTCTTGAATGGCCCCCAAACGGTCTTGAGGTCGTTTGGATGATCTCCAAACGGTCTTGAGGTCGTTTTCCCATCTCAACATCAAAATCCATGACATCCAATTAGGGTTTGGATCACTGGATTGATTATCAAATCAGCAATTGATTGCATTTCAATTTGGTATCTTTGGATCTTCAAATACCCAACCATACTCAACCCTATACCTTCAAAAGGTCTTGGTTGACCTCCAAATGGTCTTGAGACCATTTGGGATATTCACAAATGGTTTTGAAACCGTTTGGGTCAATCAACCCAAAACATCAACTTAATCAATCGGAAAATTCAACACTTAGTCGATTAGGGTTTGCAATTAAGGAATCATTCACAATTGAAACCTTCAAGATCAAACCAATTGAAAACATTGGATCAAGATCCAAGTAACACAGCATATATATTCAAATGGTCAACCATCTCAAATGGTCAACCATTCCAAACGGTTTGGAACCCAAACCACCAAACGATTTGCAAACCTTTTGGTCACCAAACGGTTTGGTGAAACCATTTGGACTCAAACATTGAAACCGTTTGCCCTAGATATTTGGGGAGGTGTGTGCTTATGATGATGTCATCATCACAAGGCTCCCAACTCACGAAATCTGTTGTGATTTCCACGGAGATTGCATCAATCAACCAAACTAAATTTTAGAAATGAAGAAAACATCAACATTTGATAAGATATTGAATGCAATAATAATATTAAGGGTTCAAGTTATAAACCCGCCTCCAATAGATCTCCAAAGCTCCAATCTCACGTCAAAAATGGTGGATGCAACTCCTTTCACCATTCCAAGGCTCGTCCTCAAGGTTTGAGTGAAAAGGAATGGTTAGAATTGAAGAGGGGATCGAATTAGGAAGAATTCATGCATTAATTTGCGATTTTCACCATGGATTCAAGGTGAAAAGGGATCAAGAAGCTTACCAACAGGTTGGGGGTCGTCCTCCTGATCCTCCCAAGCTCCCTTGGTCGTTTCCCAAGCAAAGAGAAGAAGTGGGGTCGGAAAAGCCTTTCATTTGGCTTGTAAAAGGTCTTTTTATAAAAATTCAATGAGAGAGAAAATGCTTTATTAAAAATTCATTTAATCCCAAAAATCATGCCATATCTTCCCCCTCAACTCCTTGGATCCGAGGCTATCTGGTTTTCCTCTTATTACTCTCAATTATCCATGATTTAAAGGAAAGAAAATCAAGCACTTCAAATTATATTATACTAATATCCATATGTGAGTGGATATTTCTTTTTCTTATAATAAGGTATGTGAGTTATCCAGTCCCTTGGATATTTTCATGGTCCTTGAAAAGCTTAAGGACGTCCATGCACATCTGAATTCAACCATTTTAATTTTGGTTGAAGGCCCCTTTAAATTAATACATTTATTTTTTTGCCCTAAATTGAATTAGGGTTTCAATTAGGATTAAATCTTGATTATTTTAATATCAAGATTCTCTATCATCCAACTTAATTCAAATGAGGCGCCCCTCTCATTTTATTTTCCCTACATCATGCCAAGAAACATTAGGGAAATTATTGAAGTGATCATTTTCATATTGAACCTTGGGTTTTGGGTAAATTGCACATTACACCAAAACTAGGTTTTAATGCACAAACATTGCTTTATCAGCTCTTTCTTGGTACTCAGACTACTACAAGCCATAAATCTGAATCATATCTAATCTCATGATGCTTCAACATATGAAGAACATATTATCATGCACAATTTGCAATTTAACCCCTTAACTTGGGTAATTTGCACTTTAGTCCAAATTAAGCAAAACAATGTTTCAACATTATATAAAAAGGACCGAAATGGAATATAAGTTCCTCTTGAGTCCTAATTACTTTTCAAAAGATAAGATTAAGAATCTACTCAACCTTATTAGGCAAATCATCAAGGGTTAACACATAACCCAGGTCAGGGATGTTACAAATTATAAACCCCTAACAAGGATTTCGTCCCTAAAATCCTAGGAAAAAGGAGGGACAGATTCATTCAGTTATCATACCCTCAAGTCTCCACATAATATCTTAATATCATAGAGATATCATGGATCTGTAATCCACACAAAGTTCCTTTCATTAATTCAACCTTATCAATGTTTATGTTTATGCAGAGCATAAACCCCTAACATATGATGTACATATTAGTGAAAGGAAGAAGCCTAAAAGAACATTCTTCTATTATCTGTTGGGTTTTAAGGGAGGCAGAGAAGCAGCGGAAACAAAAATTTTCTCCCAAAACCCAGAACAAAAGGAATCATGTCAACGTATATACAATAGGAAAGATGGTTTATGGATGCATACCTTGTCTCGAGGCTTGCTCGACGACAGCACCTCGCACCTTGCGCGGTTTTCACCTTCGGTCTTAGACGATGTATGTGCCGCTCCTGGTCGCACCAGGACTAATGACTTCTGGTCTCACCGGGACTGTCGGGATTGACAGTTGTCCTCCGAGCGGTAGAGGTCTCCTGCCTCTACAGTCGTCCACACGGACTGCCTGGAACTCCGATCTCCTTGTCCCACAAGGAATCAGAAGGAGTCGCACCCTCCTGTCAGTGTACTAGTCGCCAACACACTCTCCTGCCACCAGTCACTTTCTGTAGTTGTGTTTCCCTTGTTGTGCCTCCCTTATCGGGTAGCACTTGCTCGGGCTCTCTCGGTTACCAAAACCAGAGAGAACGACAACTTCACAGAGCAATCGGTTGCACTGGGTTGTCCTTTGAGAAGCCCCCAATACCCCTATATATAGGAGGGTCATGGGACAGGGTTCTCTATCCCGGGCAATGCAGGACTAAAGTAGGAGCAGAACGGTTCGAGATTTTCCACAAAAACAACCAACTGCGTAACCTGAACCGATCGTTTCACAACTGAAACGGTCAGTTAGGGATCTGAGCCGGTCAGTTGACACCTCAACCGATCGGTTTGGGACCCATGAAACAGTCGGTTCACTTCTGAACCGGTTGGTTCGTGGTCCTGATCAGTTCTCAATTGACTTTTCTTCTTTTGTTTTGAATTGGTATCAAATACCAATCCTTGTTCCAATCAAATTGGGCAAGTGAAATGAAAGGAAATTTCTCACCAATCTTACTTTCCCAACTTGCTCATTTGGACTTGAACCAATCGTTTCAGCACTTGAACGAATCGCTTCACCCTATCCATGATATGATCGACTCACCAGTTGAGCCGATCGGTTCACCAAGCTCATCCGATTGGTTCATCACATGAGCTGATCGGTTGGGAGTGTAGATTGTGCAGAATCAGTCAATCGCAATTTCAATCAATATGATACTCTAATCAATCAGTCCAACGCCTTGAACACTATGATACTGAGCTATCAATTGATTGAGTGTTTAATTGAACTACTAAAATCCTTTAGTAATCAATCTAAACATGTTTGTGGACAAACTCCTATTCCAGGTTGAATCCTATGTGTGTGACCCTGCAGGTCCATTTCACGTTGGCAGTGAAAGTCCATAACACTTATGACTTCACAAGCAAAGAGTGGTGCCTAGTCACACATCAGTGCTACCCAAGTGAAATAGAAAGTTAGAGAACAACTTTCAATCCTACAATCTCTGAATGGTGTTACAGTGAATGTATAATTCCTTTGTCGCTGATATCCTGAATGAACTCGAGGCATCGAACAATCATCCTATCAACATTCATTCATTTCCTTGATCTCAGAGCAGACTAGGTGAGATGTGTGTGACATCAATATCACATATTGATTCACACGTGCATGCGCATGCCTTTCTCAATCCTACTCATCAAGTGGCCAAGGACATCAAACTCCCTCAGGAGGGACAAATCCCATATCTATCACTCACCCCTCAAAAGCCCCATGTGTCAAAGCGACCCAATCATCACCTTTATAACAACCCATGTTTCAGGACTGTGTTTGAAGATGTCAAAGTGTACCCAATGACATGTGTTGAGTGTAGTGATTTTAGGTCTAAGAATCACACTCGCCACCATCACTATGAGAGTTGACTGTGACTACCAAGTCATGGTTCCATGTATCACTTTCACGGTGGGTCTGTCCGGTACCTTGTTCTCTAACAAGTACCTATGTGCTTGGTTTGATATCACTATATCATGACTAATGAGATTCTGTCATCAACCAACACACAATCTAGTCTTCAGTGTTATTGATGTCTATGGTTATTTCCACAATAACGACCGACTAGGGACTAAACAAGAATGTATACTCTTAACATTCGTATGATCTCATCATTTAGGTCATGAACCTAAAAGCATATGTCATTGAGTAAAACCATTCTTTAGACATCTATCATGTTACACCATCATCTCAGAAATAGTTTAAACATATAGATCGGAAATTGCCTTTATTATTATTCAAATCATTTACAAAGTATTCCATTACAATCATCATATGACTTGCTCTATGGGCATACACACCAACAGACTCCCACTTGCACTTAGAGCCAGACACTAAGGAACCTCAGTCCTTGTGACCTAGCATGACCATCATGCTTCTACTGAGAAAGGGCCTTAGTCAGTGGATCAGCTATGTTGTCTTCAGTTGGTACTTTGCAAATCTTCACATCTCCTCGTTGTACGATCTCTCGTATGAGATGGAAGCGCTGCAGTATGTGCTTGGACCGCTGATGTGATCTGGGTTCCTTAGCTTGTGCAATAGCTCCATTATTGTCACAATAAAGCTCAATTGCATCACAGCTACTGGGAACTACACCAAGTTCAGAAATGAACTTCCTGATCCACACAGCCTCCTTTGTTGCATGTGAAGCAACAATATACTCGACCTCTGTAGTAGAATCGACGACTGTTTCTTTCTTGGAACTCTTCCAGCTCACACCTCCATTTGGAATCTTGCATCGGTGTAACCTTTTACAACCAGCTCTTCCTCGCCGTCGTAAACAAGAAACTGATCCTTAGTCCTTCACAAGTACTTGAGGATGTTCTTTATGGCTGTCCAGTGAGCATCCCCGGGATCTGACTGGTATCTACTCATCATGCTTAGAGCATATGAGACATCTGGGTGTGTGTACAACATAGCGTACATAATTGATCTGATGGCTGATGCATATGGGATCCCATTCATACGCTCCCTCTCTTCAGAATATTGGGGACATTGAGCTCTAGAGACGGTGACTCCATGTAGCATGGGGATGTTGCCTCTCTTTGAGTTCTCCATGCTGAACCGATTCAGCACTTTGTCAATGTACGTGCTCTGACTTAGTCCGAGAAGCCTTCTAGATCTATCTCTATAGATCTTAATTCCTAGAATGTAGGATGCTTCTCCTAAGTCCTTCATTGAGAAAGTATTCCCAAGCCAAGTCTTTACCTTCTCTAAGCCTAAGACATCATTCCCCATCAAAAGTATGTCATCCACATACAATATGAGGAATGTGGTCGAGCTCCCACTAACCTTCTTGTACACACAAGGTTCATCTTCATTTTGAATAAAGCCAAACACTTTAACTTCCTCATCAAATCGATGATTCCAACTCTGAGATGCTTGCTTCAATCCATAGATTGACCTTTGCAGTTTACAGACTTTATTGGCATTACCGTTTGAAGCTCATGCGGTTTGAAACCGTTTGATCAAATCAACTTGAGATCGATTGGACCAAACGACCTTGAGATCGTTTGAGCCCAAACGGTCTTGAGACCGTTTGAGCCCAAACGGTATTGAGACCGTTTGACCTCAAACGGTCTTTAGACCGTTTGGATCCAAACGGTCTTGAGACCGTTTGGTCCAAATGGGCTCAAACTGTTTGGACCTCCAAAGTGGTTCAAAAGTTACTATTAGTCATGGTTAAGTATGTTGAAGCCCTCAATTGGCTAAAGCCATATTAACCACTTATAAATTGAGTCAATTAGGATGAACCTCAATCACTTGGACATCAAATTAACCCTCAATTGAAAGTCAATTAGGGTTAAGTCCATCTCAATTAGGGTTTCAAATCGGATAGTCATCAATATTCAACAATGTGAATCAATTCAAGGTTGAACCTATCAATTGACCTCCAATTGGGCCCAAACTTGGCCCAAACGGTCTTGAGATCGTTTGGATGATCTCCAAACGGTTTTGAGACTGTTTGCCCAAAGTTTGACCAAAAACCAAGTCAGTTGGTTTAGGGTTGAACTCCAATTAGGTCTAAAAATCAGCATTTTTATCAATTCATCAACTTATTGCAATTGGACCTTCAAACCATTAGATTATCTCAACCCTAGACCTCCAAACGGTCTTGGGTTGTGCCCAAACGGTCTTGAGACCGTTTGGGTCCTTCAACCCAAAACTCAACAAGATCTATGCTTTTAAAATAGTAATTTCAACCCGATTAGGGTTAGGATGTTGAAGTGCCTTCAACTCTCAATTGGTTAAGAATTAAACTTTGATTCTTTGCAGGAATGAAATTCAATATATAACCAACAGACCCTCAAATGGTCGTCCCTTGGTCAACCCTATCAAATGGTCTTGAGACCGTTTCAATCCAAACGGTCTTGCAAGACCGTTTGAGAGCAAACGGTTTGAAACCGTTCGACCTTAAATGGTTTGCAACTGTTTGGACCAAAAGGGTCCAAGTTCGTTTGATAAAGTAGCATAGGAATTCACGCCCATCATCTTCAACCTTGGTTAAGGTCGGTTATTCCACCATTTTTCTTGCAAAAGTGCAAGGAAGAAGGGAGATAGAAGAAGAACTAACATGCTAGATTGTAAGAACAAAGTATGCACATAAAGCAAAGAGTTTAGAGTTATAAAAACCGCCTAAAGGTCGTTCCTTGAGCTCCAAGCTTTCAAGCTCCAAGCTTTAATGGCGTCTTTGAGCTCCATAGGTTCGGCAAAGGTGAATTCTTTAAGGAAATGTTGGAAAGGAAAGGCTAGAAAGATAGAGCTAGGTGAGCTAGCCATGAATCTAACCTTGAAAATGAGTTTCCTCCATGAATTCAAGCAAAAGGGATGATCTAAACTTACCTAGAACCCTTGTTCGTCCCTCTCTGCTCCATAGCTAGCCTTGGCAGTTGAGAAAGAAGAGAAGAAGTGAAGGAAATGAAAGGTTCGTTCACTTGTTACAAGGAAAGGGCTTATATACTTCAGGCCTTTTTACACCATAAGGACCTCTAAAGTATGGAATTTACATCTAAGTACCCCCTTGCTCAAGGCACGTACAAACTCATCTAAACTTATGCAAAGCTCATGAAATCTCAAGATCTAAGGGTAAAGAAAGCAAACTTTCAACTAAGGTACATATATGAAAGGTTTCCATACCCATATTAGGTGATTTTTACCACAAGGATCATTTTTCTTATCTGTTTATTCATTGACGTCCCCTTTTCATCATTTCTACTCTAAATGATGGCAAAAGTTATAAAAGATGTTCTAGAAAGTGAATTTTACAAATTACACCCCTCAATTTGGGTAAATTGCACTTTACTCCAAATTAGGGTTTTTAAGCACAAGGATCATTCCACAAGCTGCATCTTGATGCCCAAGCTTGGAAAATCCTTCTTACTTCATCATATTTACCCATATGATGTCTTATTATCATAAGAACATCTTAACCTGTGAACATTGCAAGTTAACCCCTTTAACTGGGTAATTGGCACATAGGTCCCTGCACCACAAAACATTGCTACAACTTTACATATAAAGGAGCAAAATTGAAAGTAAATGTTCCTGAGGAACTTAATTACATGCCAGGGAGTATTCACAAGTATATAATTACATATTTAGTCAAAACTTCTAGAGTTAGGTTATAACCCAGGTCAGGGATGTTACACTTTAGATCTACAAAACCTTTAGGCTGTGTCATGTACACATACTCATTTATATTCCCGTTAAGGAATGCGGTTTTAACATCCATCTGTCAAATCTCATAGTCATAATAAGATACAATAGCAAGCATGATCCTGATGGACTTAATCATGGCAAATGAAGAAAAGGTTTCGTCATAGTCAACACCTTGAACTTGTCGAAATCCCTTCGCAACCAATCTACCTTTATAAGTTTGTACATTGCCATCCATGTCGGTCTTTTTCTTAAAGACCCACTTGCACCCTATGGGTTTTACCCCTTCGGGTGGTTCCACCAAAGTCCATACTTTGTTGGAGTACATGGATTCCATCTCGGATCTCATGGCTTCAAGCCATTTCTCAGAATCTAGTCCCTCCATAGCCTCTACGTAGGTAGTTGGATCATCATCTATGATCAACTCTCCACCTTCCTCAGTCACAAGGTATCCAAACCTCTCAGGTTCAAGGTGGGTCCTACTAGATCTACGAGGTCCTTGTGGTACCTGAGGAGAATGAGATTCTACAACACCTTGTGAATCTTCATATTCCTCTCGTACATCTACCGGTTCAATGTTTTCTTGTTGGGCTTGAACCTCTTCAAGCTCTATATTCCTCCCACTGCTTCCTTTGGAAATAAATTCCTTCTCTAGGAATACAACATCCCTGGCAACAAACACTTTGTTGTCAGTAGGGTGGTATAAGTAATATCCCCTCATTTCCTTGGGATATCCAACAAAATAACATTTATCGGATTTGGGTCCAAGCTTATCAGGAAACATTTTCTTAACGTAAGCCTCACAAACCCAAATCTTCATAAAAGACAAATTGGGACTCTTCCCATACCATATCTCATATGGTGTCTTTTGAACCGATTTAGATGGTACACTGTTAAGTGTAAACGCGGCGGTTTCAAGAGCATGACCCCATAAGGAAATCAAAAGATCAGCAAAACTCATCATTGATCGCACCATATCCAACAATGTGTGAGTCCTTCTTTCAGACACACCGTTATGTTGTGGTGTTCCAAGCGGAGTCCATTGTGATACAATACCACGGACTCACAGAAGGTCCTCAAACTCCTGGATTAAGTATTATCCACCTCGATTAGATCCAAGTGCCTTAATACTTTTACCAAGTTGGTTATGTACTTCATTCATGAAATCCTTGAACCTTTCAAGGGTTTCTGACTTATGCTTCATCAGGTACACATAGCCATACCTACTGAAATCATCAGTGAAGGTAATGAAGTACTGACACCCATTTCTGGCATTAGTTCTAAAAGGTCCACATACATCAGTATGTATGAGTCCTAATAGATCACTAGCTCTCTCACCTTTACCTGATAAGGGAGTCTTGGTCATCTTTCCCAATAAACAAGATTCACATGTCTCTATTAATTCATAATCAAAAGAGTCTAGATAACCATCTTTATGGGGTCTAGAAATGTGCTTCTCATTTATGTGCCCTAGATGACAATGCCAAAGATATGTTTTGTTTGAGTCGTTGAGTTTTTGCCTTTTTGTGTTTACGTTGTATACACTTGTCACCAAATCTATCAAGTATAGACCATAAGACATTGGGGCACTGCCATAAAAGATCCCATCTTTAGAAATGGAACATTTTCCATTCTTAATAAGAAATTCAAATCCATCTTTGTCCAAACAAGAGACGGAAATGATATTCCTATTTATGGAAGGTACATAATAGCAGTTTCTCAACTCTATTATTAGCCCACTTGGTAGAGTTAACTCATAGGTTCCTACGGCACTTGTGGCAACTCTTGCCCCATTGGCAACACGTAGTTCAACCTCACCTTTCCCCAAATGCCTACTTCTCTTAAGATCCTTCACATTTGAACAAATGTGAGATCTGCATCCGGTATCAAGTACCCATGATGAAGAAGTAGTAAAGTTAATCTCTATCACGTATACACCAGAAGTAGAGATCTCTATCTCTGACTTCTTCCATCGTTCCTTCCATCCTCTCCATGTAGAAGAAATTGGTTTGGCGAGAGAACCCTTCTCTTCCTTACCTATCGTTCCATTGATCTCTATCAATGAACTTTCTTTCTTCTTCACCAACACTTTAAGTGTACATAGAGTTGATTCAAAGTCTCCTGGTATATCTGGATTGTGAAGAACACTTCTCACAGTCCTCAACCAGTTATGGAATTTATTCTCAATTAATTTGCCCATTTAAAAGATGATTCTTTTGCCATTCTACAAGAGAAAATAGCATTTGTCAAAACTCCTTTTGATTTGATTTGAATAAAAATTTGACGATAGTTAATTAGGCCTTTAATTAATTACCGCTCCCACTATTTTGATTCAAATTGACAGCCCTCACCATCAATTCAGAAGATTGCAGTGCACAATCTTCTAGTGGGTCAAGATCCTGAAATCCTCTGAGCCATGGACCAGCTAGGGCTGTCACCCACAACTCAGATCTCCCAGGTAGGCAACTCTTGCCAATTGCATCATATGCAACTCTTGAAAGATGTCATATGCAACTCTTTGCCAGGATCATCTCCATGCCTCAAGGTACTAGATCCCATCTAGATCACCTTATTAAGTCTGACCCAAAGCCAACATGATGAATATGCACCCTACTAGGGCAGACCCACACATTCATCCTTCACGCTTCCACGAGATAGACGGTGAACCACGCTAGGGCGTGCCCACACTTGGTCGATCAAGCTTTTCACGTGTGTCGCATTTGGAAGGCATCTAAAACTTTAATATTTAAAGAGGGATTTGGTTTTTATATACATATACATATCCAATCACCACAATATATAGTACGTATCATATACATGTTATATCCCACAATAAACATGCAAAACGATAAAAGCAATGATTATGGCCATCCTATTGTGATTCATTGACCCAAGAGAAATCACGGTCATCTAGGTCTACATCACATGCAACCTGAACAAGATGAAATCTGTGCCTGCCTTTCTGGGTTTCATCAGCTCATCTCCATGACTGATTGACTCTCCATCAAGTTGGTTGTTCGGGTGCCACCAACCGATCGACTGGCGCCACCATCCGATCGATTCACCGGTCGTCATGCATCTTCTCAGGTCGCCACCTGCTCGTCTCGCTCCTCGAATCAGTCGTCTGGAACACCAACCGATCAGTTCATGCCTTGAACCGATCGTCTCAGGTCGTCTGTCGTTCTTTGACATAACAAGAAATAAAATCTATCCTATTTACAATTGAATTGTGAAACCCCGAGTTACATTCAGGGGGAGAAAAGGTAGCAAAAAGAAATCTCGAATTATTTCGAGTTACATCAAGAATAGGAGAAAGGGAATCGGTGCGCAGACCGAGATGCAAGAAACCACATACAACCACACACAGATATAGGGTTTATAGGACATAACCATGCTATACATCCACCACAAAACTCGTTTAAGGGTGACGTGTATCGAGTGCATTAATATTACATATCATATATGTATATTTGTGATTTGTGGATTGGACATGCATAAAGCCAATTTTATTCGCATCGTATGTAATAAATAAAGGCAAAAAACCAAAATCAATCAAATCGACAATCCTAAAATATAGAGCAGTTGATGTGGCTCTGATACCACTGTTGGGTTTTAGGGGAGGTAGAGAAGCAGCGGAAACGAAAATTTTCTCCCAAAACCCAGAACAAAAGGAATCGCGTCAACGTCTATACAATAGGAAAGATGGTTTGTGGATGCATACCTTGTCCTGAGGCTTGCTTGGCGATAGTACCTCACGCCTTGCGCGATCTTCACCTCTGGTCTTAGACGGGGTCTGTGCAGCTCCTGGTCGCACCAGGATTGATGACTCCTGGTCTCACCGGGACTATCGGGATTAACAGTTGTCCTCTGAGCGGCATAGGTCTCCCACCTCTGCAGTCATCCACACGGACTGCCTGGAACTCCGATCTCCTTGTCCCACAAGGAATCGGAAGGAGTCACACCCTCATGTTGGCGTACTAGTCGCTAACACACTCTCCTGCCACCAGTCCCTTTATGCAGTTGTCTTTCCCTTGCTGTGCCTCCCTTATTGGGTAGCACTTGCTCGAGCTCTCTCGGTTACCAAAACCAGAGAGAATGACAACTTCACAGAGCAACTCGTTGCACTGGGTTGTCCTTTGAGAAGCCCCCAATACCCCTATATATATAGGAGGGTCATGGGACAGGGTTCTCTATCCCGGGCAATGTGGGACTAAAGCAGGAGTAGAAGGGTTCGAGATTTTCCACAAAAACAACCAACCGTGTAACCTGAACTGATCATTTCACAACTGAAATGGTCGGTTGGGGATCTGAGCTGGTCGGTTGACACCTCAACCGATCAGTTGAGACCCATGAAACGGTCAGTTCACTTCTGAATCGGTCAGTTCGTGGTCCTGATCAGTTCTCGGTTGACTTTTCTTCTTTTGTTTTGAATTGGTATCAAATACCAATCCTTGTTCCAATCAAATTGGGAAAGTGAAACAAAAGGAAATTTATCACCAATCTTACTTTCCAAACTTGCTAAGTTGGACTTGAACTGATCTTTTCAACACTTGAACAAATCGCTTCACCTTGTCCATGAGCCGATCGACTCACCAGTTGAGCTGATCGATTCACCAAGCTCAGCCAATTGGTTCATCACCTGAGCTGATCGGTTGGGAGTGCAGATTGTGCAGAATCAGCCAATCACAGTTTCAATCAATTTGATACTCTAATCAATCAGTCCAATGCCTTGAACACTATGATACTGAGCTATCAATTGATTGAGTGTTTAATTGAACTACTAAACTCCTTTAGTAATCAATCTAAACATGTTTGTGGACAAACTCCTATTCCAGGTTGAATCCTATGTGTGTGACCCTACAGGTCCATTTCATGTTGGCAGTGAAAGTCCATAACACTTATGACTTCACAAGCAAAGAGCGATGCCTAGTCACACATTAGTGCTACCCAAGTGAAATAGAAAGTTGGAGAACAACTTTCAATCGTACAATCCGTGAATGGTGTTACAGTGAATGTATAATTCCTTTCTCACTGATATCCTGAATGAACTCGAGGCATGGAACAGTCATCCTGACAACATTCATTCATTTCCTTGATCTCAGAGCAGACTGGGTGAGATGTGTGTGACATCAGTATCACATATTGATTCACACGTGCATGCGCATGCCTTTCTCAATCCTACTCATCAAGTGGCCAAGGACATCAAACTCCCTCAGGTGGGACAAATCCCATATCTATCACTCACCCCTCAAAAGCCCCATGTGTCAAAGCCACCTAATCATCACCTTTATAACAACCCATGTTTCAGGACTGTGTTTGATGATGTCAAAGTGTACCCAACGACATGTGTTGAGTGTAGTGATTTCAGGTCTCAGAATCACACTCACCACCATCACTGTGAGAGATGACTGTGACTACCAAGTCATGGTTCCATGTGTCACTCTCACGGTGGGTCTGTCTGGTACCTTGTTCTCTAACAAGTACCTATGTGCTTGGTTTGATATCACTATATCATGACTAATGAGATTCTGTCATCAACCAACACACAATCTAGTCTTCAGTGTTATTGATGTCTATGGTTATTTCCACAATAACAACCGACTAGGGACTAAACAAGAATGTATACTCTTAACATTCGTATGATCTCATCGTTTAGGTCCTGAACCTAAAAGCATACGTCATTGAGTAAAACCATTCTTTAGACATCTATTATGTTACACCATCATCTCAGAAACAGTTCAAACATATAGATTGGAAATTTCCTTTATTATTATTCAAATCATTTACAAAGTATCCCAATACAATCATCATATGACTTTCTCTATGGGCATACATACCAACATTATCACCCTAGAATATTTATCAAAAGGAAAATATATTTATATCTAACAGAGATAATTCACTTAGGAATCCTTTATTTGTTTGGGAATGTTCACTTAGCAAAACTCTATTTAATTGGGAATGCTCACTTAGCTTTTCCTTTTAATCTGGAATGTTCACTTAGCTTTTCTCTTTAATTGGGAATGTTCACTTAGCTCTTCCCATTTAGGAATGTTCACTTAGCTCTTCCTATTTAGTTGAGAATGTTCACTTAGCTTTTCTCTTTAATTGGGAATGTTCACTTAGCTTTTCCCATTTAGGAATGTTCACTTAGCTCTTCCTATTTAGTTGAGAATGTTCACTTAGCTTTTCTCGGTAATTGGGAATTTTCACTTAGCTTTTCCCCTTTAGGAATTTTCACATAGCTCTTCCTATTTAATTGAGAATGTTTACTTATCTTTTTTCTTTAATTGGGAATGTTCACTTAGCTTTTCCCATTTAATTGGGAATGTTCACTTAGCTCTTCCCATTTAGTTGAGAATGTTCACTTAGATTTTCTCTTTAATTGGGAATGTTCACTTAGATCTTCCCATTTAGTTGAGAATGTTCACTTAGCTTTTTTCTTTAATTGGGAATGTTCACTTAGCTCTTCCCATTTAATTACATTATACTCTCTAGATTATTTCAGAATGACTAATTGATCAGAGTAATAAAAAAGACAACAATCTAAGAGTTTCATACTTGCCTTATCTACAATAATCATATACCTGTCCAGGGTATACAAGTATTGAGATTAGGTAGTATGTACTTTATTTACTATCATGTTCCTCAGTTTTCATATCATTATACCCATAGGATTTTTCATTTCTGAATTTTTTTCAGACATCTCTTCAATATCTCATCTTTTATTACACAGATAAGAGAGATTATAAAGCACTTTAAGGAGAACTGAGTAAAATGTAAGTTCTCTTCTTCCTTGTGTCCTTATAGGACTAGTCAAAGGAACTAAAAAATAACTACTTTCATATTTTTAACACATAGAATCATGATATGAAATATTAGAATGAATCTATTTCATCTGACATGTCTGGGATGTCTGTCCACGTCCTCTATTGTTACTAGA